>JBBKCR010000101.1:29895786-29935891 GCA_037577295.1 Ladigesia roloffi
ACACACACACACACACACACACACACACACACACACACACACACACACACACACACACACACACACACACACCACCAACATGGAGGCTTCATGAAGAAAAGACTACCCATCACTTGTGTGGCTCTCCATGCTGTCATGCTTGCAGTGACGTCTGAACAGGCTGTTTTACACAATAAAAAAAAAAAAAAATGAAGCCAAATAAATAAATAAAAAAGACGGCACCAGGAGCAACAGCATCAGGTGGTGGATGGTGGCGTCCAAGGCTGCCATATATAGGCTTCAGAAAAAAGGCAGAACTGCATTTCGCCTGTGCTGCTACACAGAATGTGTTACATACCCATAAGTGAAAAAGTGAAAGTGACCGATCTATCATATGTGAACACACCACAGCAAACAGAGTGAACAGTACAATTCTACTTCTGCATTTAACCCATTCACCAAGTGAAGCAGTGAGCAGTTAGAAACACACCCGGGGAGCAGTGTGTGCAGAAAGTAGCTGGTTCAGGGTACCTCAGTGGTGCTTAGCAGTCTTGGGAACCAACAACCTCCTGATTGCAGGAATGCATACATGTATGTATCAGTGCAATTTGAATTGTTAGAATGTCTCAAAATGTCTCAAAATACAAGATGCTTCTTCTTATAAACACGATACTAACTGAAGGAGAAATGCTAACATTTGTTAAGCCACTCTCTCTCATGAGTGTGTGTGTGTGTGTGTGTGTGTGTGTGTGTGTGTGTGTGTGTGTGTGTGTGGCCTTCTGGCCTGGCTCACACACGCATGCATGCACACACAGTTCTCACACAGATTAAGCCACAACCACCCACCTTCAAAGCCTTAAGTCCTATTTCTTAATTGATTCAGAAAAGCAAGAGATATCAAAGATGATTTTGGATTTGTTCTGTTGTATCAGTCAATCAAATTTAGTGCTGCACTAACACTCAATTATCATGTGGGAAAACAGCACTGCGAGGCCTAGTGAAGTAGAAAATCTTGTTAGTAGCCAATATAAATTAAAAAATGCTTGTCAAGTAGATCCAAAGTGTTGTTTTTCTTGTTTCTTTCTACCAGAACTTGATCAAAACCTCCAAAACTTGCTCAGATTCGGCCAGGCCCATGAGGATGCAAAAAATTGTGATTTGTGCCATTAGTAGTAAAGATTCCTGACTAAGCGCTGCTGTCTATACATACCCACTGCAGAGCCATTAGACATGGACGGAGCCGCGGTGGCTCGCGGCCGCCCTGTCAGAATCTTGACACTCCAAAGGAAGTCCTGCTCTGCGTTTACTCCAGAGGAGCCACATGTCTTCATCATGCTGGACTGACAGTGAAGAGATCTCCGGCAAAGGCGCTGCGTTCTCATTCGTCCGACACCTCCGGTTCGCCTAACAAGACAATCCAAACCAACTTATGCAGCTGCTTACACAAGCTGCCATTATACTGTATCCACTGTTGCAGGTAATCCACAGCTTAGCTGCTTCTTCCACGCCATGACTAATCCACCATCAGTCACACTCGACATCCATAAAACTCCAAATTCAGTGCAAAGACAAAAAGCCAACCAGCAGTCAGTGCCTTTTTATTCTGATGATTGTCCTTTTCTTTTCCATCAGACAGGGTCACAAAGTTTACAGCTCCATAACTCATATAAATAGCCCCAAACAGGTGATGAGTCTGGAGCTGATCGATATATCTTTAACATTGTTGGTCTTACACAACGATATTTTTGTATTATCGATACTGATAGATATAGAAAGTATTAAAGTGTAACATTTATCCAAAATACATATGATTTTAATGCAAAAGATATAAATAAACTACATAATTAAACTTAGACACTGTTTCCTTTTGGAAATGTTCTTACTAAAGATAAAAGAAAATTATGTGATGCTGTATTTTATCAATACCATCCAGTTCTAACTGCACTGGTGCTCAAAAATTCCCAGACGGATTTATTTTCTGGATACGTACATCAGAACAACCGGAATAATATGAATAGTATCAGTGATGCACAGCATACCTTTCCTAATGTCTGTACTTTATCCTCCACTTTTAAGACAAGAACAGTCCAAACTAGATCTCATCACTAACAATAAGAAAGAAAAATATCAAGTCTATTTCCCGGCATAAAAAGGCTACATGTTAAGTTTCGTTTAATTGAATCTCTATTGGAAAGTGTAAGTGTTTTTTTTGTTTTATTTATGTGTGTTTTTTTCCTTCTCTGCTCCTTCCTTTGTTGCCTCCCCTCGCTCGCTCTGACAAAAGACGCCAGTCTGCCAAGCCGGGCTGCTCTGGGACGAACCTGTCAATCACCGCTGACGGCACCCTGACAACATGTACGTTAAAAATTAAACCAGCTCTCAAAGCCGCCGCGTGACAGCCAAGCCTTTGAAAGTGGCTACAGCGCTCAGCGACAGTGAGGGGAGTACGAGAGAAAAACAAACTAAGAAAACAACAGTGAGATGGGAGGGAAGAGGAGCGAGGGAGCGAAAGAGTGGGAAAAAAGAGGAAAAAAAGTTAAAAGTAAAAAAAAAAAGAATAAGAATCTCAGCTTTGGTGGGAATTGGTGCTATTTCCCTGTTTTTTTTAATTTATTGAACCTCTCTTGAGGACACACTGGGGGCTTCCAGGGATAGCGCTGCAGGCCTGTCTGCGCAGTTCAGGGATTACACACACACGCCCAGTTACACACTGCAAGCCCAACACACCAGCTCCACAACACACACCTACTGATACCCCAGAAGAGCCTCAGCCATTCTCGACCACACTCGGGATTGAACTCTTCAGTTCTTTAATTTAGGGCTCTGCAACATTTGAGAGTGTGATTGTTTGCTAACTACACTGGAAATTCTGCCCAATCTGCATTTGACATAAATCTGATAGAGCATCTGTGCGAGCTAGTCCAATCCATAAAGGCCCCACTTTTTAAATTTGCAGAATTTGAAGGATCTGCGGCTAGCGTCTTGTTGTCTGATACCACAACACAACTTCAGAGGTCTTGTGTAGCCACAGAATGTCAAAGATGGGCAGCACAGGGGGTACAAACGCAATATAAGGCAGGTGGATTTTATGTTATGGCTGATTGGTGTGTATACATATGGCATTTCTCAACATACATTTTTCTTTGTGTTCTAATGGACTGGAAAGGTCATCAGTCGCAGCCCAAGTACTGTTTTGATTCCAAGTTTGTCAAGAACAAAATAGATCAAATATCCAGGAGCATCATTGATTTGTAACTTTCTTCATGAATGCATCAGGAGGTGAACTTTGGTATACAAGCTCATATATATATATTTCTAAACAGTAGTGTTAGGTTAGTAAATATTAATAACATTAATATGACAATAAATACAACTAACATTATTACCGTAAAGATTGGTTTTATGAGAGGCAAAATGTTCTAACCATTTACAGATTGTGCTTTCCTCGTGGCGGCACAATATTCATTCATTTTAAGTGACTGGAGGCACTGAGCAGAAATCTGAAACCAAACACAAACCAGCTCACAAAATATCAACTCCTCAACTCCTTAGAAAATAGGAAATGCTGATACTTTTTACTGTTTTCTTGTTTATATGAGTTTATTCTAAAGATAACTTGTGTTTTTGCTGGCAGACAGTAACCCAGTGCTACATATATATATATATATATATATATATATATGTATAAATATATATGTGTGTGTGTGTGTGTGTGTGTGTGTGGTCCTTTCTCTGCTGCCATTGCTGCAGAGGCAGCGTGATGCTCTGGGCAATGTTCTACAAGGTTCATGGGGATGTCACTTTGACATGAACCACCTACCTAAACACTGCTACATACCAAGTTCACCCTTTCATGGCACCAGTATTCCCCAACGGCAGTGGTCTCTTTCAGCAGGAAAACATCCCCTAACACTCTGCATATCTTTTAGTCAGAAATATTATGAGAAACATGACAAAGAGCACAAGATTCTGACTTGGCCTCCATCGGTGGGATGTGCATGGACATATCTAACCCATGGGTTACAGCTGTTAGAGTTGTTTTGTTAGTGTATACTGTATAGCTACTGAAACAAAAACAACTTAATTTTTATTGTTTTTACATAACTTGAAAATGCCTGTTTCTTCCAAACATTGTTAGCATTTACTGCATAGTGTTTGAAAGGGACCTATAGAAACGGGGCCAAAATTACCTGAAATAATGCTATGCAGTGATGCTATGTATAGTATATGCATATAATTTCAAAATTGGCAGGGTTTGTGTTCACAAATAACCAAACATTATTGACAATCATACACATGCTGCGAAAAATGTCTAAAAAAAAAACAAAATTGAAGTAATACTCCTAATATAATTTAAATTCTAGTCTTATCATTTTATTACAGAATTCAATTATTTCAGCCAAAGGGGGTTAGATGATTTTATTCAACACAAGGAGAGCTGCTGAAATTGACTGGTGATTAAATATATGATACAAGTGCAAACATTTTTGTTGGAACACACAAGGTAACCTTTTAGCCATTAAAAATCCAGGCTTATTATACACTTATTAATTTTAAGGTTTATTATGACTGGTTCTTGAGGAATTAATAGATCACTACAACAGCTTGGCCATGTATGTGTGTCTGTGTGTGTATTTGTGAGTGTGTTTCTATAAAATGACCTGGCTGTGCAGTCCAAAGCAGTGCCTGCTGCAGAGTTTGATAGGATTTAGAATTTAAGGCACAGAAAGATGAAACAGCTAGTAAATAACTGTCTGCACACTACATCCAAGATTTATTTTACAAATAGAGAGAGAGAGAGAGAGAGAGAGAGAGAGAGAAAGAGAGAGAGAGAGACAGAGAGTTAAAGCTCTTCTGCCCTCTGGTGGACGGATGCATTTACACGACTGGCTTTCATGGACCAGGGCCCCATTTCCCAAAAGGCTTGGCACCATAACCATCCCCTGCCTATAATGAAATATTGTTGAGATGGTGTCCTGTACCTTGTGATAATAATTTGCAGCAAATATTTATCTACAACATTCTGCAACCTACAATCATTTGTAGCTATGCAAGATTCCTCTTTACCCTTCCGGATGAAAAGTTACTTTTATATTTCTCACATTGCACTCAAGTAGATTTAAAAGGGCTATGAGCAACTACCTGACCTCAAAATTGTGTATTGAATTTGTAGAGTGCACTCTTATTTCACTCATGTTCTGTGATACTGCATAACACTGCGGCGTGTTAAAACATTTCTTCAATGCATGAAAGCGTCCAGACATCTAGACCGTTGAAAAAGAATACCATAACTACAGTGCACACGGCTGTTTAATGGAGAGATCCAGTTTCATCACGCAGACAGGAGCAGGCCACACACTCCATTACGCATTCCCTCACAGGTCTTTTATTAACGCGATACGCAAAGTCGAATTTCAAACAGCATCTCAGGGAAAGGTGATCAGGAGATGAACAAAAAAAAAAACATTTAATCTCAAGCATTACTGCATTTAAAAACACGTTTCATCATGCTTTATAGCCATTTCCCTTTCTCCTTCCTTTATACTTCCCAGCTTCTCCCGGGCGTTTGCCTCGCCGCTGTGAATATTGGTGCATGTCTTTGAAACATACAGACTCGTTTATCGATGTTTACACCCCCCCCTTCTTTCTTTTTTGCCTTCCTTACTCAGCGCACACTAAGAGACGACTCCTGCAGAGCACTGTAAACACTGCTTTACATATAACAATGGGATCTTAGCCTTAACAAAACGGACAATTCTAACAGCAACAAAAAGAGACATTACCCAAGAAAGCATTTCATGAGTGGTAATGGTGCAACAATTTCAGTGCAATACCCAAAAATAGCACAATAACAAAAAAGCACTGATCTACCCACTGCTCCTCTAAAGTGATCTCTCATTTGTCAGGTGTAATGAAACAATGATTTGTACTAAATTCTGTAACAGATCATGTATTTAGATTTTTTATATGAGGCAAAATTAAGAGCATGTTGCACTGTTTATAGCTGTTACACTGTTCTAGGACATTACTATTTCGCAAAAGCCTGTTACCAGCACTGAAACCTTACATGTGAAAGACAAACGTTCTTAACCTTTAATGTAAGTCAGTGTAACAAGATAGATCAAGCCATTCTGGACAATTTCTATTGTTTTTTTCACCATAAATATTTCACACATTGTAAACAGCTGCTGGTTCGTTCAAATTGTGTGGAAAAAAAAAATAGAAGAACTAGGTTTGGTCCTGACCGTGATGCCATTCAATAAAATAAATATTCATTTGTATTATATTAATACATTAAATCAAGCTCTTCTTATGTATGATTCCAAAATTAAAAACCGAACCACAAATTGATTATTATACCCTTAATGAATACAGAGCATGAACTTCATCAAACATGAGGAAATCTCTCGAGATTGCGAACGACGTGCCCTTTCACTGAAGCGCAGGCCGTTTCGAGGCAGTCCAGCAGGTGAGGTGAACGGACTACTTTTCCCGTCATGGTCATTTGACAGGTTGAGGGCGGGAGGAGGAGGGAATGGGCGAGGAAAGAGGGAGGGTGATGACAGAAAGACACCTCAAAGCTCTGATTACCCTGAGTGGCTGAGCCCAACAGTAGTACCTGCTGGGACAGCAGCGCAGGGCCTCTAAATAAATTGCGAGTGGCCTTGGGCAAAAAGAAGAGTCCGCCTTTGATCTCCTCTAGCAGCGAATGAAGAGAATGTGCAGGCAGTCAATCAAACTCATAATCCTACACAACAACGGGAGGACCTTTTTCTATTATTTATTTTCTTAAAAATCATGTATTTCATTATCAGAAGCTGCCTGCGCTCTGGTCGGGGGCGGCGCAATCAATAATTGATACAGCCAACTTTGCGCCTTCTCCTCTGGCACTCTTGTCACTAACTGTTGTCAGAACACATTTGCTTTGATGGGAAATTTGAAGAAGCAAAAAATGGCATCACATGTGATTATATATTTAGGGCAGCTGAAAGGCTGGCTCGGCAGCGCCGGAGCACTATTCCCTGCATGTTCAAGGGGCTCCATTGAAGTATGTGTGTCTGTTGTTGCCAAGCCGTGCCTTAAACACAGTCGCATTGTAAGGTGATCTCTCCTCTTCTGAGGGAGCAGATGAAAAAAAAAATAGAAGATCCGATCCTTTTCTTTTTTTTTTTGCTTGTGTCATGTGTCAGTAAACACCACGACTGGTTTTAAAGGAGGGCTGATCACAGGCGAGAAAAACCAACTCTTTAAACTCTGAGTTGCAGGATGGTGGGGGATACATCACGTCAATGCCAGCTCTTTCATTCCCTGGACCTTTCAAGCTCTTTGTTAAAAAAAAAATGTGGGGGAACCTTAGAGGAGCGGAAGAATGCACGCTCATCCGTTAGTTTACACACGAGCCATGACTATGCTCTCCAAGTGCTGCAAGTTGTGAGAGGAAATGCTGTAAAGACTGGAGACTTGGCTTTCAAAAACATGAACACCTGCATCCATAACTCGGCCTTAAGAAAATGCTAATCAGCATATATGCAGATAAAAGTATATACGTGTTCAAAAAGAAACACGCGGCCGCTGAATCAGGGACCGAATTCTGCGAAACTTCTGATAAGAGTTGTTTTTTTGGCCCTCGAAAAAAAAAAGTCAGAGAAGAAGACAAACTTTAAAACAAATAGCCCAACAGCTGCCTCCATTATTTGTGGCCACTAGGGCCCTCCCCCTCCCTCCTGCAAACCCCCCCCACCCCCATTACACCAATTCCTCATCCTTCAATGTGTATCCCTCCACCATTTCCTCTTTTAATTATCCTGCAACAGAAAAGATGGAGCACATCAGACGCATCTGTGCAAATCCATGGCTGGCAGGCTCTCAGAGCGCCGGCAGGGCGGACGCTCCGTCTGCTGTGGCCGATAGAGTGGCTCTCTCGTTCTGCCAGGGATGCAGAGAGAGGCTGCCTGCAGCTCCGCGTAACAACAGCACGATGATCTCTCAGCTGAGGGGTCCTCATCTTGCTTCACACACTCACACACACGCGCGCGCGCAAGGCTTTGGCTCGCCCCGGCACGGCACATCACACACCGTTTTCAACAACAGATTAGGCCCAGCTCGCGCAGACCCACGGCTAATTGGAGGCAGAAAGCTGCCACGGCAGCTGCCATTCAGCAGGGCCTACGCTATTTCCCTCAGCTTCATCATGCACTTTAAATGACTTTTTTTTCCCTTTAACACCACACTGAAGACTTTTTTTAAATACTCATCATCTGTGCTGGCAAATTTCTCTGCCATCCTGTGATAGGCCACAACAAATAGTGTTTTGGTTACGAATGAGGAATTATGTGGAATCATTTTAAACCGAAAATGGTTTGTCTTTAATCAAAACCAGCAGACGGTTAGTTCTATGTCTTTGGGTTGAGATTTTCCAGTAAAACTATTTAGTTGAACTTTTTGAGAATTAACTGCTGACAGACCGACTGTAACATTAAATAAATGCTAGTGGTAAGGAAGAGAATACTTGCAGTAAAAACTGATGATCTTATTATCATAATACCCCCAAAAAATAAAAGTAGCCAAGATGTCAACAATTTCTGCTTTTCTGAGAGACCTTTGAAGGGATGTTTTTTCAAAG
Source organism: Ladigesia roloffi (assembly GCA_037577295.1). Classification (NCBI taxonomy): domain Eukaryota; kingdom Metazoa; phylum Chordata; class Actinopteri; order Characiformes; family Alestidae; genus Ladigesia; species Ladigesia roloffi. The sequence goes on from JBBKCR010000101.1 coordinate 29,904,389, forward strand.
ACCATTTCTGCAGCTGTGACGTGAATGCGAAGAACTATTTTAGCAGTGTTTCTCAAACTATGGGCCGAGGACCAGCGCCGGGCTGTGAGAGCATTGCTGCCGGTCCGCGATGCCTCTTCTGCACCAATCAATCTTCAGTCAGATCCAGCTGTGATATCAGCGCTGCAGTCACTGCGCGCCCTGCCCCACCACCTCGACTTCATGGTCTGCCCCAATGTTCAGCGTTCCTGCTCTTGTCTCTTTAACTCCAAATTTTTACAAACACACATGGGTTAAGAGAGCAATCAGTAAATCATGGCGTGTTCAAAGCAAGCGAGTCTGGATTCTTTCTCTCAGAAGCGTCCCCCGAACGGTGCCCTTCCACAGTACGGATGTGTGCAACTGCTTTTCTGAACTGGCAGTAGAGCTTTAGATTCTCTGCCCGAAAATAAACGGGTCGGGTTCATTTTTTGGGCCTGATCTCAACTCTAACAGCCATGAAAACAGACAGAAACAGAAAAACTCCGAACACTCGCTCCGACCGTCTCTGTCAGCGCATCTTCCTCATTTCGTCCAGTCAGTGGCGAGAAAGCAGGCACACCCATCACATTAAAAGGTTCATTACAAACTTTGGTTGCCAATCAATCCCTGAGGATGACTAGACCTGTAATTTAATTTTGGTTCAAAGCCAACCTGCAGGTTCAGCACCATTTGGCAGGGTTCAAAAGGTTACTTTAAAAAAAGCACAAAAAAAAGACAAGTGTGAAAAAAAAAAAGAAAAAATATTAACAATGATAATAATAATAATACAGGGCTCTGCATCCCCAAAGACTGACCTGACTGATCCCCAGGACTAATACGTTTGAGAAACTGTATTATTGTCTCTTTCTGCAGGTGCCCCTAGTGGATCCACCACAACCCATCATCATGCTCGGTTACTAAACACCGCACCCTAACATGAACCCTGCAGGACAAGGGGATGTGGCAGAAGACGTATAGATTTTCATGCATTTTGGTGCAAAATTATGAATGAAATTCCATGTACAAATGCTGTAAAATAAACACTAAAGTAAATTCAGCTACACTTCTATATAAAAAATAACGATAAACATTTTGGCACTGTGGAGAGAACACAAAGATGGCACGTCTTGTTATACTGAAATACCGCTGTACTCAGAGGTGGGAGTTTTGAAAGTAGCGAATCTGAGCATGTTATTAACTTATCCTTGCTGCTGATTGGCTGCTGTCCTGTGACGCATGTGTGGCAACCGCACACTAGAATTACCCCCAGGGAGCTTCTCAAGTATTCTTGTGTTTTCCGTTTTGTTCTTAAAGCCCAGTATTTTTTATAGTAGATTAAATGTGTTTATTTCTGTATCTCCCTGCTGTATTTCCAGCGTGGTTTCAATGTATTATGATATTTGTAATTAAATAAGATCAGCCAGGGTACTATACAAAATGAATAATTATGAAATGTGAGGGGGTCGCATCCCCCTTTGGTTGAATTTGTGTATTCCTGTGTGATTTGGCTATGGCTATAGATGGTGTTGGCTTGTTAGCAGGAACATTTTAATGGTATGAGTTTACAAAAAGGGCAGTCTTAATTCATCCATAAATATCAATTAATATACTCCTTCTAAACAATTGCTGAACCAATCATAAGGGTAATCTTTCTATAAAACTAGAACCATTTAGATTCTAGTTGCAAGTGGTCCCAAAGCTGTAGTGAAGATGCTAATTTGGCAATGGCAGAAGACCACCGTTTTCTCCTTAATACTTAGAATGAGCACGGATCCCGAATCACCAGTATAATTTCTCTCAGAGAAAACATGAAATAGCTCCAGGCAACTAACATTTTTCAGTGTTTATCTGTTGCTGTTTTAAGTACTTGAATGTCAATGTGCTGCCAAGGAGAGGTAGCAACAAACAGTGTTTCCCATATTAATTACCATTCGAATTATCTATTACATTTTCTACAGTTTTGTCTTTCAGATAAACATATTGAGTGGCTTTGGTCCATGTCTGGTAAAAACATCTCTACACAAAGGTGTGAATTATGGATATGAAAACGAATCAAGTTTAACAAATCTTTACAGACCACCTGTGCTAAATACTGTGACACATGAAGAAAGTCTTAAAAAAACACACAGTGGCACAAACAATCCACAAAACACTGTGAAGTGCACGCTTCCCCACATGCAGCACAATCTCCTCTTGCGTGGCTCCACAGGGGTCTTCTAGTCATATCTGGTGGCCAGTAAACAATGCTCAGCAGTCATTAGTGATGTGAGCTGCCATATTACACAAAAATACTCAGTGGTTGCACTATGGCTGTACCCCAGTCCAACTCTCTCCAGCCTGCTTCTCACACTCTCATTTGGAGATGAAGCAAAAGATCCTGAGTGTTGGCTTTTTGTTCTCTTGGGGGAAGCGAGCGAGCATGCTGGGGATTATTTGATGTGCTTCTCTCCATGTGGGGAGGAGATATCTTGTAGTGCCTTTAAGATTATTATTTGAAAGCGTGTGAAGTAGGAGAGCCATTCCTGCCGAGTGCCAAGCACCAGTAACATGGTCATTTCTGAGCTAAAAAGTACAAACAGGGAAATAAGGCTGATAAATCCCTGCAGAAGATATGAAAAGCCTGTAATATTGATGAGGACAGAAAAGATCACCCCCTCCCCCACCACCACCACCACCACCACCACCACCCCCTAGTACGAGTGCTCGACGGCCTCTTTGGGCCCTGTTCTCCGAAACCTCGCCGAATCATGCTCCAAGCCCCATTTAACACCATCTGGCTGGGCTAATATGCCACAATTACTGCGATGAAATGGATACAGATGAGCTTTGAGGATCAATCTTTGTCATTTTGAAAAGAGGGCCTTAAAATGACACATTAAAAGCCCCAATGACTGTCAGCTCAAGTAACTGACTGGGAAATTAAATCCAGCTCCAACTTTCACTCACTCCCAGCGAGTGATTGATTTGCTTTTAATGCGATGCCAGGACGGCAGTCAAAGAACAGTATGGCTATTGTGTTACGGGGGCATTGTCTTTCTTCTAACTGAAATCTGCAAAAAGCAAACAAAATAGAAAATAGAGCACAGCTGAAAGCATAGGAGACTGAAGCTTGACTTTGAAAAGAAAGGAAAAAACACACACGCACACACACACACACACACAAGGGCAACTCTCTTTGGCCTTTCGGCTGTCAGCTGAGGTGCTTGCTTACATGCCAAAGTCGACTGTCCTAGAGTTGAAACAGCCATCACACAAATCACACGCACACACAAAGACAACTTATGATCGCCCCACCACCATGCTATCATGGCCTTGCATCAGAGTGGGTCTTCGGGCGATGGAAGCAAAAGGAGGCAGCATATTGATGGAGGTTATGTCAAAACATAGTGAAAAAATCAATAGTGTCAGAATCACTTAAACATGCTACTGGTTCAAATTATGGAGTGGGAAAAACAAGACTTTGTGCCACAAGTGCCACGATGAAAACAATCAAAAAGGTTCCACAATGATTTGATATTAGAACTAAAAACCTATGAGACAGAATGCTTTAATCTGAACAGACCGAGCTAGCAACTGTGGCTTTTACTGAACGTTTACAAATTCACCTTTTATGCTGTTCCAACTGGGTATCGAAAAGAAAATCTGCATTAATCGGATTCTGAAACTAAGAGGTACAGAGAAATAAGTATGGCTATCAACACGATAGTTCCTAAAATCAATACTAAAATATGTCATTGTATACCAGGCGCCTATGTTTTTAATAATAAGGATCTTCTTACTTACATTTACTTATTTGCAATATGTTTTATTCAGTTTCACTTGCTCTGTCCTCGTTTGCCATTGTAATGTCACTTTCCTTCTGGGATTAATAAAGATGCAGAAAGTGGGTTGTAGTCTGATGTGGGGTGAAATGTGACAGACGGTTTAATGTTGTTCCACAGAGCTACTTAGTAGATGTTTTTGCCCCCATTACCACAGTGCCGGCAGACTTTGGATGTCTGACAGACGTTTCCTAAGATTCAGCCTAAAGAACATTTTTGTGCCTTTTCATCATAAATATTCAGACCTATATTATATCACCTGCCTGGTGGCTATAACAGCACTGTTCTGAAGCATATACGCTCATCACTGCTGGCCAGTATCTATAAACTTTCTTTATATTTTTTTTTTATCACAGATTAATCTAAAATGGGGTACAGATAAATAAAACAAGTATATTTAAATTGTATTGATATACTGTTAAACTTTATGGTTTAAAATATTTTCTCTAATGGTCTTTTCACTGTCTACATGTGTTTTGATTGACATTCCACACAGATTGGAGAAGCAACATGAAAATCCTGCACTAAATTATCTGTTTATTACACTTTTTAGGGAATATGAGAACTGGCCCATTCATCTATTAAAAAGACCCCATTATGGGTAACCCTTATCACAGGGATTCACAGATTTTGCTCAAATATTTTGGCAATTATCTATCTACTCATCACATATGTTAATGTCTAATACACCTTTCTGAAAAAGTATACTAATCATATTTAAGATGCTGAACTGTTCATGAAAGGAGGGACAAGACAATTCCAGATAAACAGTTCTTTGGAACCCAGTAAAACTGGCCTTGGCAAATACATAAATATTAAATATCAATAGTTGTGATATGAATAATAATAATGAGTGAGGATTATTAATATTTTTTTCGATTTTGCTGAAATTGTTGGTTATACCTATTGAGTTCTGTCATGCATATATGGAAAGTGACAAAAAGCTTGTTGTTATAACACTCCTGACCCTTTTGTGGGATGCAGTGAAAGGGCCACATCACCAGGTCACTGCTGAACAAGGCCTGCCAGTAAGCAGTAAGGCCCTCAGCCTGAGGGGCATTTGTAAAGGTAAACTCTAGCACTGGGGATAATAGGAGCAGTGGGTTTAGCTGCCTTTAGAGGCAGGAATAATGGGGAAGGCCTTTGACGTTTCAAAAGGTAAACTCTAGTCTCTCTGACGTGTTCCTGGCACAAGCATAGATATACATGGCCCTTTTCTAAAGAAGTGTATATAAACGGTCCCTAGGGCCGCAGCAACGCGACGGTACGGTACATACACTCTGTCCTGCAACCATGGGAAAGGTAGGAACTGACATGTTTAGAGGCTAAAGTACTTACTTTCTATCAGAACATCAACTGGATAGGAGTTCAAATTAAAGCTAAAATTCATCTGGAGTAACTGGCCACACTCCAAATAATGACCAGTCTGTGGAGTGTTTGCTGGCACTACAAGAGTACACTGTATTGCTTAGAACTGGTTAAATCAGTAAATGGTGCAGAAATCTACCTGAAGAGACCCATTTTTCCTCCATGTTAAAATTATGCTTTTTGTTCTGTATTTGCTCCCAGGGCAATGTCACCAGATTAGCTGACATGGACGCAACATATGTATTAAACCTCTCTGTTTGGCAAGAAACAGGCAATTTTATACTAACACTTTGCAAATGTTTGCATGAACCAAATCACTACCTTTTTTATTTTCTTGACAGTCTACGGTGTTTTTAGGTTGTCATTACCAAGATATGAGAAGTTAAATTATGTTTAAACAGATTGTTTATCCACAGACATGACTTCCAGAATATTGCCCTGCTCTGAACTATTAATTATTCATAAAGCTAAGCTTTAAAATGTTCTTTTTTTGTCACTTCACTCTCCTGAAAGATCGTCTTTTACGAGGGCCGTAATTTCCAGGGGCGCTCTTACGAGTGCTCCCAGGACTGCTCCGACACCTTCAGGCACTTCAACTGCTGCAACTCCATTCGGGTCATGGGGGGGCACTGGGTGACCTACGAGAAGCCCAACTACATGGGTTATCAGTACATCATGGGCCGTGGGGAGTACCCTGACTTTCACCACTGGATGGGCTTCAACAATTGCATCAGATCTTGTCAGATGTTTCCCCCAGTAAGTCAATCAAACTGATGGGTTTTATTCCCCTCTTTAAACCAACTTAGTGAATCAATGTCAATCAATGTAACCTTTGAAGTAATTTATAGATGCAGCATAAAAATGTGTGAGGCTCCACAAGGAGATCCAGTCATAAAACAGGGCAGAAGACATGCTCTGTAGAATACCCTCCCTCATTATAATTTTATTCATCCATCCAGTCTGGGGCAGAGTGGAAAAATCATTGCACAGTCACGAAAACAGCTAAAAGTCTACTTCAAAATCACATTTACAGCAGTGTGTCTTGATCAAAGGCTTAGTTCGGAATTCATTGTGAGTGTTGCTTTGTGTGCCTCTACACCACAGTACAGAGGAGGATACAAGATGAGAATTTACAACAGACCTGACATGTCTGGACACATGATGGAGTTCTCTGACGACTGCCCCCACGTCTACGATCGTTTCCACTACCGTGACATCTACTCTGCCAATGTCATGGAGGGATACTGGATCTTCTATGAGCATCCCCACTACAGAGGCCGTCAGTACTTCCTGAGGCCCGGAGAGTACAGAGCCTGCTCTGACTGGGGCTGCTACAACCCCATGATTGGCTCCTTCAGGAGAATGAGAGGTGGTTTCATGTAGGCTGATCTCTTGAACCTGTGGGATTAGGGTATCATTAAAGTCTGATTTTAAGAACGTGTCTCCAAATGGCCTCTTTTTTCCCCTGTTTTATTGAAATATTTTGTGAGAAAAAGCTAAAAAAATCATTTAGCACACTCCCAATTAAAAACAATATTAAAAAAATCTAGATAAGGCAGACATTTCTATACAATTTAAGGTTAATTAGGAAGTTTATTCCAAAATATAAAATGATATGAACGCTGAAGACTGAAGAAATGTATAAATGCAGGTGGCTTGGCATAGGCTCTCTCCTCAATTTGAATGGTCAGGTCTGTAGGCTTCGTTTGACTAACGGCAGAGTTTGCAACTCTTATTGTCAGGTGCTCAAAAGTGCAGTGGTTTTGTGTTTTGCATGAGATAAAAAAGCTCCAATAGAGACAAAGAGCGGCTACACACCAGACAGACCTATAATGGCACTAATGGCATGCAGTCTATAGAAGATCTGCTGACAGGGCAGAGCTTTGTGAGCCACATACAAAAAGCCCTGAGCCATGCCCACTCTATAAAAAGGTTCTGTCCTGAGAGAATGGGCCTGGTCCGGTCTGAACACAGTCACTATGGCCAAGGTAAGCATGCCAAATCACAGTACTGGGGGAAACAGGTGCACATTAAAGGCTAGAGGATGAGTCCAGAGGGAAATATTATAATTCGAAGGCATTGTGTCAACTGGCATGGTGTGAAAGCACTACAGCCAAAACTTTTAGATCTATCGCTCAGTGCTATGAAGAACTGAATAGCAAAACTGCTGCTCAGGACAAATATTCAGAAACTGACAGTTGAAAAAAGGTTAGCAATTTCCTTTGGGAGCAATAATGTTTCATGATTCTTGTTCTGTACTACCACATAGAGCAGTGCTAAAAAAAAAAACAAACAGCTAAAAGAATGATGGAACAGACATAGGTGTGGAGGGTTTTCATCGTTGCAGGCTTCAAGTTATTTCCTTGATGTCTTTATGACATCAGTTCATGATAAGATGGGTTTAGTTTTGAGAGTTTCTTACAGGAACATTTACAGGTTTCAGATTAGTCACGTGATTTGATTGCTGTTAATCAAGTGTGAGGCAATATCAGAAGCAAGTTAATTCTATTGGCACTATTAGTAGTAATATTTAATAGTACAGTGCCTTGAAAGTTTTTTAAAGTTGAATGTGTGAAAAAATACAGTATGATAGAGTATTAAGGACTACCAAAGTGTTGTTTCTCATTCTAGCTTCTTGTTATGCTAGCTGAGACTAGCTTCAGTTGATGCTAGCTGAGACTATAGCTGCGTGTTATGCTTTATCTCTTTATGTGATTAAGGAAATTAAATAGAATAATAATGAAAGAATAATTTGATATCCCTTTCTTTCTTCTTATCATTTTCATGTAATCTCGTGACAGATTACCTTCTTCGAGGAAAAAAACTTCCAGGGCCGTCACTATGACTGCAGTGGTGACTGTTCTGAGATGCAGTCCCACCTCTCTCGCTGCAACTCCATCCGTGTAGAGAATGGCTGCTGGGTTGCCTACGAGAAGCCCAACTACTCGGGCTATCAGTACATGCTACACAAAGGAGAGTACCCTGACTACCAACACTGGGCTGGCTTCAACGACTGCATCCGCTCCTGCCGCGTGGTACCTTCTGTAAGTGCCCCCTAATGAAAGCCAACCACTTACCCGAACGGCATTCAGAATACTGTAAATGTGAAATTTATGTACGAACATTCAGCAGCTGAAACTCACATCGTTGATGAGCATGAGCAAACTCCCCAATTTCCCAATTTTACTTCCAGTACCATGGGCGCAACAAGATGAAGATCTCTGACCATTATGATTTTTAAAGCCAGGTCGAGGAGCTTTAAAAACATGTCTCCAAATTGTCTTGTTACTTTTTTTTCACTCCACTGAAACATTCTTTGTGAAGTACAGCGAAGCAGTCTAGTCAGCAAGGGTGAGGGTTCAAATTGGACCAATGCCAAATCAAATCAATTTCAAGGCAAACCCAGGGCAACGCGAACTCGAGTTATTTATGAAGTTCATTCTGGTAATGTCTGCTGTTCATGTAGCTGGTTGAATCGTACTCACCCCCCTTCCCACGGGAGATGAAAATCAGTTTTGTGATTCGTTGTAAGCCAGGCCATGAAGCTTTTTGAATGTCTCCAAATATTTTTCCACTCCAGTGAAATGTTGAGTAAAACACAGCAGAGCAGTTTAGTTGGTAAGGGTGAAGGTCCAGATTGGCCCATGGCCAAATCAAATCAATATCAATGTGAACTCAAGACAATGTGGAAGAATTTAAATTATTTGGGAAGTTCATTTTAGTTCAAGAAAACAAAACATTGCTCCATAGGGTGTGGTTGATGCACCTCATTTCTTTCTAGTACAATAGTGCAATAAATGATGGAGGTCTATCTCATCACTTTTGTTTCAGTACCATGGAAACTACAGGATGAAGATCTTTGAGCGGTCCGATTTTGCAGGCCAGGCCATGGAGCTAAAGGAGGACTGCCCTGATCTACGTGAGCGCTTCCACAATGGAGATATCTCCTCTGCTAATGTTATGGAGGGTTACTGGATCCTTCATGAGCATCCCAACTACAGCGGCCGGCAGTACTTCCTCCGCCCTGGGGAATACAGGAGGTTCAGCGAGTGGGGCAGTCCCAGTCCCACCATGGGCTCCTTGAGGCGTATCACTGATCTCAACTGAAAAAGATTTCCAGGATAACTTAGCAAATTTAACCCCACTTATCCCAAACATGTTGCCAGCATGAGCTGTTATTGCCACAGTTCAGCAAGGCCCGAATCCACAGGTTCTGAGGAACTGTGTGGTATTCGAATTTGTTCTTTTTTTGCCATGACTTGGCATTGTATCCCCCTAATGCCTCTGTTTAAAGTAGCCAAGGTGACTGTCTCATTTGATTTGCATGTTGACTAAGTAAAATATAAGCAAATCTAGCACCCACCCACCAGCTAGAAGTTGGGAAAACAATGAAAATTTGATTAAAGTCAAATAAAGGACATTTTTACAGCCTACTTTTTAGTGTTTAATGAGATCCCGGTCCCAAAGTTTCATCACCCCCATTTACAACTTGTTACTACCATATCGAAGGCCTTACAGTGTTCCCTGTTTCATATGCACTCGAGATTAGGTCTGGTATGACATCAGCACGGGTGAAAGACAAAGAAAAAATATCAAGGAAACAGCCCGGTTCTTTGAGCTCAGTTACTGAAGAACAAAAAGAGGGTATCTGAGGATGGGAATGTAGGAGTCTTTATAAGATCACATGGTGCGTAGCAGGCGCTTTGGGCCCATGAAAGACGCCCATATTAGCTGCACATCACAGGGCAGTGCAGACTCAAAGAGCAAGAGTCAAAGTGGCCTGGTACTAGCTGCAAGCATGCAGTTCGCTCAGAACACAAAACAAAACCAAGTCCATATCCCAGCTCATGCATCTTTCATAGGCTAAGGATCCCGAGCCCCTTTTCGAGATAAATATCAATTATTGAAATGGTTAATTAGGCACCCATAATTGGCGAAGATACAAATGAATAAATAACTTTGACGATTAATTATTGATTTGAAAGAAATTTGAGCTCTGCAGGGAACATACTTTTGAGAGTCTCTCAAGATCAAGCAAAACCAGAAATATGAGTTTTGGCCTTGAGTAATGTTCAATTAGAGCGATGGCAAATTTGCTAGGAAAAGTGTGACAGTTTGCTATGAGACTCGCCTGCTAGGATCTCACACCCTCAGCCCCTGACTCCCTCAGACCTTCAACATGCTGCGTTACTCAAACTCTAATCTTCATCCATGGCAGAACATCACTGTTGCCAAGAGTGCTGATGATCTATATATAGACTTAAATAATAATTTTGTTCTTCTTAATTGAGCTCAATCTATTATAGTTCATTATAAGCAATTAAGTAATGTGGACTGTATTTCAACAATTTCCATGTTCTTCCATTTATTAAACAGGATTGACAACACATAAATGAGTAAATGGACAAACGAATGAAACAAATGCATAAATGAATGAAGAAGATTTAAAAAAAGCTAGAATCACAATTATAATACTCAGAAAACACTTTAGAAAGCAGGTTTGTAAAAATAGCCTAATTGTTTCTCAAAGGTCCTAAAAATTGGGAACAGGTTACTCACAGAACGTTCATGATTTATATTTAATGATTTATATTTTTCCCTTTTGTGTTTATATATGACAATTTTTGCATCATCATTCTAACAATAGATACAGTACTACAACTGATCTTCAAAACATTTTGGAGGCCACATCATTAGGAAGCTGCGCAAAAGAATCATTAAAGCCTGAAGTGTTCAATTTGGGGTCTAAAGGACCTGTGTCCCTTGGTAACCCATTAAAAATGATGCAGGTGAGCTGCACACTGACCATACAGGACTTGAAGACTCCTGATTTGAGCAAATGTTTTCATAGGTAATCATGGCTGTACATTAACCACCGCATTTTATAAAGAACCCCTTGTGACGGAGTGCAGACTGTTTTGTGTTATCACTGTATTCTAAAAAACGACATCACATTTATTACGAAAAAAGCAGCAGAGGCTTGCAAGAGAGAATATATGAATATTGGTAGAAACATGTTAATATTTAAATATAATACGAATTTCAGATATAAACATCGAGATTCATGTAAACACTACAAGAAACAGTGGAAAAAGAAGTGCTATTTGCTGCTAGAACAAGTCAAGAGTATTATAAGCCAGGGTCAGTGAAATCCACGATCGGGGGCAGCCAATTCCAGGAAGACGTGATTATAGCATTTCCACATGGAGTAACACTAAGGTAAAATTTACTCCAAATTTGCCTTTGTTTTTGAGCAGTGAGCTTCAGCCCTGTTTTTATTGTCTTTCATCAGAAACAGACATTGATCATAGATCTTAGGCAAACTAAAGTTGGAACACAAGAACACATGAATAAGACTGAGCTCCTCTTCATCTCCAGATCTTTGGCTTTTTGATGAGAGAGCTCATTGAGCGTAAACAGCACATTTTGGAGAATGAAAAGGATTCACATGTCAAAAGGCAGTGGCACTTTCATGGCAAGACTCGGTTCTCTCTCAGCTGCTTCTTCTCTCCTAATAGCTACATAATTAATCCTCTGTAGTATTGTATTCGCTCTTCAATTCCGCACTCACTGTAGAGGCCTTCCCTTAAGAAAGCTTCTTGAAGTCTCGCGCACTGACACGCAGGTTAGAAATACATAAAGATTAATGAATTAATCTAGAATTGCCCTGGAGTCTTTTCTGCACTGTGAAAAGAGGAAACCCAACTATTGAACTCCAAATATACACTCAGTCACTTAAAACCAGTGTGAAGGCAGTCATGCTAACTGCATAAAGAACAGAGGCAGAAATTATTCTGCAAAACATTTATTGTACAGTGCAGATACAATACAAAATATTCCTGTACATCTTCAGTGTACTTTGCTTGCCTTTTTTTGGAATGATACAGCACTTTCACATAGAGATGATGAACTCTCCAGCAGTAGAAAACATCTCTATGGCTGAAACCACCAAAGAATGGCTATCAATGTGAACAGAAAGTACAAAATTCATCACATCCCCTTCATTCCTTTTAAATACATTTTCTGTTTGTCTTTTAAAACACTAGCCTTTTTTCAACCGTCGTGGGTCTTTTTCATCAAATCAGGTTCTCTTTGTAATCCACAAACAAGCCAGAATACTCCTTTAGCACGTTGAAATATCTCCTTTTGATAATATAAATTACAATAAATATACTACTGGTTTTAAAAAGGGTTAGGGACCGCACCTTTTGGCAATTGTCCACTTGCACTAAAGTGAGAAAGTAACTCGAGTCTTGGGTACAGAATTACCCTCAAAAATTCATGAAACATTTTTGCTTGCAGCTGTTCTGGCTATTAAACAAAGAAAATCCTCAAAGCATCATTTTAGCACATCTTTTTAACACGACAGAATTTTAGCAATAGCCATGTTTGGGGGGGTAAAAAAAAAAAAAGGGATGCCACTCTTGTACTGTAGAATCATGGTTGAAAATATACTAATAAGCTCAAAAGCAGAGTATAACCTCAGCAGCCACATTATAAAGGAACACTCCTATAAATGTTAGGAGAAAGACAGGATAACAATATGGTTAACTGTCAAGGGCAGACATTTAGCCGGTCCATGATTTAATGGTTTCTGTAGTTTCATCCAGGAAATTATGGAAGGGTGAAGAAGTTCAATGAGCAGATTAAAAACAGATCAGAAAATCTTAATCAAGTGGTTTGTTCAGATGAAACAAGCCAATTAACAAAACTGAGCTAGAAAGTCAAACTGTAAGAACTCATTAGAAATTCGTGAGTATTCGTGATGCGAGGGTTGACCTGGAACCCACACATCCAGTTGATCTGCGGGCTGAGCAGGTCTAGGCCAGCTTATTAGAACATTTTCTGGGTGCAGGACAGAAAAAGTGACAAAGAATGTTTTTTCTGATAAAAAACTTACAGAAGCACAGTGGGTCAAGTCAGGTTTCAGGGGTTGTCTGCAGAATATTTTTATGGTAGAGCAGGGAAGGTTGTTTCTCTTAACAGTTCAGACAAGTATGGGTAAAAAGACTCACAGATGCATTTGCATTTAAGTCTACCTTAACCTTAAACTACTAATGCAATCCCTATTAGTATTCAGGTGATGTATGGGTTCTTCTGAAGAGTTCATGCTGTGCTTCTAATCTGGGCAGTCACCACATAAAAAAATACATTTAAATGTTTTTTTTTTTCTTTTCTTTTTTTGGAGTGGCTCTAGTTGGATGTTCTTTGTCCAGTCAGAGCAGGTGCAATCGGGAGGTTCTCATGCAGGTACTTCATGCTGCCCTGTTCAGAGAAATCTGCAGCAGTATGGCCATCTCCACGCAGAACCCACTTAGTGGTGAGGAGCCCCTCCAGTCCCACAGGCCCACGCGCATGGATACGGGCTGTGCTGATGCCAACCTCCGCACCTTCAGCAGACAATAATGTTAAGATTTGTTATTCGCCGTCTTCGAAGAATATTCCAATAGTTCCCAGTGAATTCTGAACAGTATTTTTACTTAGTCAACCAAACCTTGTTCATTTAATCACTTTTTACTATGTTAGGTAGGTTTGCATGTCAAAAAAAAAAAACTATACAGATTTGAACCCTGAGCAAACCAGCCCAGAATATTAAATGTCCAAGCATCAAAATTGAAGGAGCAGCACTAAAATTGTAATAATTGTAGGACTTTTGGAGTAAAACTGGGCAGCAATTGGCCTTAAGAGGGCGCTACAGCACCACATTATGTCTTTTGGCCATAAGTTCCTTAACCACAAGACCTAAGCCCAAAGATTTAGTTGTATACTACTGATTACCTCAAATCAAACAAAAAAGTGTAAACCACTATCAAGCTCCATTCATTTGTTTATGAGCAAACATGCATTACATGTAAAAACCTTTATTTCATAAATAGTCCTCGTTTTATGTTTTGGGAACATAATTGAACATGATTATTAATGAAACTTGTTAATGTTTTGTCCAGTTCTCACAAAACGTTGAGTTATTCCAGGGTAGTGCTTAGTTTAAAAACATGCCAACAGCTAGTGAGTACTTTCACCAACCTCATAAAACTTGCTGATGCTTACACATCATGTGATTTTAAGGTAGTTCATGAAGTACCTATTACATATACTAATAAAAATATATCTTAGATTAATAACTGGCAAATTAAGAGTAATAAATCTTACCAAGGCCAAAGCGATATCCATCAGCAAATCGTGAACTGGAATTCCAGAACACACAGGCACTGTCCACCAACTGTAGAAACTGCTCTGCCGTTTCCTCTGAAACAGTGAAATTTAGGAAATCTGTTGTATAATCTTGTTTAACTTAAATAAGGTATAACTACATGTATCAACTACATGTATCATCACAAAAAAATCAGTTAAATAATTGTTCACTTTAAATGAATGTGTCATCCTGTTTCAAAGTGCATTTTACAATCCCCTCCACAAGATGGCAGTATTGCAGCTAAAATGTTACAGCATCCAAGTTAGTACCAGTTATATCCCATTATGTTTAGCATCTCAAAAAGCACATCCTATATTGTTTCAGCAATTAATATCCAAGCAAATTCAAGTTATTTATGCTAATGCAGGGTGAAATATTGAACAAAACCACATTAGCATAGAATGCAAAGTGTTCTGCAAGGTTTTGGGAACGTGCAAGCACAGAGAGTGGGGCATTACCATTCTCAGTGATGATGACGTCTGTGTGTGAACTGCCGTATTTATGTATGTGATCCACCGCCTCCTGCATGCTGTCCACCACCTCTATGCAGCATTCCAAATCTCCATACTCAGTACGCAGAGACTTCACTTCTGAAGGGCTGAAGGTCAAATATGATGCAAACCTGGGGCCAGCATGTATCTTCACCTGTATAAGCCCAGTCATTAACAATGAAAAAAAAAAAATCACTGCTCTGACACACAGTTTCCCCCAATTAGTCTCTGAAAGAAGCTGAAAAAAAACAACATATTGGGGCAAACATTTTTTCACACATTAGTTTTACCTGTTCTGTTCTCAGCATGTCAATGATCTGGTCAAAAAGCGGAGTTCGGAGCACATCTCTGTGAACCAGGAGTGTTTCCATTGCATTACAGGCTGCAGGGTAGTCACACTTTGAGTCTCTGACTGCAGGGATAAAATAAGAGATTCACGCTGTGACAAGTAGAACTAAAACACAGAATCAATATATACTGTTGCCACGGTTACATGAAAGCAAATGACTTGATAGTGTATATTAATTTCTACCAATTTTGATGACTTTTTCAATGCTGGCTTCATGGTCAACATAGACGTGACAGATGCCCTCGCTGTGGCCGAGCACAGGAATGCCCTTAGCAGCACGCTGGATATCCCTGACCAGCTGAGACGAGCCACGAGGTATTATCAGATCAATCATTTTCTCCAGGCGACACAGATCCTCCACCTCCTCTCGTGTGCTCACCTGAAACAGGTGGAGAGACATTCAACTTAACCGAAAATCACAGACAAAAAAGCAGATTGCAATAATGACACAGGAAGTAAAGATTTACACCAGTCTAGCATCATACCAGCTGGATGGCGTCTTTGACACCATGAATGGATAGGGCCTCCTGGGCTAGCTCATGTAAGATACGGTTGGTGTTGGCTGCCTCTTTGCCTCCCTTCAGCAGCAGAGCATTTCCACTAGCAATAGCCAGAGCAGACACCTGTTTGTGGAAAGGAAAAGCACTAACTTACAGCCAAATCGAACAGACTCTCTGTGTGTGTGTGTGTGCGTGTGTGTGTGTGTGTGTGTGTGTGAGAGAGAAACCTGAGGCAGGCAGTCTGGGCGGGATTCGAAGATGACTAGCAACACCCCAATGGGGACGGTGATCTGCTCTAGCTCAAGGTTGTTGGCCACGCGGGTTCTGCGCAGGACTCTTCCCACGCTGTCCTGAGAGGAAACTGCGATCTGCCGCAAGCCAATGGACAGACTATTCAGCTTAGCTGAAGACAAGCTCAGTCTCTTCAGCATTGCAGCAGGCATACGCCCTGTGAGATGAGTGAGGCATTGAACTCTGCAGCTTACTGTAAAACCTGGGGTCTTTCAAATAAACAGGCCCAAATCACTTGAATAATAAGATGATTTACTGAGGATTATATGTTCAGTGTAAACACAGAACAAAACATATTTCATGTTCCATCTGCTTAACCACACCTGAATTAAGAGCCAGCTCCATATCCTTCTTATTAGCAGACAGAATTTCTTCTCTCTTCTCAGTTAGAAGGTCAGCCATGGAAAAAATTATTTCACTCCTCTATGAGATAAAACACCACATGATGTGAAATTTATTAACAGTGCACTTCATGAGTAGCTACATACAGTCAAACATAAAAAAATTGCTATCATTACTAGAATATGGATTCAGCATCACTTCAGAACACTGTACACTTGCCTGCTCTGGGAGCAGAGAGGCCAGAGTCCTCCCTGCAGAGCGAGCCATGTCCGTCTGCTGTTCCACTGTGGGCCCTGCAGCCGTGGAAACAGCAAGAAAAGCATCAACAAACTTTCCTTTTAATAAAAAATTCAGAAAGACATTTGTACAATTAGAAGAACCAGAATCTCGTCCTTATCTGGCAAGCCATTGCATTTTTTATGTTTATAGTGGTCTGGCATAATTACAGGCCATGCTTTGTCCGATATAACGATCCTAATAAGCATCCATCATTAACAAATGTATCTGATACAGAACAAAAACAACACAAAAAACTAATTATTTATTGGGCCAGACCTTATTACATGCACACTTATCACTACTGGAGTCCTTTACCATGTTCCTTTCATACATGCAATTTTACCTTTTCAATTAAATGGTAACTACACAGAAAGTACTAAGCATAAATGCAAGCTGGAGTCAAGCTGACTTAGTAATTTACTTGAACAAGACCTAGCAAAATACCTAGAAATTACAAGGAGGACTGGTGTATGAATAGAAGATTAAACTTTTCCATGAAACAAGTACGAATTCATTACAGTCAGCAAAGTTCGGCGAGCAAAATGTCTTTCAATTAAGTGGGATGTTCACAGAATGTACATCATGGTAAAATACTTTTTTAAGGGCTTCATCATTGCTATTAGCAAGTATCCTGTGTTTGAAAGGGGGTTTTGCAACTAATTTGATGTGTACTAACAGTTACAATTTGGCCTTATGACTCATAGACAGCATACCTAAAGCTTTAAGAAACAATTCTTAGCCTTCAAAATGACTAGAGACCAGCCAACGCCAAGGAACAACACATTTACACTTAGGGCACAGTACAGTATATACAACAATATTAATTTACCTGCAGGCTTGACCTCTGAGAAGAAGGTGCCCACTTTCTTGCCTTCCACAATGTCAGTGATGACATGGCCTGTGACCTTAGGGTGGGTGCCATTAGCAATTACTACAGAAGTGCCACCCTGAAGAGCCCAAAGAGCAGCTTTCACCTGCAGATACAGACAGCAGCATACACTTTCAGAACAGGCTTCTTCATTTATCTTAATGACAGAAGGATAAGCAGCACTCTTGAATTCCACACAGCAGATAAAAACAGAGATTACAGCCATACCTTCGCTTCCATACCACCTATGCCAACCCTGGATTTTGTGCCATAAGTTATAGACTGCTGGTCACCAGGGTAGAAAGTGTCCAGAAGTTTGGCATCATCTGTTCCAGGAGGACTGTCATATAGACCTGTTTGAGGAAATGGAAGAGGCAACAAATCAGCTTGTATTTTTCAAACAGGAGAACATCTGTTTGGGTTAAAGAAAAGGAGTCTATTTTCAATATACATGTCCTAGGACCCACCAAGTAAATGTAATAGAGTTGTGCCTTACCTTCTACATCAGAGAGAGCAATTAACAGGTCCGCTCTCATCTCCACAGCAAGCCGAGCTGCCAAACTGTCATTGTCCTTGATACTGATGACCTGTGATATGACAAAATAGAGTATATAAGAAACAAATCCAAAATTATATAATGGATGTAAAATTCTTGCCCACTTACTGAAATACTGTAAAATGTTTCCTAAAAATCTCCCATATGGCTTGCGATTTCGTCACGAAAACCTACCATATAGGTACACGTTGTAGCTTTATAATTAGTGTCCACATGTAAAAGCCATTCAATTGCTCCACTGTCTGCCAAGATGATCAATGTAAACAGACCATCAGAGAACCACCAGATATTATTTGTGTGAGAGGCATAAGATAAACCATTATTAGTCCCACAGGTGGGAAATTTGCATAGTCACGGCAAAAAGTAGACAGGGACACCGACATGTGTTGTACTGGTGTGAGAGAATCAGACACAGCAGCAGCAATGGTGATCAATATGCATCTGATCACATAAACAGTACAATCAGGATAATATTGGTTGCCTCAATCCTCTAAAACACTGTTGCACTCAATAAACATGTGCAAAGACATGGTGGTGTCACTATATCTTAAGTGCACATGACGAAAAGGCAGATGAGCATTGGTACCAAATATATATACCATATAAACCAACCCCTAATCTTCAGAGATATCACTACGGGTAGAGGCCTAATGTCAGTGCATAAAAGCATGCAAAGATGAATGAAATATGTAAGCAACAGCATGCTGAAGTGAGGTTAGCTGTTTCATGTAGGTGCTGGAAATTGAGAAGAAAGTTGAGAAGAAAGTTTTCCGCATAGCTCCAGCCTCTTCTAGACCCTGGCTTCCAGCATGCATGTGTTAAATGCTTCATCCCAGCATGCAGCTCTCACTGCCCATCAGGAAACTGGGGAGGCCCCTCTTCCCCTTCCCCTCTGCTCTGTACACACGTTTACCCCCTGTAGATCACTGTTGGGCTCTGGCGGAGGCACCACCGCATCATTGGTGTTAATGATGGGCACAATATTCATACGCAGCAGTTCGTGCAATGTGCTGTTCAGATTCCGTCTCTTCTGGTCATCATGGAAATCCAAGTTTGTAACCAAGATCTGGGGGGGAAAAAAAAGAATACACATATGCATTCATAATCATGTTCATTTGCACATTTTTTAAATGAATTTAGAAGTTTGAAATGACAGTAAGAGGCATTTGAACTGTGTGTTTTTTAGTCTTTGGATGCTTACCTGTGCTGTGCAGGTGCTGTATTGAGTGAACATGGCCTCATACAGTGCCATAAGTCCACTTTGGCCTGCAGCTGCACATGCCCTCGCCTCCAAAACGGGCAAAGCCTAGAAAATAAAAGGAAAAACATGTAGACCCACACTGGCCTGCACATCATTATCTTTTTTGGCAACTTTACATGCCATACAACCTCTTTCAACATTGAACCATGAATTTTATCAAATACAGGTAACGTTTTCTGTTTGAAAATCAGTGACAGCTGTAATTATTGCAGCACTACTCACCATGTCTTTGAGCTGATTCTGTCCCGAGTGGAGGGCCTGTCTGACACTCTGAGAGAGAAGAATCTCATGCCTTAGTCTTTGCTTCCCAAATGCCACAGCTCCACTTGTGACGATCATCATTTCTCTGCCCTGATTCTGCAGCATCGCCACCTTAAATCACCCCAAATTCAGAATTTAACTCAAATACATATACATGTCAGCATGGGTTACAGCTTCTGAAAGTCTTATAAGTATCATCTAGCTTGTGTTATGAATTCACTATAAACTAGCAGAGAAAGAACGTAATTTCTGTCAATGATAGTGATATATAAGGTCAGCTAAAGTATATGCCAGAGCTGACTAAGGGAACCCTGATGATTTTGCACTTCTCAGATAAAGGCAGCTCTTCTGTGTTCTATTAAACATGAAAATCCTTAGTGAGATTAATGCTTGCCGATTGAAGTTATTTCTGTCATCATAGAAGTTCAGTGGGACCACGAAGCTTGCAATGGGATCTAAATTTGATTCTCCATTCGATGGCCAGATTACAAAAGATTCATGTCTTAAGCACACAACTGCAACATTGCTTGTAACTAGGTAAGCAAATATCCTGTTAAAGCTAAAGTTACCTAAACAATCTGTGAGTCACACATCCCCTACCATGTTTTTCTACTATGAAATTATATTCAGATTATTATTTTTCTAGAATATAAAATTGATATGTGTTTACTCTGATGTTACTTTCGAGGTAGAACACGTTTAAACATGTTAAACCAAGAAGACATGGGTTTTAAACAACGAAGGAACAGAACTGGAGTCCAACATTCAGCTTGATTGTAAATTAGTGAGTAAAAAAAATATCCACATATGACCTTAGACCTCTCTCACCTGTTCAACAATGGAGGCGAGCCTCCCAAGTGCAAGGCCACACTCATCACCTCGGGTTACCACAGCACTGCCCAGCTTCACCACAATCCTTTTGGCCTGGCGAAGCTCACTGCGGTGGGCAAACGACTTACCATGGGCACGCGCCAGCGGCACTGTAAGAAAAGGCACGTTACTCCACTGACGAATAGCATGGAGCCTGAAAGATGGAGAGGTAGGGGGATCTGGTGAAAGAGAGAGCAGGGAAAGGACCCAATGAGGAGCCATGCCATGCAGGGAGCCAGGAAAGGAGTGATGGGTGTGTTAGCAAATAGCTTTTCAAAAATCTGGCTAGGGGTGGGATAAAGTGGTATGTGGTAAGTACAGTTATGAGGAAACAGCAGGAAGAATGTGGGAAGTATGTCCTGCATGCTAAGAACTCGAAAGGTAAAGATCAGCACAAGCTTAATAAATAGACAGGATCTCAATATAATTTGATAAAACTGTAAATGCTTTCATGCAGTGTAGACTAACCTCATGGGTGTAAATATAAAAATAATGACAAATTGTCAAGTTAAGTGAAACAAAATTATATTCAGACAGAATCTAATTAAGTATAGTTTTGCTTTATCCACATGCTTACCCACCAACCCCTATTCACTGAAAGCAAATAACAGTGTAAAAGTGCCACATCAGCAAAGCCAGCCTGCCAGGCATCCAACAAGTCCCAGTGCTGACAGAACAGAACTCAGAACAGTGCATGAAACACAATGAATGAGAGAAGCAGACAAGGGACCGAAAGAGAGCATGAGTGTGGGGGTTGGAGTGGTAAATATGGTAATAGCTAACTGATTTTACGTATAAAAAATATAAATGATTAATTTTAATAAAAACAAACTTACACACAGCAGAGATACTTCTAAGGACAACATAACTGCAGTCACAACTAGGGCTATAATACCACAATCTGTCTTTAATACAAATGTTGAAGCCTGTGAGATATACGGATACTTACTCTTGCCCTGTGAAACACATCTTGTGAAAGTCTGAAAGGTTTTGGGACCCACTGAGTTCCGTAAGCACAATGACAATCTCTGCAGCAGCATAGTGGCCAAACTCTGCAACACATTACACAGAAAAAAATTCTTTCAAAACCGAATAATGCTTTTGCCAGTGAACAAACTTGCACAGAGTATCACAGACTTAACACGGCCTTGTCAACTTAATTATTGCAAAACTGCATCACAGGCTAATGCAGACAGCACAATATGTCACTAAATTGAACGGCCTCCAATACAATATGAAGCAATACATCACTGAACTTCCTGAGCAATGGCACCAAGGGGTGCTTCAATATACTCAGATACAGATGCTGAGAGGTAGAATGGATGTTAATCTAACACCTACACCATCTATGGTAAATCTATATAAGAGCAAACCCAGACAACATACCTGTCTGTCTGGATGAAAAAGGCCCGGTCTCAAATGATTCACCACAATCTGCTTAAAGTATTAATTTCACTCACACACGCAGTCGTGATAAATAAACAGGTGCTTGAACAGACACTCCATAATTTACTTAACAAATCTAAACTTTCTTACCACAAAAACTGATGTTGAGGAACTGAGCAAATAATTTCTGGCGAGTTGAGTAAGCTACTACCTTATTAACAACTAGAAAACTAACCTGTTACCGGCAGACTTCACAACAAATAGCCAGGCCTCTCAATAACTGTAGATTAACCTGAGACATACAGAGGGCTCTAACTGTATAACATTCTGGGTCACCAACGTATTCAGTTTAGAAATGACCAAAATAATAGCTCAATGGGTTCACACTGGTTTGAAGCATCCTCACAAACACAGAAAGCTAACGATAGCTTGTTAGCAAAAAACGACAAAGACTGCTCATTTTATTAAACTAAATCCCACGTCTAGCAACCTCATCTTGTGCAAACGTTAGCAGCTTTAAGCAACGGTGCACTCTTACATACCCGGGTTTTCAAGCAAAAAAAGTGCTTTTCCGAGTTGAAGTTCAGCGTGTTCCGCTTGCAGCCCTGAGTGCCACATCAACTCGTGGCTGCTCTGACCATGTTGACATGCAGCTACGTGGAAATGCAGACTGCGCATGCGTACCGCGAAATTGCAGCGATTCACCAATAGATTTACGCATTGACATACGCTAACATAAAACAAACCACTTTTTCAGTTATAGATTACACACAATTACTTGTACCTCAGACACAATGACTACAACATGTAACTGATGCACCAACTCCCTGAACCAATTCTGCTAAACTACAAGCACAATTCCTGCTTTACACTCAAATTGCAGCTTTAAAACACACTTTTTCAAATCACTACAAACAATTCTCTGGATTAGGCACTATTTTCGAAGAAAATTTTGAAGAAAATCTTTTGTTTTCACAAGAATTACACTGTCATTCAAAATTGTAAAGTCAGTTGCCCTACTTTGCATACTAACTCATCACATGTGTAAATTCCTATCACACATAATTGCAATTCAGAATCAGAGCTTTAAAAAGGGCAACAGGTGAGCTCTTCTGTTTTGGAGCAACGGATGCCAACACTGGAAACATAGGCAGATCCGGAGTAGAGGAGGAGGAGGAGGAGGATGAGGAAAAGAAAGGCTAAGAACAATTAGCCACTATGGTTAACCATGTGTTCAACAATGAAAAATCCAGTAAAATATATGTTGTGCTGTGTATTTGTGCATTTTTATACAAACAAAATTCTGAAATATTTTTGATGCGCTTATGCAGGCCTATTTACTGTCTGTAGTAAGTGTAACATTGAACAAAAAGGCTTTATAATGAAAGGAGAAGGAGAAGCACACCAGTGATCTTTTGGTTCAGATAAATGTCTACTCATTTGATGGTTTGTGTGTGGCATTTGAAAAAAGAATCACATTTCGAGAAGAAATTACATTGCTTAGAATATAAAGTTTCATTTTGCAGGAGAATTGAAGGGTTTTGCCCTTGTGTGGGTTTTTGTATTTGTGTGTAGAGTTCTCACATTGAGTCCTGCTTTCAGAAAATGTGTGTAAACAATTGGGAAAAACTGTAATAATATACGCTTCTCGATGTTAAATCTGAGGTAGTAAAAGTTTCGCCGTGGACTGGTTTTCAGATATTTTTTGAGATATTGGGAAAATCTGGTGTTCGGGATTAAGCGCCGCTGAAGACCTGTAGTCCATAACAGCAGGGGGCGCTATAAGACTGGCGCGTCTTCAGGCCTGGAAATCTTCGACTGTTTTATAAATACCATTTAGATTAACGGGCACTGATGACCCCTATGGGATGGAGCAGTCATTTGTGTGTAAAAATAAATTGAGAAATTGAGAACATGTGTAAATTATCTCGGCATTACCTCAAGAGAGGAGAAGAGTCAAGGAGAAGAGAAGACAAGACATGGAGAGCTATCGACACAGTAAACACAGTTCGATACAATTTAAAGGAAACCTTTGTCACACAACAGAGACAGGGTATTTGTCTTCCCTCACCATGTTATCTAGTATTTCCATGTTTAATCTGTTTTCCTTATTCTGTTTTGCAGGCTTATGTTCTTCTGTTTTTATCCAAAGTTGTGCACAATACTGCCTGTATCCACGTTTCCCAGTCGTGAAGCCTTGTGGAAAGCTATGTGTGATTTCCTAGTTTGGTTTCCTTTGTTCTTTTGTGGAGCACGGGTGTTGGTTTTGTTGTATTTGCGTTGTTATCTTATTCTTCGTGTTTTTTGTTTCTCGTCTTGGTTTAGAGTCGGGGTTTGTGTTTTTCATTTCTGTTTTGTGGTTCTTGTGTTTATTCTTTGTGTCCAATAAATCCTGTATATAGTACTGCTTTGAACATCCTCCCCTTTTTCCTTCTACACAAAGACCATGACAGGTTGACAGCATACAGTCCAGCACATGACTGCTTCATCAACATCCATGCTCTTATTTATTTATTTATTTATTTAACTTCTGTTGCTTACAAAAATAATGACAACTCACTTTGATCAGGATTTCATATAATGAACATACTATCACATTATTCTGAAATTGTGCAGTTAAGGGAAAATGGTAAAAGATTTCCAGGAAGGACCAGGCCCCCAATGTTTCAACCCCCTAAATATGATCTTCATAAAACCCACACAAGTCATACGGAGCTTATTTAAAACAGTAGAATTTTTTTGTGTGAATAAGCTTATTCCAGTGTTCCTAAATATGATGTTTTCTGATATAATTTGAGGACATTGAATTGACAGAGTCCTGATAATAAAGTGACCGATATTTCTTGGATTTATACAACTATTAGGAATAATATTTCCCAATTAATGGACGGCAGAGACCTTTCTCTAAGAACTATAATCAAATATAAACATATTTGAGATGAAAGTGACCATTCTGTTAACACACCACAGCGCACACTCTGAACAGTACAAAATACTTCCTCTGCATTTAACTCACTCACCAAGTGAAGCGGTGGAGTGTGTGGGGATGGGACCTTGCTCAGGGGTACCCCAGTATCAAGTCCATGAATGATTGGGAAGGCCTCAAACATGGTCTCAATACCATTATAGGTAGACAAAAATACACATATCTTTTTATAAATTTCAGTAGCATATATTAATTTTTTTTTACTGATTGAGGCCATAGATAAATATTTCTATCTGCTTTAATGGACAGAATATACTGAAAGGGAAATCACTGAGTTGATTATTATTGTTAACATAAGTTTGATGACCTTTTTGATTGCAGTTAGGAAAATCCGAGTTAGCCGTTCAACCACATGTCTCCTTATTATAAACTGATGTTTGTCTGTCATTTAGCTCAATTTCCCATTTCCCGTATCGTAACAAACATCTGTCACTTTAGTTAAGGCCCCTATATAATGCCATTTACTTAAAAATATTGCATTATGTTAAGAGTAGTGAAAGCTACTCCATATTCATGTATTGCTATAAATGATCCAGCGCATCTTCAAGTTTTGTATGTCCATGTGCCTTCAAATACAATCCTTCAATAAAGTCTTCAGTCTCACCGTGTTTTTGGTATGTGCCTTAAATAAAATACAACCAATTGCATCACTAGACATACAGCGAAAAAATGACCATAGACACAGCTCAATTATTTCAGCTAAAGAATGAAGCTACACCATCTTCAGAGCACAAAGGTTAGAACAGGTTCTGCTAAAGCAGTGGCAATGTGTTTTCACAGGTTTCGCCCATTTTCCACACTCTGGATACTCTTACAAGCTCTGTGAGAGGGATGGAGGCATCAAAGGCCTGTGTAACCCCAGGGCCAACATGGAGCTTCTTCAGCCTGTTATTCTCATCAGGCTGATGTTCTTGTGCCATAAAAAAAAAAATTCTGGTATGCTTGGAATTGTATTTTTTGCCATAGGTTTATGTGTATGTGGATACACTGCAGTGCAGCTGCACTGCTCTGTACAGCTGCTCGAATGTCTAAATGTGATTTTCAGTCCTCTTTTAGATAGCCTAGATAACTTGATTTCATTAAATCCATACATTATCCCGTATTATCTCACCATGCACAAACTAATTTATAATGGTGCAAACCCGCTTTTATCTGCACAAGTCAAATTCAAATCAAATTAATCCGCAGTCTTCATTTCACAGTACATTTATGTGATAAATATAGCATCAAGCACATTTCCTCTCATAATCGATCTAGGAAATGACTTGGGGGCTTTGGGCTGGAACAAACTTTGTTATAAAATCACATACCAGTAGTTTCATATACATTGTTTTTACAGTATTTTATGACATATTTCAGAATTTTCTTTGATAAAATAACATAATTTACTTGTCTGTAAATCTACTCCAATACTGAGAGTTTTGATCTATACATTTTCATCCTGCTCAGAGTGTTAAATATATCTTAAATATAATGGGCTCACCCTGTGTGTTACAATAACAGTAATGTTATACCCTTATACATGTTGTACTCATTTATGTCTCCAATTTGCATATGAATAGCAGGCTCTGATTGACTAGAAAAATATCTTCTTACATTAACCTAAATTAAAATGTTTCATCTCCTACAAAGTTGCCATTTCAGAGATACAACCCTTTGTAATGTCTCCTGTGTTACACTTGTCTGCTATCTTGTTTTAGACATATTTCTGTTGGATGTACAGCGTCTTCTCTTCTGCTATTACTTCTGCTATTTCTGGTTGTTGTTCTGTGTCAGTATATCCTGTTTATCAACTTGTATGTTGGTTCTAACACAATTTATTTGGTAATTTGTAAAACAAGATAAACAGAATCACACCAAACTGACTTTGGGAGAACAGAGTCATTCCATGTGAGTTTAGATAATAGGGCAGCTGCTGCATGTCTCAGATTTGTTCAATTTTTTTTAATTAGTTGCCTTAAGCCAAACTCCGAGATGAATTTCTGCTGAATTTCAACTTTATCACTTTTCATTCTCGTGAAAACTTTTATTTGTGCCCATCAAAACATGTCTTATCTGGAAAGCCATACATTTAGTAATTCCATTTTAAATACAAAAAGCCTGAAGTAATAACCCAGTCATGGTTAAATACTGATACTGGTGCTCTCAGACCGGAATCCGGGAAGGAAGAAAGAACATGGCGTCAAGTGGGGTGCATACCAGTGAGGGAAGGGGGCGCAACTGGGGATTTCCACTTTTCTCTTTCTTTATTTACAAAAACAAACTCCAAAACACAAATGACAATTTCAACAGAGGACAAATGTGAGGATGGACTGACAACTCAGACATAAACTAAGGAACTGTAAACTGAAAAAGCACTAGTTGTGGAAAACTAGATGTAGTTTGCCCTAGCAACCAACACTTCCAAAATAAATTAACAATGGCGGCCTCTAGCGGCTGCTGATCGCGGACATTACCCACAGAAAAAAGATAAACTTTAAATCTCCAACCAAAATCTGTCTTGCAAACAATACGTTTCAAAGCACCAAAAATGAAATACTGCTCTGAAGCAAATGCAAAAAAAACCCCTCTTATTTTCCCAATGCTCATGTAATACATTTAGTATCCTACTGCGTGTCCTCATTACAGTCATCTCTGATGCCAACAGAGAAATAAGAGAAGCAATATTAGAGCCCATATTTCACCTCTATCCCATGATTCTTTTGACTTACCAGTGCTTTATGGTCTCCTTAGAGATCAGCCTAAGGTCGTTGGTCTTTTCATATCTTTAATAAACAGCATTGTTTATATGCCTGTTTGTTTTATTTTTGTGTTTTAATGTCATTTGAGATTTAATGTGTTTATAGCAGGTGGGAGGAAATTAGGTTTCAGAAGTGAGCTTGAAAAGTTTGCCTCTTTAAACCGACAACAACATTTTCTGTCATGATGGGAATTGTTGCTTCTCTGCACCAACAATCACTAGTTGAATACCTCAGGGCTCCATCACGGGCCCTGCCCTGTTCTCATTTTTGGCCATATATCATAAAAATTACTGTTGTCGATGACACTTAGTTATAACTTTCACTTCAGTCAGAGAAAAATGCATTGGGGCTCATTTACGATTGTCTGAGGTACATAATGTCCTGGATGTCAAAGTACTTACTTTGACGAGTCAAGTAGGTTTTATTGTAATTTCAAACATACACACACTACGCACAGTGAAACTTTACAATGTGCCTCCAGAACTATGGAGCAACACAAGAACACAACACAACCCAACAAGACCACAAGTACAGACAGGAGAAAAGAGCGTGCAAGAAAAAAACACAAGGACAGCAAAACAACAGGGCAAGACAACATTTAGTACAATCGACAGTAGTTAAAATATATTCTTATCTTTTTGTTTCCTCACTCTGTCACAGTTGCATCAGAATATTTTGACCCAATCTTTGCTAATGTGCACAGCCATGCAAAAAAAAAAGTTTTTTAACTCTCTTTACTTAAGAATCTGTCAGTTAAGCTTGTCATGCCTGCAGATGATACCGAATGCAGCTGCAAACTCCTAACAGGTGCCAAAAAAATACATCACTCCTGTATGTGCATCCCTGCACTGGTTGCCTGTCAGATACAGAGTTTAATTTATGGTTTTGTTATTCATTGTTAAAGCCCTTCACAGCATGGCTCCAAGCTATATATCTGAATTTTTCGGCCTTCATTCTACCTCTCAAGTCCTACAAGCTCTGATCAGATGTTTTTAGATGTTCCGTGTCGAGGTCTAAATATGACCAGGCCTTTTCGATAACTGCTCCAAGACTCATGAACGGTTATCCACCAAAACAAATATCTTCTCAGGTGCTAAGTTCATTTTGAAGTCTATGTATTCATTTACGTGTTCTGTTTTAGTTAGTTAGTTGTGTTCTCTTATTTTGTATAACTATGGTTCAGAAATGTGCATGCTCAGAAGAACCCACACGTTTTTCACCATTAATTTTCAAATTTGTGTGACATTAAGGGCTTACAGGCACTACTTGAAAAGACACAAATGCCGAAAGTCTCATTTTGTACTTTAACTACAATATTTCATTGACTTGTCATTGAAACCATAGGACTGTACTGCCAGATATTTTTAAAGGAGAATTAATATATGATAAAGTTCAGCTGAAGTCATACAGATTTGGTATTTTATTAACAAGTAGCGAGTAAAAAAATAATGAGCAAAAAAAAGTTGCATCATATTTCCAGGATTCTGTCGGATTTGACACAGAATTGCCCAATAGGATTGCTCCTGGTGTAATTTAAGACATCATAGCTTCTTGGAAGCACTGAGTAGAATGTGAAACTTTTTTATGCCTGGTACCCTTTAGGTGCTGAATGTCTGGATGAGGTGTGTTTCTGGGTTCATATTTCAGTCAAGGCCATGTGCACTGCACTAAGTGGTTTTCAAGCATCATCCTAGACAATAGAATCAGAATAAGTATCAGAAAACTTTATTGATCCCAGTGGAAATTTCTTATGTTATGACTGCAAGAAAATCAGACACAGAGAGAATAAAATATAACATCTAAATTCATGCCATTGAAAATCTGTAGAAAAACCTCAATATGAAATACACTATGACATATAAACAAATGATCAGTAATATATAATTAATATGGAAGTTTTTAAAGTATTGATATTCACATGGTAAAAACTATGCCCATAATAATCTTATGCACATAATGAAATAATTTCAGACCCGTTTAGAAAACAACATGAAACTGAACATAGTAAGACTATTGCACATAACAGGATATTGCACATTACGATAACCAGATAAGAACATTGCACAGGGTACGCTGTTGCACGTCATAAGAAGATAATGCACATCATGGTACACATAATGATTCCATAAGAAACTTCACCACAAAGTCGCATCTAGCAATTGTGGATGTGTGACAGAGCGGGGAGTTGAAGAGTCTGAGGTATTCCATTTGACTTTTACACCATTTTGGTGCTCTGGTTCATGCTTTCTGTTGCCTGAAAAAAATATCTGCATGGAAACAAGACAAAACGCTCACATTTATTTATGTTTATATTTCTGTTTCGTCAAATGCTCCCTTGGTAACATAATGCTGAGCGCTTTATTAAAACGTCATTTCTGTGCCCATTTTTGGAGTGTTTTGCCCAAAAGCATGCCTCAGAGATGAGATTTTCATGCTATGAATTATGCATTTGGTGCCACAGAGACACCATTTGTGTTCTAAATATATTGGGTCCACCACACTTCTTTAAGTGAGAACATGTACTTCAAAATCATTTCCACGACTCATTTTCATGAATGCTCGCCATTCTCCTTATGTCAGATAGGTTCCGTGCTGATTTACAACGGACTGAAAAACACCAGCGACAATTCTGGATCTATGCAGGATTCTATTCTGGGGATGTTCAAAGATGAGGTCGCTTCTCTGTCATTGAAAGTAAAGACACATTTCAGTGATTCATATTTAAAGCATCTCAATAACGAAGTCTGACAAAAAAACTAGATATTCCAGCTTTAACTGCACAGAGTTTGTAATTGCTCTGACTTCAAAGACTGCGGGACCTCGGCCCCTTCAGACCAAGATTATCAGCTCAGTGATAAGCCTCAATCCATGGCAATAAAAAGAGGATGGCTCCGGAAGAGTCTCTTCCTCAGCCAGTAACACAGGCTTCTTCCTTTTTTGCAGTATTGCAGCAAGTGCCTCCTTTCCTTTTTTAGGTTTTCCTCTTTAGCCATGCACATGGTTTTATATGGGAACCGAAAATGCTGAGAACATAGTCTTCAGCACTCAGAAATCTTTCTCTCTCTTCCTCCTGCAGCATTACCATGGATATACTCCGCACCTGTCAGTCTGACATCTGTTTGTAGGATTCTCTTTAGTGCCTCGAGTCTAAACAAGAGCGAGAACAGGGCACAGTCTAAACCTCCCATTGTGTTTCATTGCTAAATAATTCATGTTTTTTTTCTTTACACAAGTCACAAACACAGCTCTACTATAGATAAAAGTCTAACACCAACTGTTTGTCAATAATTCAACTAAAAGTGGCACAATGCAAATGTGCCCTCAAGCCCGGCGGGAGAAATGTACTAGACTTTGGGGCTGCTACACAACTGATGCGATACAGAACAACTTTGTGTCAGTGGACCCAACTCAATGCATGGAAATATATGCAAGCAATGGATATAGACAGTCAGAAGTTGATGGGCAAATACAGACATGATTCATTTTACATATACTTACTGTACAAGATATTTAAAATATTTTGAAAATCTGTGAATAAAACAAATGAAAAAAAAGTTTTATGGGGGATGTTTTGATGTATTACATGGCAGGTGTTAGAGGTCGACTGATATGGGTTTTTCAGTAGCCAATGGCGATATTTTGGAGTCAGGGTCAGTCGATGGCCGATAAATGCTGCGATATTTTTTTGCCCAATAATTGAACATTTCCCCCTCTATTGGATGTAAAATATCACACTAAAAACACAAAGATTTTCTTAACTTGCTTTGTGTTATTCTGGATCTCTCTTTGTGTTAGTAGTGTGATATTTTACATTGAATAATGACTTAAATATAAATATAAACGTAAATAACAAAAACAAAACGTAACAATAACAATACAATTAAACAATAACATAAACAATAAACACAGCAGCATCAAAATCTTTTAGTGCAATTATTGA
>JBBKCR010000101.1:29945062-29957234 GCA_037577295.1 Ladigesia roloffi
CTCTGCCATCATTTTAAGTGGGAGAACTTGCACAATCGGTGGCTGACTAAATACTTTTTTTCCCCACTGTACAAACAAGCCCCGATTAATTTTTTATTTAAATGTTCGTGGTGTTACAATAATCAGCTTTTTTTTGCTTGTATCTGCCTATTCAGTTAACAGTCTATTAATTCACAGGGATGTAATGAGGAGTGTTTCAAGCTCATTGTTTTGAATGGGGTACAATGCACATCAGCCATTCAGAGATTGGATCACTCTTCTAAAAGTAACTATAACAAGCTGGGATAATTCAGAGATAAACAAGTTATGAAAAAACAATAATATTGGGGGTTTATTTCCACACAAGCATGATAGAGCTCATGGAAAAAGGAAGGAATGGGCTCAGTCAACATCCTTCTCTCTCGGCACAAACAGGCAGTCCTGTAACAAAGCTACACTGCAAGCTTAAATATGGCACAAATAAGGAAACCATCAGTCTCGCAGAGTGACAAGGGTGGCGTCCCAAGACAATTCAGTACCAAAACTTAACGAGGGACCAAACACTTGTCATTTTCCCAAGTGTAGGGGTGGTTTATTCCAGTTCTGGTGACCTGACACTATTCAAATTTTTTGTGTTTTCCATAAAATAATATGTCTTATTAAACTAATTAACAAGCTCCTCATGGGTCAAAAATGTGCCAAGGACTAACCTTAGGCCCCCTGCCATGAAAAGTGGATATTACATATATTATAGTATATAAACATCTCAACTGCTCATCTCCAACTTATTGCCTCAAAACTTACTGAATGGTGCTTTTAACATCCTTACTCTCAAACAAGGAGCGCTGTAACAAAGATACAATGCAAGCATAAACATGGTGCAAATAAAGCAAACCATGAGTCATGCAGTTTGACAAAAGTGTCCCAAGACATTTCAACAGGTATATTTTATAAGTTTTATAAATGTATAATATTTTATAATTTTTTCCAAGTGTAGGGGGTTGTCAATCCCAGTCCTGGGGATCACAAATTCTTCATATTTTTGTTTTTTCCATCATTTGGTTTGTCTGATTCAAATAATTAACATGCTCCTTGTTGGTCAAATATGCGAATAGTACAGAAAACACAAAAATGTCCCTTGGACTGACCTTGGGCCCCTTGCTTTAGTGAGATGAATGTATGTAGTTCACTGACACGGATATTATACACATTATAGTATATATAGTATAGAAAAATCTGCTCCTATCCAACATTTGCTTCAAAAGTCAATGAATGGCGCTTTTAACATCTTTACAATCTCAGTGCAAATAGGAAGCATTGTAAGTAAGCTACAGTGAAAATAGTAACATAGAATAGTATGCATAATGTAGAATGCCTGATTCAACTAACAAGCTACTTACCTAAGGCCCAATCGAAGTATCTGGGGACTTACCTAAGGCCCGCTGCCTCAGTGAGTTCTCGTTAGGAGTGAAAGTTGTTCTGATGCAGATATTATATGGGGCAGCTGGTGGCCTAGTGGTTAGGGGGTTATGTTTGCAAACGGAAGGTTGCTGGTTTGAATACCAGCACTGTTAGAGGCAGCATTGGGGCACCATTGAACAAGATAATGTCCTTACACACTGTTTCCTGGGTGTACCTTGTTGGTGGCTCATTTGCATTAAATGAAGAGAAAGAATTACACATTGTGTGGCGTGGTGTTTTCACACTTGCCTGTAAGGGGCCACTTAAGATTTTATTTACATTATAGTAGAGATTCTATACTATATAGTATAGATTATATACTATAGAATCATCTCAACTGCTCATATCTGAATACCAACCTCAAAGCTTGCTGTATGGTGCTTTTATCATTACACTCTCAATGCAAACGGGGAAACTAAGATATAGCCCAAGTGTAAACATGGCACTCAGAAGAAAAAGACAGTATAGAGGACCCTTCATTTTTTGTGTTTTCCATCATCTAGTATCCCTGATTCAAATAATTACCAAGCTCCTCATAAAATTCTCCTAGGACTGAAATTGAATGTGTTCTTGCTAGAAGTGAATGTTGTTCACCTAAATGTAGACATTACATATATTATATTGTCTATATAATAGACTGCTCGTATCCGAAAACGGCTTAAAAACTAACCAAATGGTGATTTTAACAGCTTTACTTTCTCAGTGCAAACAGGGAGTCCTGTAACTAGGATATACGCCGAGTGTAAACACGGTACACAAACGGAAACCATCAGTCCTGCAGTGTCTAAAGACAACTCAATTCCAATATTTAACAGAGATCAAAGGGCAGTTGCTGTCCAGCCTGGGTTGCCATGGCGACAACCTGACCCTCAGGGTGGAAGTGACCGAAACACTCTTCCTCCCTCTGATGGACTCGTCTTTTTCATGCACCCCGTCCGGCAAGCTCGCAGGACATGTTTTGGGGGAAAACGCAGTTTTTGCACTTTCTGTCCCGCAGACGCGCGTGCCTCGCTGTGCACGCGGAGAACAGAGCGCGTGGAGTCTGCGGAAGTGCGGTAGGAAGTGCAGGCACGCAGGAATGCAGCCTAGAGTCCAGTGTCTGTGTGAGTGTATGTGTGTGTGTTTGTTGCTGGGCTTTGTAGCTCTGAGCTATGGCTTCTCTTCCTGGCTGCTCCTCTGTGTGGTGACCTGACTCTGAACCCACCTTTTAACATCAGGAAGCAGCAACACACCACAGCACACCACGGTCATCCGTATGGTATTCGGCACCAAGACGTTTAGGAATAATACAATAATGTGCTGGTGTGTTGTGGGTGGAGATGGGCCAACGTACTCCAACTTCAAAGTTTCCCTTACGATAAATTCATTAGTATTTGCAACACGAGACCAATCAGGACAAGTTATGGGGCATGAGGCAACATTCATTTATACGAGTGATTCCATAATTGATGTGCCATTAGTTCGAAAATTGCTTATGTTATGACTGCACAGATACACCCAGCACAGACAAGAAAAGAAAATATAGTATAAAACATTATTAATTAAATTAATCACAGATACATGAAAGAAAAACAATATGAACTATTGTCTAACGTTAAATATTCTGTTCTGTATTCAGAAATGACTGTGGTCTGTATGAGAGGTGGGTATACATCTTATAGATAAATACATAATAGAACTACTGAAGTAGTTTACAAGTAACACAAATAGTGGTTTGGAGTGGCTCTCAACACCAAATCCATTACTGCATGTAAACAGAGACATGGTTAGTGATGTTTCATCTGTTCCTCCTACACAATATTCCTTTAAATCTTTGAATCTAAGAAGAATGTTCCCTCGTCTTAATAAGTGTGGCTTAAATGAATGTCTATTTAAAGAATAACAGGTTTCTTTGCATAGAATTACCAAATACACAATATGATCATCTAGCATTCATGTTCTGAGAATGTTTTATGGTTTATTTGAGTTTTTTAAGTGAATACTTCTGTTTTTAGGATGTTGTATATTTACAAGCCAGTTACTGACCATACTGTATATGTATAGTTATACTGTGATCTTATTCTGGCTGAGAAAATCGAAGCCTATGCCAGATCAAAAGCAGAGCTTTGTCTTGAATAAACAGTGGAAAGTAGCTGTACCTGATAGAGGGGAAACTGGTAAACAGTGTGACAGCTTACACTTTATTTGGTTTTCCAGGAGGGTCACAGTCAAAATCTAAGACTGGTTTGACCCTTCTTCAGGCCAAGTAGTTTTCAGAAATCATTTATATTAATATAATTGTGTTATACAAATGATTGTGTTAACAAAGTTTTTTTCCCTTTTTAAAATATATTAAATGTAAATGATTTACATTCAAGGATTTTGATAAGGGATTTCGTTTGACAAGTCTAGTAAATCTGGTCCTTTTATTCTCTCCACTGTTTATTTTATTAGAAATGAAAGTCAAGAATCCTTGGCACAGGCCATGGATCATCTGCTTTACTGTCCTCATTGCTCTTGGACTCATCGCCATGGTCATCACTGCAGTTGTACAGAACAAACCTCTGCATCAGAAGTACAAGGTACAGTTTGGAAACCATTATCAAGGATTTCTTAATTAAACAATGCTGTATAGAACCATGACAACTTAAATTACTGCTTGAATAGTTCTATACTGTTCTGCAGATGATTCTTTTATGTGTATCATCCTCATAATTTTACAGTTACCTCCACAAAGTTATGTTATTATATTATCTATCATTATAAGGCCTATTATTTAAATGATATGGCTTTAGGGCAGGTCAGTTGAGGGGCCCTCTAAATGTCTTTTCATAAGGTTGTACTTTACATGACTGCTCAAATTCAATAATTTGAGTACAATAATCAATAAACATTTGAGTACTACAAAATTTGCAGACATCATTAGTTAATTGTGCATGCAAAAGTTATTTATAATCCTGAAGCTCCTTTAAAATATATATTTTTTCAAATGTATTGATTGATATACATGCACTTACACAACCATATTCTTTTAGAAGTCAGAACCTAGTAAGCTTTTTCCAATAAGAGCACTGCTAATAAAGTGTGGAGTTTTCCGCTACAGTTTCCATTTATTGGATGCTTTCTTATGAAGAGTCATCACTGTGGTATGTTCCTAATCACACTGACGCTTTGTTAATATATGTACAGTGCTAAAATTTCCAAATGTGTACAAGAGCAAATGTTTACAAGTCTTTTTATACAGAGTGGTTATATTCCAAACAGTAAGTTAATTAAGAGCATTTTCTAAGACAAGTTTAGATTATTTTCAAGCAGTTTACAGCTCTAAGTTATGATGCCGGTTTGGTTCTGTGTGGAACTCTTCATTTTACAAAAAAATCTAATTAATACAACTAGAAAGGGCTAAAATCGCTACAGCTTCTAGGCAGTTCAATAAATCCTTACTCAGTTTCTGTATTATTGTCCAAATTACTGTTTGCTAGCAGAATAAACGAATCTGCAGATTTAAAAGACTTAAGTGCATTCCATTTTTAGGGGTGTTTTTAACGAAGTGTGTAACTCAACTGCAATAAACCTTCACGGCTGAACATATCAGTACGATTTATATTTTATAAGCTTTTTCAAAAGTGATTTTTTGCTTTTACTGACAAGTTTACATGCGCTTACACAACCACGTAGTCAGAGCACACTGCGTTTCTGCTAATAAGGGCGTTTAATCATAATAAAACTGATCACAAGAGTTCATGTTGGGAAGCCCCTTTCTGATGTGCTCTGTGGAGACCTCAATGCTCTTTATCAGTGTTTTGTGTCTGTTCTTTGTCCTGCAGTATGGAATAGTGCTAGATGCAGGTTCCTCCCACACATCTGTCTACATCTACCAGTGGCCAGCAGAGAAAGAAAACAACACTGGCATGGTTCAGCAGATGCATGCTTGCAATGTCGAAGGTACATAAGAACAACTGCTTTTAAGGTTACCATTCAAGAGCATAGTCATAATTTTTCTTTAATGAGACTTGAGATCAAGTCGTATATCTTCGTATGAATCCCTTTTACTACCGGAGATCTGAAAGCTAAATATTTAGAGTTACATCCTTGTTGGACTACGACATGTTTTGACATAAAACACAGTCACAGCGGTTTGTTACTCAGTAAGAATGTCTACATTTGAACTCCTTTTTGCATTTGCATTTTTTTTAAAGGCAAGGGCATTTCCAGTTACTCAGCTGAACCAAAAAAGGCTGGTGAGTCGCTAAAGGACTGCATGGATAAAGCCAAGAAGTACATACCTGACCACAGACACCATGAGACTCCTGTATACCTAGGAGCCACAGCAGGCATGAGGCTACTCAAGTAAGGCAGTGCTACAGAGGTCATGAAATCTTAAATGATCATTTTACTACATAACTTTATGGACAAAAGTATGGGGATACCTAACCACTACACCAACATGGATTTTAATATGGAGTTTGGCCCCCATTTCCACTATTCTTGGCAGTATTTCACAAGATTTTAGCATTTCTTTGAACACTAATTCATGGGGTCAGGCACTGATGTTGGACGAGAAGACCTGGCTCACAATTTCTGTTCCATTTCATGCAAAGGTGTTGGGTGAGGTTGATGTCAGGGCTCAGTGTGCGTCAGTCAAATTCTTCCACACCAAACTCACACAACTATGTCCTTATGAACTTTGCTTGTTGCACTGGGACACAGTCTGCTGGAATAGAAAAGGTTCTTCCCCAAACTTTGTGTGGAGGGGTCCAAAATATCTTGGTAAGATGGAGCATTAAGATTGTCCTTCAATGGAAGTAAGGATCAACCTGAATTCAATAATTAAGAGGTGTTTCCCAATATTTTTGTCCATATAGTGTATGTTTTTACTGTTTCGTTCTAGTTCTGGTACTGTTGCCCCCAACGTGTTATGATGCTCATTTTAACTCATCTGTATTGCATCAGGTTTTAGTGTTATTTAATGTATAATATGTTATATAATAATAGACAATAGGTTACACAATCTATGCATTACCTTAACCTGTTTAACACATAGCCTTTAAAATAGGCATATGCTGTCTTTTTTCTAGGTTATAATGATAGAAATTGCTATTCATATGTTCTTCAACTTAGATATGGAGACCTGGTATACCTCACACAATCATAATTATATTTTTGTATTATACACTTGATATGACATGCACACAAACTGCTCCTAAACTTCATCAACTATTTACAAATTACTACTAATTTCTTGGAGTACACAGCTAAAACAGCAACATATCTATGTCACTGTCTGATTAATTTCATTGTCTTATTAATCATGTATTTTGTTAAGGATGGAAAATGATAAAGCCTCAGAAAATGTACTGAAGTCTGTGGAGCGGTACCTGCAAACCTACCCATTTTCCTATCAGGGAGCTCGAATTATCACCGGCCAGGAAGAGGGAGCTTTTGGTTGGATCACGGTCAACTACCTGAGCGATAACTTAAGAAAGGTACATAAAGAAGGAATTCACTCATTCTTTTGCACCTTAATTAACATTGGACCACTGCTAAACCTGATGTTGGATAATTGCACAGTTTACAGTAGACTTGTTTAATCATTCAGAAAAAAATACTTATAATAATGTTGGTAATAATTTTGCTTACGTTATTTTAGAAATATTATTGACAGAGAAATCAAAACTTTCATAATTTTCTACTTTGACATGTTTGGTGCACAATGTTTTATGCTAGCTGGTATGTAGATCTATGAGATTAACATAATAAAGGTCTCATAGCTTCAGAAGAAAGCTGATGAAGCAGAATTTGCACATAAATAATTTAATGGCTGAATGATTGATATGGTTAGGGTGAATATACAATTGTATTAATTAGTTTATTTATTTATTTGTGGTTTTGGTAGCTTTATTGTGGTAAAATGTTTTTGTGCAGGCCTCAAGGACTCTGGGAGCTCTTGATCTGGGTGGAGCCTCCACTCAGATCACTTTCGTCTCGGGACAAGAACTGGAGTCCCTAGATAATTCGATTGATTTCAGACTTTACGGAAACGATTACCATCTGTACACCCACAGCTTCCTCTGTTATGGAAAGGACCAGGTCCTAAAGCTTTCTTTGGCAAATAAAGTACGAGCATCTGAAGAGGTGAGATGTTTACATATATTTTTTTACATATTGTTCACATTTTTGCTCAAGCTAGGACAGTACAGCTTATATTTCTGCTTTTTTTTTCTTTCTTCCAAGATAGATAACATCACTCTGGAGGACCCTTGTTTCCATCCAGGCTACAGTGTAGCAAAAGAGTATAAGAGTGTCTTTAACACCCCCTGTGTAACAGGCCTGAATGTGCCTCAGAAGAGGTTCACACATGTGGGCCGAGGGAATGGAACCGCATGCCGCTTAGCGGTCAGAAGAGTCTTTAATGCAAGTCGCTGTTCTCACACAACATGCTCCTTCAATGGTGTTTTCCAGCCTCCAGTGGAAGGGCAATTTGGGGTAGGACAATACAATACTGGAAACGAAATAGATTGTTTTATGTGAGATTGATTCACCATCATGAGACATGACTAACATACACTTGTCTTTAGGCATTCTCTGCTTTCTTCTTTGTGATGAACTTCCTGAACCTGACACAATACAGCTTAGACGAGGCTAAAGCAGAGCTGGGGAGATACTGTGCGACTCCATGGGATATTGTAAGAATTTGTCTGCTCAATAACAGTAAAACCTTCTTGTTCATATTTTGAACTGATGCCTAATGACAAATAATGCCTCAAGACTATTGCACATAATGATTTAGCACACAAATACTGTCTACAATTACTTATTGGGTACTAAATCATTATCATTATGTGCAATATCTCTTTATTGTGTGACTTACCATGTGCAATATCACCACTTATATCAATATTGCAATAGTCGTATCATGTGCAACATCACCGCTTATGTCAATAGCACTTATGTACTACCTATTTGTTCGGTGCAATAATAGACTCCTTATAGTGAACAATTCCAAACCACTATATGTAGTATATTACTTAGCTATAAGTTATTTATCTATAGTATCTATTTAGTATATATTTATTTGGTGTTTATTTCAACTTTATATTATATATCGTTCTCGTCTCTCTGTGTGACTGTGCAGTCGGAACATAAGCAGCTACCTCTTGAATAATTTCTGATTCTGGTTCTTGCAGATAAAGGAAAGGTATAAAGTGAAGGAAAAGTATCTTTCGGAATACTGCTTCTCAGGCACTTACATCTTGACCTTGCTTGAAGATGGATACAACTTCACTTCTAACAACTGGAAAGACGTTGAGTTTATTAAGCAGGTATGTCCAGCCCAGTTCTTCTAAAATCTCCATTGGTTGAAGATTTCATGTACAATTTGCTGTGAAGCACTTTCCCTTCTGATTTCTTGTTGCTTGATTCAAAAAAGTAAAATGACACAAGCACAACGTACAGTTTTTAAAGTGATCGTTGCATTTACTGAAGGAAAGCATATTGCAACTCCTATAGCTCCCCTGTGCAAAAGTAATCACCTCCTTAAACGAATTAGTTTTGCCACCTTTAGCAGCAGCAACAACAGCAACTTTATTCCAGGCAATCAAGCAGTTCCTCAGATGTAATTGATCCTAATTATGAGCTAACTTTGGTTAAATGTTTTGAGTAATTGAGCAGTTCCTCAGATGTAATTGATCTTAATTATGAGCTAACTTTGGTTAAATGTTTTGAGTAATTGAGCAGTTCCTCAGATGTAATTGATCTTAATTATGAGCTAACTTTGGATAAATGTTTTGAGTAATTGAGGGCAATTACTTTTCACACAGGCAATTGGAGTTAAATATCTTTTTTTTTCACCAAATGAAGTGATAATTGAAATAATGTATTTTCTGGTTACACAGGAGCCAGTCAAATTCAGAGCTATAAAAACACAAGATATGAGGGGTAATACTTTTGCATAGCACTGTAAATGTTTGATGGTCCTGCTGACACTGTGTTTGAATGTTTAAACTAAATTTGACTACTTTACAACAGTTCATCCTACCAACACAACTACGTAACAGCATTCCGCTAGTTTTACATTTATTGACACCTTTGGTTAAGATGGGCAAAAAAATCACATTTTTTGGGGATTAATTATCTCAAACTGAAAATGATTATGAATGATAATGAAGACTTTATCTGGTGATAGAACATTCTTCCTTGCATATCAGTATCATTTCACAGTCTTGTGGTTGCCTTTTTATTTTACTTTACTTATTTTATTCTATTTTTTGTGCAGTAATTAATTGAAATAAACTTTGTGGTTTTTTAGTGTACTTTTTAAACTATTAAATAAACGAATTTGGACAGTTAATGTTCGAGTTTTTAACCTTGCATAGCTCTTCCAGGCCCTCATCTGTGACTTTAATATCTTGATTTGTGTGTGACTGTCTTTGTCTCTGCAGATTCAAGGGAGTGACGCTGGCTGGACTCTCGGTTACATGCTCAACCTGACGAACATGATCCCTGCGGAGGCTCCAGACGAACCTCCCTTGCCTTATGGAGGTTATGTCACACTCATGGTCATCTTCTCCTTGATGATTCTGGTGTTTGGTTTACTTGCCTGCAAATACTTCCGCCAACCGAGTGGCTCAGCCCAGAAAGATATCATTTAGAATTGAATAGGCTGTCCCACCGTTCATCATTGACAACTATCCTCTTTTTCAATAATAACCGTTTCAGAGAGTCGTACATTTCAAAAGAGAGACTTTATACCTCATCTGAAGGAAACACAGGCCCAGTATATTTTTGAAAATATATTTGTACGCCTGCTAATTGGAGGGACACTGGATCGCACACAATATCCTCACACGACTTGATTGATGTGTACTCATTTCTCTGGGTCCTGTTAGGTTCCTGTTTTTTAAGGTTGCCTCCAAAAAATCTCAGGAGTAAAGATTATAATCGAAGTGAAGAGAAGATTGTAGATTTCTCCTAAAATTGATACGTATTGTGTGCCTTTGATCCTTATGAAGAGTTTATGTTCATTCTTATACAGAATAGAGATGTCGTTTTTAGCAATAGGACTGCCTGACAGCGCAAATCCAGTTAATGTAATCTTGCAACTGTTTTATTGCTGTATGCAAAGCCCTTCAGAGCTGTCTGTCCTGCGTAGTTACAGTTTCAGCAGCACACACGGTTTAATTGATATGATATGTTACTTTTGTTACATATCTTACTGTGTCTTTTTTATACAAAACATGGACGTTTTTTGTTATATCGCACCACAATGTATGTTTCAACTGACTGTCTGGCAAAGTCTTGGCGTAACGATCTGTGTTACTGTTATAACATGTATCTGTGAAGCATTTTTTTTACATATATATATATTTAAAAGAAAATAAAATGACCCGTGATTTTATTTTGATTTATGGCGTATCCTGAATGCCTTATGTTATACATAAAATACCTGGAGAGACATAGAGAGACATTTTCTCCAGAATAATAAGTGTTGTTAACTTCTTTATTTTAACTGTTCAGTACGTTTAAGTAAAAAAAAAAAAAGGTAATTCCTTATAAAGGTTTACAATAAGCCACAATTCCACAGGAATATAATAAGTATATATTGCCACCGTTATTGAAATATATAATCTGTAATATTGATTTCATGAGCTCATGGGTGTCATTTTCTTTTACAGGATGACATAAAAGCCTATTAAAAATGTCAGTTGTATTACATAGCATATTACAAGAGCAGGATTTTGAAGGCCGTGGCAATGTATCGAAATTGGAGAATAATATTTGGCGAATCCATATATGCAGTCAATACATAAAGTAGCATATATTCACCCGCATAAGGCATAATAATCCAGTATAGAATATAATTGCAGTTGGTGCAG
Organism: Ladigesia roloffi; assembly: GCA_037577295.1. Taxonomy (NCBI): domain Eukaryota; kingdom Metazoa; phylum Chordata; class Actinopteri; order Characiformes; family Alestidae; genus Ladigesia; species Ladigesia roloffi. The sequence continues at coordinate 29,956,357 of JBBKCR010000101.1, forward strand.
AGATAACTCTTGTGTATGACTTTCAAATATGAAAGATGCCACATTCAGCAGTCTGCTACTTCACTGACACTTCATCAAAGAATGCTGGCTGTAAAAAAGCTTGCTCAATCCTGAATTAATTCAGGGTTCACCTTCTTTATGCTTTTTTGATGAAAGAAGAGTGACACCTGTATTGCATTGTCCACCCTTTGCTTGGATGCGTACTGCAACAGTGTTTCTCACTCAGCATGAGGTCCATATAGGTAAAGCCATTCATGAAAACGTGTGCCTGGTTTTCCATGTGGTTTCTGCTATTGCAAGCAGATTGCTTCTGAATGGCCTGGGACACAGTTCTTGTCCTACAGTGAGAAAGAAACAGCATCTTAATGTGAGAGAGCTGGTTTGGCGCTGCAGTTTCTGGCCTCGCTGGTTCGGATGTGAAGGGTTTCGCCGTGTGCTTCTCTTGTGCCATCTTGTGGCTTGTTTCTGTCGTTCAGCAATGCTTGCAGATGCAGCAGACTTTGGTCCCAGTCCTCTGGCAGCAGCAGCAGCAGAAAACCCAGGCAGATGATGGACACCGCGATGACACGCACAGTGTTGAACTGGATCTCACACATGTAGCGGTCTATTACTAAGAAGAGGATGAGAGTGCAGTTTCTGTTAGTCAGACCATACAAATGTTACAGCATTGCATCCTACATTTCAAGTGTGAGAGAGTCTTCATGGAGTTCTATACAAGAGTTGCCAGTTTAGTAATAAATCTACCTCATACCCAGGGATTCCACACCCCCACTTTAGCTAAAATGTGATATCATCCCCCCACTTTTGTCAGATTATATAGTATTAAATTGATTAAATTGTATTTATAACATGGCGTCCCCATCTCAGAACCCCCCCCC
>JBBKCR010000101.1:29959725-29971811 GCA_037577295.1 Ladigesia roloffi
TTATATAGTATTAAATTGAGTAAATTGTATTTATAACATGGCGTCCCCATCTCAGAACCCCCCCCCCCACACTTTTGGAAAGCTTAATACGCCCCTGCTCATACCTACATAGATGGGCCATTTTATTAGCTACTCTTACTATATTCAGACATATGCATCTCTTGTCAAATGTTTTGCTGAGTTGAAAATAACTTACCATATCTTGTAACTTTTGAAGGGAACAATTACATTAAACATTTTCTTCTCATCTTGACATAGTACATTTGAAAGGTTTGTAAATCACAAAATATAAAGCCATAAGTGCACAGGCCATTTTAATTTCCCCCAACAGATAACGTTCAGCACAGTGATTCTGAATGTGCTGATGTGTGTTTTCTTCACAAAAACTTTTGCATACGACTGCAGTTACTTAATATAGGTCAATAGAAGTCATGCACAGTTCGCCAACCACCATCTATGTCATCTGTCAATGAAAACATAACACCATATGACCACAGCTGATTAGACATTATTTGGCTGGTGGAGCTTTCTCAGCACAGGAATACTGCCATCATGAAACTGCCATGTCAGTGTGTGTTGTGCTGTGGGGAATGTTTCAGGCCCAGCCAATCCTAAACATTCGCTCAGCAGCAGTTCTGTGGTCAGGCATGACGAAGGCAATCAGATGACAAAGAGAAATTGTGCATAGACAAGCTTTGATGAGCTTGAGTGTTTAACTGTACTCCTACTCGACATGCAAACAAAGTATGTGTTTCTAATCAAGAGGTCTGTAAGTGTACACAGTGTTTAATGCCACTGGACCTCGAAACACACACTAAACATGGTAATGGCATGTTATTATGTGACAACTTCGCTGGGAATGGTCTGCCAATGAATTTATTGGCCAAGACATAAGACAATAACATGACTTCCACTATATGGACAAAATTATTAGGACTTAAATTACATTGCATTCCAATACATAGACTTTAATATCGAGTTGGTCCCAGTTTCCAATGTTCTTGGAAGGCTCTCCACATGATTTTTGTGTTTCTCTATGGAAATTTGTGCTATTTTATTTTATAGAGTGTTTATGAGGTCAGGCATTGATGTTAGACTCCTTTCCAGTTCATTCCATAAGTGTTGGATGGGCCTCTGTGTGAGCCAGTCATGTTCTTCCACACAGACTTCACCCAGTCATGCTTCTATGGAACTGGCGTTGTGTGTGCTGGGGCACAGTCATGCTTCCACAAACTGTGTCCACAAAATTGGAAGCATGGTGTTGTCCAAAATGTCTTGGAATGCTGAAGCATTGAGATTGACCTTCCCTGGAATTAAGGGGCTTAGCAAAACCCTGTAAAAAATGTGTCCCAATAATTTTGTCCATATTTTCTATGTGTTTTGAGGGGAACTCACCTGCATTTACAGGTACACTCAGAACAACGCCCAAAGAAATCAAAGTAGGAAGGGTTATCAGCACCCCAAAGTTTAACAGAAAGTTGAACACTAGGAGAAAAAGATAATTAAGACAAATTAAACAAATAGAAAAACATACACATGGGTAATAAACAAGTTACATAATAATAGTTAGAATGGCAAGTATTCTGGATAATACATCATATGAAATTCAAGATGTGGGTATAAATTAAAGGGGTCCTTACCAAGCAGAAGTCCAGCCATCCCACACAGACAAGGCCAGGGTACGTCTCCGGGAGAGCCAATATCCTCGGCCCCGGTGAGGAGGAGTATGAGCGGAACAATGCTGACGAAGAGCATGTTAGCACCCCCAAGGACAGTCAGGTATAATGTTGCCTCACCCAGTTTGGCACTACCTAAAACTAGCTTGAACAAAACCTGCAGGGAGAAGGGAGTGTGCTCATAAATCACTCTGAAGTCTTGTCTCAGCATAAAGTGAAGCAGCACTGAAGTGCCCAGTCTGTGGCCAAAGTGCATTTAGCCCAGCCATTTTTTTACTCACCTTGTAGATGGCTGCTGTGGATGCAGATCCAACCACCAATGAAATGCCAATGACAGAGTGACTATGGAAACCATCTGCATAGGTTATCATTACGATCCCAGCAATCGATAAAATGGCTGCAACAATCTTTGTGCAGAGAAGGAACAGAAAGGGACTTGTTTTTAGCTGACATGCATTCTAGGGATAGTAAGAAAGACACACTGATGCACAACTGCACCTGTAGCATAAGGTTGATTAAAGAAAATAATGGACTACTAGACTTGAAAAACATGCAATAAAAGTGGATGGACATTTATAAGTGTGTCTATGTGTCTACTACAAGTCAAGCATCTACCCTAATGTGTCTTTTGTATCTTTTACCACATATATGGAATTACTGCAACATTTATGTTCAGGGTATTTGACGATATGAAACAGAAGCAGCAGATGGAGCCTGAAATATATCTATAAAATAAAAAAGAAACATCTGCAGTCCACACAGCGTAAAGTACACATTTACATATTTTGCTCTGTATCAAATCCCACTGATGATTGTTGACAAGGTAAGAGTCTCACCCTGATGCCCATGAAACGGTCACGCAAAACAATCCAGGATATGAGAAAGACAAAGGCGCGAGTGCAGCAGAAGAGAGCACAGGCATCTGTGGCGGGGATCCTGCGCAGACCCTGCAGGTACAGGTAGCTTGTGAGGGTCCACAGCACTCCAAATGGAGCCACCCGTGACAACAAAGTCCGCACTGACAGCCCATCATCTCCTAAGAACTGACAGCACTCCCTGCATTTAAACACACACAAACACTGGTCATCAATCAGCACAGACTTATGCAACATCACTGTTATACACTGTGAACACAAAGCCCAGGATTAACCTGTTAACACTCCATGATTTCCAAAGCTACAAACAGTGGCGGCTTAATTTTGCCTATTCAGAGTCAGAAACCACACAGGCGAGTCTTGTTGAGACAACTTTAATGACTTGCCATGGTTTGTGGTAAGTAGGCGTTGATTAATTACACAGCTTGCACAATACTAATACTAATTGCAGCATCATCATCATAGCTTGTGTGTGAAACAAAAGCAATAAATTGAGCAACTGATGGCCTTGGCTACATTTGGGGTGAGGAGAAACCTTTTCAAACGTGTACCTTTCACCAGCTATCACTGTAATTACAAGAAAACTGTCAATGTATTAAGATAGGTATATTTACTGCAGACTCCAAGCTTGACATTTTTTTCCCAGATTTCTGCTGAGCTGTTAAAAGGAACCAAAGAACTGCAGGCTCATGAGAGCCAGTTAAGGAAATCAGGAAAAGGTCAGGGCTTCCACTTCTACAGTCCAGCTAATCAGTACTACAGAATCTACTTATTCAGCCTTTTCAAAGGTCAGGCTGATTAAGTTGATTCTTTAGGAAAGCCTCAAACCTGAAGCGCTGTCGAGGGGTCTGACGTTCTTTGCTGCAGCACAGGTGGCCCAGGTAGTAGACGGGGAACATGACGCAGTTCCAGGATGTGGAGAACCAGGTTAGAGTGAAGGGAACATTCAGCTGTCGAAATGTGAGTTTGGCCAGCTGGGTGGACCCTGACCAGGACGAGCAGATGCAGAGAACGGTGATGACGCCCCAGAGCGCTCGCTGCAGGTGGACCGCAGTCACGTGCAAACAGCAGCGCACCTTCTGCCTCCTGCTCATGCCCTCAGACTTCGCCACACACACCCCAGCATGACCATCGACCTTCACCTCCACTTTCTCTCGGCTCGACTGCTCCAAGACTGCTCACATGGACAAAACACAGAGTGACATGAATAGTTACACTGAGGTGCTAGTTCGTTAGGTACATCCACATTGTACCTGCTCTTATTGGCTCTATGTTTACAATGGCAGGCTGTAGCCCATCTGTTGCTGAGTAATTTACCATCAGTGCACACCATCCATCATTGGAAAAAGATCACTGCAGGACCACTGCTGATATTATTTGGATGGTGCACAATTTTCAGCACAGAATAGAGGTGTATCATTCTGGCCACATTGATTTTACAATGCTGGGTTGAAAATAATGACAATTTACAGCCACCACAGTCAGAAACGGGAGCACTAGAGTGGCTTACACAAGCTGCACATGAAAGAAGATGAGTTTTGGCAAACATGGTAGGCGTGTTAGTTAGTGGACAGTAAGTGATAAAGGAAATCAGTGGTGCTGGTGGCATAATGGGTAGGATTCTCACCTCTGGACCAGGGGCGTATCAAGCTATCCAAAAGTGGGGGGTGTTTTGGGATGGGGGAGCCAAGTTGTAAATGCATTTGAATCAATTTAATACAATCTAATCTGATCACCTTTCACCAAAAGTGGGGGTGACCCCACACCCCCATGTGCTATGCCCATACTCAGGACCTTGAGGTCATTGATGAAAATGGCTTACTGTTCAAACAATATGTGAACAGTGGTCAATCTACAGAGGTTTCTTTGCACTGATTGGGCAGGTAGAGGATGGCTGACGAGTTGAAGCAGGACAGTAATACCTACAAATTGAACCCATCGGGCCTTATACGATGGCCTGTTATAGCAGGGATGAGGTATGTGTGTCTAATAAACTGGCAACTCAGTTTAACATTGCCATCTCCTTTCATACTGATACAAAAGTGAGTATGTATCCCTTGGGTAATTTAACTTTGTAGGCTTATATATTTTATAACCTGCAGTACATATAAGACAGTATAATTCCCAAGCCACATGCACCATCTGCTTCTATAGAACATATTATTAATGCATTAAAGCATATCTTTCTGAACTGCACACAGCCACTGTTCAAAGCATTAAATATGGGATGTTGAGTTAGCTGAATATTTGCATGCCCTCAGTCAAAGCATTAAACAGCCCTGTGCTGGGACTATATTAATAGTACACTCTCAGCACATAGATCCACTTCGCAATTACTCAAAGAATATCTTTTGAATTCATGCCAAATATTTTGTCAAAACAACAAAGCTACATTAAAAACAATCCTGGTCTAAATAAATCTGAAAAGTATTCAGACGCTACATACAAATATGCATATATATAAAATAAAATAAGAGATGAAAATAAGTAGTACATACGTATGCTGTAAAAATACGAATATTATCATGCAAATTATTCCTGGTGTCATTTTGAACACTTTAACACTGATTGGATAGATTTCACACAACAAATTGCAATAATAGGAGCTTTCTAAAGTTTTTCTTTATTAAACATTATTAAACAACGCTCAAATGGCAAACTCTGAAGAGGACCAGCAGTAACAATAGTTGCACAAAGAACAATATGCAATGATCTGCACCACTATCATCAAAGGAAACCCTTCTAAAAAAAAGCAGGGAAATGTACATCTAAACTTTCCGCGTAAGCATTCGATAAAACTTTTCGGATGTAAAATATTTGGAAGAAAATATGTGTATGTGATGCTAAAAACACCACAGTGAAGTAAAAAAGTTTTCCCTAAAGGGACATCACACCCCCATACCCAGAGATAATACAGGTAAATTTAATCTCATTGACCAAGCTTGAGGAAGCAACTGGCAACAACAGCTTTGAAACAAAGTATTAATGATATTTGCTTGCAGTTTGTTCATATTTACACATAAATAAACAAAATAAATTATTATTTGTGAAACTTGGAATTGCATTACTACATTGAAATAACAAAAACATGTCTGAAAACTGTTTAAGGCCTGATTAGGTGGTCACTCCAGTAACAAAAGAATAAAATAATCATCTTGGTGGCACTACATACCCAGCTAAATGAGCTAAAACAAGCAAAGAGCTGTATTTTTTCCATCTGAGAAAACTCAGGTAAGCAGATTTGAAACAATCTGTGTCTGTCATGGATGTTTGTATGGCCTCTAGACTCCTGACTCACACCTTTCTGGAGGCCCTTCAGGAGGAAGTTAAGCAGCTACTCCAGTGCGTGCCAGGGCTGGATTGAGCTGTCAGTGCAGCAGTCAGTAAACTGAAAGCTCGGAGGCAGACAGACTGTCCCCAGGCAGCAGAGCGAGACGCTTACTATTATACCAGGGCGACGCCGGGGACCAGGCAGTGAGATGGCTAATGTGACCTGATCCACAGAGCTGGTCACTGCACGGCTGAAACACTAATAAACAAGCACATTTGGTTTTGATTACACATATTTATTACACTGTTTCACAAGATATTGTAAAAGTGTACAACAACATAAAATCTGATATATGGATTATTAGTTCTGGAGTTATATTCCAAAACATTACCTAATAATTTAGAACAGCTCAGTTTATAAGCAGTGTTTTACATTTAAATTTATATTTTAGAAGGAAATGAATTCAGTCCTGTTCATGGAGATACTTCAATCACAAAACAAAAGTTTTTTCTTGTCTGTTGTAACTCCTGTTGCATATATGACAAGGTGCATATATATATATATATAAAGGAAAGACAGATTTTCAGTGATTACAGTTAATAAATGTCACTCTTTGAATTGATACGCTAAATGTTACAAACCTACCGAGAATGTTTTTTACCGGTTTTTAAAACACTTGTTCTGAATGCAATTATTTCAAGCACTTTGCTCACAATATTAAAATTAAATTCACTAGTTTTATGAGAGAAGCTATTTTAATGCATAATATTTCAGCGATCTTTGTTTTAGGCTGTTTATGAGGGGGCCCAAGGAAAAATTTTTATTTCAAATATTATTTTATATTGTTCATTGTCTGACGCTTAATAAATATCTTCAATATTGTGTACAGATATATTCTTTTAATAATTTAATGTGAATAGTTTCTTTCCTTTTTCAATTTCGATTTTCGGCGAGGGTGATTCCTTATTTTTTCGGTTTTGGCCAAAAAAAATCCTTTCGGTACATCGGTGCAATGTATATATATTACAATCTGGCCAGAGACACAATTATACAGTGACTCGAAACCCAATGTGGTGCAAACAGTTCTGTAAAGCCTCTAAACTTCAACAGTATCTGCAAAAGAATTCATCTGGGAGTCATGAAGCATGGGTCAATTTATTTCTGTGTTGTTTTGCAAATAGGGCGTAAAAAGTGAGCCTAAGCATGACACATTTGGGTTGCCCTCACTCTGTTTAATTCTGTAACATAAAGTCTAACTGGTAAGTGAAGAAATGTCAGTGGATTTGCAGAAAATGTTCAGCCAGCGAGTCGTTAATGCATAATCTTTCATGACTGCCTCCTTCTCTCATGCAAACTTTTTTCCTGTAATGAAGACTAAGATTGTCTCCTTCACTAAAGTGCCTTTTATATTCACATTTATTCCCCCCTCTCTCTCTGCTTCTTTCTTTCTGGCCTCTGGGAGAACAACAGAGAGTTTAGCATTAATTTGATCTAATTTTAAGGACTGTCAAGCCCTGATTTTGCCTTGGATAAAGGAAAGAACCAAGCAAGAGCTTTTGACGTAGTTCACAATTTCCACTTCTTTGTAGTGCATTGGGCTTCTGTCTCCCAGCACAATCCTGGTGCCACTAATCTTGCAGTCTAATGCAGTTGGAAAATAGGAAAATAGTGCCTTGTGCTGCAGCACAAAGAGGCACAAAGACACCACTTGTTCTATACAGTGACTTGGGGGATGTCTTTGACATGGCAGCATTTTAGCAGTTTTATTTGCCATCTGAGAGACGTGGTCTCCCCTGTGACACTGTCTGACCAGTAAGTCTCATCTCGCCATTGATCGCCGTTTAATCTGGACTGAAGCCGTCACACACCATATTTCATCCCACAGGTCTAGCAGTGCTGAGTCATCTCCGAAGTCTTTTTGGCAGCTTCAAAGACCTTCCATCAGATCACTTCATCTTCAATACATTGAACTTCACGTACAGGGCAATAGGTCAGCAGAAAATTAAATCTCTGCAGTCCCAGTGAGCTGCTTGTTCTATAGGCCTGGTGTGCAGAAACCTATATTAGGCACTATAGCGTGAAAATATGAAAGCTTTAGATTTTTTTTATTTAGAATTTAGATTATTCAAATGCCTACGCTCACACCATTTCCACATGAATATAACATATTTCATGACACTTATAATGATGGATGGCTGGATGGATGAATAGGTAGCTAGATAAATTGTAGGGGTGGACCCGAATACGAATACAGTATTCGGACAAATACTTTTTAAAATATTTGTATTCGGGAAACCACACCCCCAATACAGGCTCGCGTTCGCGAGTAGATACTCTGTTCCTTTCAGTCACACACTCAAGTTCAGGAGTAGATTTGGGGAATGAAGGTAGGAGTTTGAACGCTGCGTATTGAATTTTACTCCTCTTTCTCCATATTAACAAATACAAATACACATACAAATAGCCCCTAATAAATAGATAGACAGACAGATAGATAGATCTCCCATAATGTTTATTTAAATGCCATGTAGGCCTTCCAACCCAGGGAAATGTATGTAAAAAGGATAGGGATCACTATGTCATAATACTTTTTAATTACATACAGTCAATGCATCACTTCTTTCATTGAGAGTTCACTGCATGTAAAGCAGAGATGTTGCGGGTTAACTCTGCAGCAATCTCTACTACCTCTGCCTCCACAGCGATAGGGTAGAGATGAAAGTTTTTGCTCTCGGATCCACATTGCAAGGCACAGTGGGGACGATAGAGTGTGTGAGAATGCATACAAATCAGCCTTCAACAATGCAACACCACATCCTGTGAGAAAACAAGACTGAGCCTAGGAGTTTTCCCTCCAGCTTTGATGACTCAGCAGAAGCAGCCTTTCTCTTTTACAGTAAAATCACGCCAGAGGTACAGTAATAATACTTTCAGTCGCACAAAAGCACCACTGAGATAACCAGCTGGATGAAAGGCTTGAAAATAGACACAAAAAGCAACCGTGTGTGCATAATGACATCATGAAACAATACATTTCATTATGCTTTGTTTGCAACCTCCGCTTTAGTTATGCAACTGATAGCCCCTGCCTGTCTATGTGCTTCATCAGCATTCACAAATCCAGGCCTGTGGCAGAGACTGCTGAGTTACAAGCGTGAGGCTCTGGAGCAGAGTGGCTTAAACTGACGCAGAGGTGTATTTGTAGTGGCAGCCTCAGATCGATGTGTTTACAGTGTCTGTAAAGCACTTTGTCCACCAGATACATCCATCATCCACCCCAATATCAGTGTTTTCCCCACATCCCAGTGTCCTGAGAAAAGTTATTGGTAATTCCAGTGCTCTGCACAACAAGTTATAAGATGTGGAGGGACGTAAACTTGATTAGGCAAAAGCTCTTATCAAAGCCTGAAAAGTCTGATTTGTTGAACTGATTGATTGAAAAAGCTTCATAAGTTAAAAAACGAATTAAGAGCTAATCAGTGAGCAACATCTTTATAAATTGCTCAGGCTTGGATGTACACTTCAAGGTAAAATAATAAAAAAGTACTTCAGGGATGCTCTGGCAATATACCACCCAGGAGAATTCAGTTCCAACATCCTTAGCTCTTAAATCTCTGAAGGCCTTCCTTACCGGGACATGTGTGTTAGATTAGGACTGGAGCTCTACAGGGTGGTAAATCACCAGAACTGTGTAGCTGTAGGTTCTTTAAGGTTCTTCCTAATCAGCCATGACATTAAGATATGTTGGTTCATATATGGTAAGGATCCAGATATGCTAATAAAGGAAAACAAAGTTTTATCATATCTCTCATATTATTCACATCAAAGAATCCTGGTTCTATTTGATGCCTTTCTTTTTCAGGGATGTATGTTATGTTATAGATCAAATACTTCAGCTTCTTGTTCTCATGTTATATTAAAGTATAAAGTGTCAATCTGAAGTCTGTTTGCTGTGTATTTTTCAGGTGTCCTGTTGGTGCCTCACCTGTGCTGGCTGTGCTCCACGGCTGGTACCCGTAGTAGCCTGTGATTCTGAGGATGCGCTCCTCAATGGACGCATTATTGATGTCTTCCACCGACCGGGAACACTTGACCTCCTCCTTAATTTCTTCGTCGACGACCAGGGACTTGAGCTGTCGGAGTTGGGGGCTGATATCTGAGAGGCGACGTGGACTCATGTGGGGAGATTTCGGCATTCCTCTGAAAAGAAAATGAGAGACGGAGAGTGGGGAACGTGCAGAAAAGCAAACAGGAGCTCTGCACTGAGCTGTAAAAGTCTCCCTCCCTCCCTCCCTCCCCTCCTCCTGCACAACTCCAGCACACGACGTTTCTCCTACTGCTCTCACACATTTGCCTGCAGATACGCTCTCTCATCTATCAGAGCTGCAGCTGAGGCAAGGCGTGAATGGGCCAGACAACTCACTCTGAGACTGATACGTTTCCTTTCATGTTACACACTGGTGAGCCCATTTGAAGTCATCGACTGATGTTACAACTGAGGCTTGACTTGCCAGCTGCATCTTACAGTCAAGTCATGCAGGCAGGACCACCTGCACTCACAGAACACAACTGCAGTGCCATAGAACAGAACATATAATTAAATATGAATACATTTTCAGTCATTAAAATTTTTGTGTATACACGTGTGAGTGTGTGTGTATATATTTGTGTGTATGTGTATTTGAGTGATCTCAAATACACAAAGAATGCTTGATGGAATCTTCCAACTTTTTAACAGATATCATAGGGAAGTCAGTCACTTAAATGAGCAAACTATCATTTTGCCCTAATGCCAGTGTAAAAAGCCAAAAAAGTGAAATTTCTACATAGTCTATGGAGCAGGTGTTTACATCTTCAACACTTTTTGAAATCACAAAAAGCGAGCTTCCTGAGAGCTTGAAAAAAAGTGTGGGCAAATCACGGAAAGGTCAATTCAGTTCATTTGCTTTCAGCATTACCTCTATGTCTTTTACTACAAAACAGTGCTACAGAGCAGCTCCACAGAGAACCAGGTCCAGAACCCTAATGAGTGCTGCCAAAGACATCAGTGTTAAAGAACAAGCTTATGAAAGTAGAAGGTTAAAGACTTAACAGGAAACTCCATCTTGATGACAGGGATTACGGGAGTTTAAAGAAAATATATGAGTTAGGGTGGGTGATTACAGAAATGCCTGGAGCTCCCCTAAACCACAAGTACGTTCTTGTACACATCATCTTAACAAAGGTGCCCTTTAGAGCTCCCCCCCCCCCCCCCCCATTAGGCAAAAGTCACATGGGAACTGTGGTCAATCACTGGTCACACACAGCTAAATCACCTGCAACTACTGTCTGCAGTGGTGAAGCCATAACCAATGTAGAATTGATTTTTATTTGATTCAGCACTGGAGTGTTTGCCGTTTACAGAAGGATCTAAATTGTATAGATCCTCTCATTGCAGGAGACAATCTATACAATTTGTTCAAATTTATGGACCACACAGTTCAATAAGAACAGAAAGCATAAATGCTGTTCAGGACTTCGTACACACACTGATCCACTTTGTAGCTTGGATTCAAAGTATTTGCTACCGACCAAATGGACATGCACTCATAAATTGTTGCTGTCATATAAAAATCTCCTCTTTTGTCAGGTTTCATTTTTTGCACCACCTGAAAATGCCAGCTGCCCTTAATATCATGTGAATATTTTATGATGAATGGGCCAACGGAAATGACCTGAAACTCCATAAATCTAAAAGAAAATAACAGTGCTATCGTCTGCCCTGTGCAATTGTGGACATAAGATTATTGTTAGCCAACAACGATTTTAAAGCGGCATAGTTTAGTGTTTACCATTAAATGAATAAAATTAAATAACAATATTTAGCGACTTATAAGTAACTAATTAAAATACCTAAAATTGAACAGTAATCATTTTTTCAGTGGAAAAGTAACTTAATTACAGTAATGCGTTACTTAGTAATGCATTACACCCAACACTGCTTGTGACTGATATATTAAAATATTTAGTAGTTCTGGGGTTGCTCCCTCAATAAATAAACTTTTAGCTCCCGTCTGACAGGAATGCGGTGAACTCATATTCAGTTAGTTACAACAACAAATCTACTTCACACTCCAACTAAATTCATACATTTTATTTGATTATAAATCCATGATCATATACAGTGGGGCAAAAAAGTATTTAGTCAGCAGGTCTACAATCCTTTTCCTGGTGTCCTTCGAAAGCTCTTTGGTCTTGGCCATAGTGGAGTTTGGAGTCTGACTG
>JBBKCR010000101.1:30004281-30020896 GCA_037577295.1 Ladigesia roloffi
AGGGGATTTATTTAACTCAAACAAAAACAGAAAAGTAAACTGGCTCGAGGGCCGTCAGACTGATACAAAAACACTAAGACAAGAACACAGGGTAAGTGAGGCGATGTCCAGATAAAGAGTGAGTGCAACCAACCAACTTAAATACAGGAGTTAAGCGACCAAAACAAGGGGCAGGTGAAACTACTACAGAGACAAACAACCTAACAGACACGTGCTCCCAAAACCATGTGACCTACATCAGAGTGTCAACATAAAAGTCCCTAAACCACAGACAAAACTAGAAACCCAAAGAACATGAAAAAAAAAACAGATACAAAAGACGGTGGCCAAAATGAGCCACCGTTACACATTGATACATACAGTAGACAGAAGACTCTAATCAAGGACTCATGTATGAAACATGAATAAATATTTTCAATTTTCCTACATTTATGTTTTGGTTTAACAGTGCTTTATCTGAGTAGATGTTATTTTATTAGTTGAAAGTTCCCAATATATAATAGTATTTTAAATCTCTACGATTATTTTGTTCTAAAGTACTCAAAGTAAATCTTTAGCTTGGAGTTAGGAACTGCTGAAGCACATCATGACTCTGCTAGGATTAAATTCTCATTCGAATCATGTGTTCTGTGGGTTTTACTAGAATATGAAAGGAAACTTGCTCTTCTTATCATGCCAATTTAGAACATCCATTTAATGGAAAATATAATTGTTCTCACTCTTCTAAAATTAAAGAGTTTGCCATAGTATCAACACATTGTTAAAATGTTCAAATATATAATTCACTTTATACAGTTTATCAATTAGGGGGTGTCCAGCCATATGTGCCAAGGGCTGATGCGGTTGTACCTTTTCATTTCAACAAAGTAGGAGCAACACTGAGGTAAAGTGATCAACAAGTAGGATCAAGTGGGGGGGGTGAAGACGTTAACATTTCGTCAACAGAAGTATTATTTAATTACTAATCAGTAAGTTTAAGCACGTGTGACATAAGTGACGATCTGGGTCTATTTTAGATCCAAGGCCTAGTGATGCCACTACAAAACACATACTGCCATAAATGGACCTCTAGGAACAAAAATAAATGCAGGAAATGTTTGAATATGACCACTTTAATTATTATCGTGCTTTTGTCTCATAAGGCACCGGTTAATCAATAGCAATGCGTCATGGAAATTGACTCCTAGGCAATAAACATTTCTGAGTTCTCTTTTTGATTTTACTGGTTTGTATATATCAAGTTACATAACACAGCGATGGTTCTATAACATTTTTCCCCAGTTCACCTCCAAAGTATTCACATATCTGTCATTAAAATGAAACTTTTAGCTAATTGCTTCCAGACTGGCACCCAGCCCATCAGCATGAACTCAGAAAAGCCATATCATTCACACTCACCATTAGCCGAACCCTTTACAGCGCAGCCCTATTGTCTTGGACTTGACGAGATATCTTTTTATGGATATAATATATTTCTGATTCTCTCACTTTGTTACCAGCTGACTTTTTATGGCCTCTCCCCCGTCTAACTGTTTACACAGTTTCCACTCTTGTAAAAGTCACAAAAGGGTAATCATTTATGATTCAATTTCTTGCCTAGTGCAAAGTGAAAGAGGCACGACAAGCTCATACGTTGCAAAGTGAATGTAATGGGTTTTGTGAGTCAGTAACAGCTCGCAAATTCAGCTCAAACTGATAAATTTGCACATTTGCTTTTTCCATTCCTCGTCTAGACAAAAATGTGTGCTGTTTCACATTCAGTTTAGACTCTTATCAATTCAAGCACAGTTATTGTAAATGATGCAGTGTGCATACTTTATTCTTTATGAGAAGCATTCCACTGCATCCCAATAAAAACTAATGACCATGAACAAAAAACAAAACTAACGTCTGACTTCTTGGCTACTTTCTCACTGAATCTCCAGTATGCAGATTTGGAGATCTGCATTGAAAGCAAAGTAAGAACACAGAGAGGCGGGTCATATTTCTCAGTGAGGGAATGAGTTATGATGTCAAGGATTGAGTTAAAAAATTACATCCCCTATTGGATCGTAGGAAATTTCATAGGACATATCTCTTAAAATAACTTTCAGGTTTCTGTCCAGTGTTAATCAAGCTGACTATAGAAGTCTACTTACTCACCTTTATCATATTTGAAAAACATTATTTATATGATTAATTACATTTACATACTATACATCGTATTTGACATAATTTGACATCATCTCTCTGTTAAACACTAAAATAAATTTTTGCCCCTCTGCTACTCTCACATGGCACCACATTATTCTACATTGATTTCACAGTGATTTCCCCCCTACATTTGCCAAAATCACATTTTCTATCTAAATATACACTATATACACTATGTCCAATGTTGCCTGTGTTTAAAATTGCCTTCATGATATGAATGATGATCATTATGTTATTAGGAGTTTCTCAGATAAGAGAGACTGAAACAAAAAGGAAACACTCTGGCAGATACATTTATAGTGCTGTTTCCTATATGATTTAACTTTATGTGTGTGTGTGTGTGTGTGTTTGTGTGTGTGTGTGTGTGTGTGTGTGTGTGTGTGTGTGTGTGTGTGTATTTCTACCATTGCCTTCAGGCTCCTAAAATAGCTCCTTAAAATAGCTTTCCAAGGCGCAGCAGGCCCTACAAAATACCTCCAGGACACCCACTGCAAAACTTCAATAACACCTTCACTCTCATGTTGTGGAGCCAATCTTTGTTACTGTATTCACCTTCATTCAGCTCCTTTTTAAAAATCATCGACAAGAAAATTTTCATAGAACTTCCCAACAGACTTGATAATGGCTGTGAATTGGCTGTAGGTTAAATCTAAGCATCTGACAGATGAAGACACCACAGTTTGAGAGGCTGTTCAAATCCTGTTTAAAGCATCTGTGCTGAGCTCATAGCATTTGCACAGCAGGCAAGACCTTGCATAAAACTCTAGAGCCCCTTCTGTAGGCTCTGCTTACCAAAACAACTTTCAGAATTGCTTTCTGAACCCAAGCAATAATAACTGTTTCTCCATCTGTCTCAATTCTCAGTATCGTGTGGTGAAACTAAAGTGACAGAGACGACAGGGTTGGGATGTAATGGGATACAAGTACTTAAGTATTCAGAATACATCATTCGTATTTGTATTCAGTCAGAGTTACTTGAATTTATTCGTATTACGCTCATATTATTTCTGTGAGGTCCACAGTACAGTTGATTTTCAGTTCAAAATAGTTACTTTTCAAATATTTAGGAGAATACTTTAGAACAATTTCCCAATAATTGCAAACATGATACAAAATAAAGACTCTCTACGAACATAATATGATAATTGCTTGTTCATGGACTTACTGAACATCAACATGTGTAGCAAACACATTCATTAAAAGGACAGTTCACCCTAAAATGAAAATCTGATGTTTATTTGCTTACCCTCAGGGCATCCAAGTCGAAGGTGACATTTTTTTCTCAGCAGAACACAAACGCAGATTATTAGCTTTAGCCGTAGCAGTCTGGTAGTCGTTTAATGGAAGTGGATGGGCGTCAGACCTTTCCAAGTACAAAAACATGAACAGAGAAATTGAAATTACACCCCGTGGCTCGTGGCAACACATTGATGTCATAAGACATGAAACGATCATTTTTTGTGAGAAACTGAACAGTATTTATATCAAATATCAGATTTTCATTTTGGGGTGAACTATCCCTTTAAATAGGCTCTAAAGAGAAAGTCTAAGACAATTACATACATTTGCTACCCCTCCCCTAATCACAGAATGCCACCTGCACTGGGACACTGAAGGCAAGCACATGCGTCAAAGTCACATGAAGGAGAGTGCTGACTGATGATTTTCTCATTTCAGCTAAGAGATGTCTGTGTTCATCAGCACTACACTGAGTGATGGCGAGATAAAGGGCCATCCTAGTCACCCAGAAAGAGCAAAAGCCCAACAATGGCTGTGGTATCACCTGGGATCAGTTGCACTCGTCAGGAGCCAGTTCATGATTGCCACACATATGTCGTTGCTCTACACCAGAACTTTTGTTCACTGCTGGCTCTTGCAGATGTGTTTCCTATAAACTAGAAATCCTTAACTAACTGTGTTCCAGGGTCTACAATATCCAAATAAAAACTGGATTCAAAAGAGTTTTAGCACATTTAGAGGCACATACCAGCATAAAAAAAAAACACAAAATACAAAGAATAATAAAATCAGAGACTAATGGAGTTCAAGTAAATTCTGGAAATTCAGTGAAATGATTAAACATATTAACAGGAGAATTACATGAAGAAACTGGCCAGCCAGGAATGTTTCCCCATGTGCCTTTTTCCCCATGTGTGTTTATGTTT
Source organism: Ladigesia roloffi (assembly GCA_037577295.1). Lineage (NCBI taxonomy): Eukaryota > Metazoa > Chordata > Actinopteri > Characiformes > Alestidae > Ladigesia > Ladigesia roloffi. The sequence continues at coordinate 30,008,640 of JBBKCR010000101.1, forward strand.
GTGTATTCAAATACATTTTTTTTATGTTTAATAACAGATCAAATGACCGAATCCTTCAGGACGGTGCATTCAGCAATCTGCAATCCCTCCAATTCTAATGTATTTTACTCTTGTAACCCAAAGGTAAAATGGGTGAAACATTAGGATAATTCCAAAGAAACATGAGATATGACCAAAGATATTTTTGCCCAGATGTGATAAGATCAACATTTGATGGCAAACTGGGGTCACTGGAGGTCACCATCTCAAGTATTCATTTCTTGTTTATTATTTTTTTTGTGGAATGTTAAACTGATGACCTTAAGTATGACCTCTGATCCCTGCTGACACATTGCTTCATGTCAAGATGACAGATAACTAGTAAGTGTTTGGAAAGAGACAGGAAAAAAGGGCTACACCTCATGAGTGGATTACTAAATATCTACCACCGTTTCTGGTCTCCCATCAGTTTAAAGCGACTTCAAAGTGGGTTTACACGGGAATACTGTTTATAGTGCTTCTTGATGGAAGAGGGTGTATGAAATTCTAGAGAAAAAAATACTTTTCTCATTTTTTCCCTGCAGGGTTGGTCTAGTCCAACTTTAACCTCTAGTATGTGTGATCTGAAGTTGGGGCACAACAAAAATATCAGTTGGGGGAGATTATTTCCTTTGGAGCCCTTCCCTCTCTCCTCATCTCCTCTGTTGAGACTGCTTGAATTGGGTTAATTGGAACTAACCAAACCCAGACGTGGCTCTTTATATTGGTATTGGAGTTCAGCCTCCAACCTAGCCAAGTCCCCTCACGCTCTCTCGCCGTTCACTGCCGTGCACCGGCTCTCTGTGGAGGATCTGGATGGCCGGGAGGATATCAGATCAGTTGCAGCCTGCGGAGAAGTTCATGTGAACCACTCTAAAGACTTCTTCCTAACACAAACACACTGACGTGTCCATTTTAGATCTGCTTTCTATTTACCCTCTGCATTCACATGGATGTGCTCTCCCATTTGCTTCGTCTGCCTCATTCCAGTCTACGAAAACACCATGAACACCAGTTTCCATGTGGCCGCAGCGCAAGTTTGGAGGAAAAAGAGAAAATAATGCCTATATTATAAGGGCTGTAACGCTTAACTGTCCCTCATTTCAATTTGAGTAGTCACTTAACGTGAAGCCAGCTGTTTCCTGAGACCCAAGAAGTAGATCGAAAGAGAAGAAGGGGCGAAGTGAGACGCTAAATTAGAGCCGCTGTCTCAGATCTGGGATGTCTTGTGGGGAATGGTTGCAATGCTGCGATGGGGAGAATGGATCCATCACCTCGTCCAGATGTGGATTCTGATTTACAGAGAGGCAAAGGAACATTCCTGTGGAGAAAGGCTGGAGATGGTGAGTCATAGCCTTCATACCCTGACTCACCCACAGTGCACTGCTGTGCTATAGGCACATTCAAAAGGGTGAAAAATGACTATGGCGAAAGGAGCGATTCTCAAAATGCTATTCGCACCACAAATCACACATGCTAACTTACGTAAACTGATTGATAGCGCAGAGACTGCTTACATAGACATACGCAGGCTACGGTATACTTGGGGAAAGGAATAAACCCTTCTTACTTCTCAACAGAGCCCTTTTGAAATGAGGCTCAAACTCCCTGAAGTGCATCTACTCAAGCCAACCATTAGATCAGCCTCCACATCCCATAATCAGCAGCTGCTTCCTGCGGCAGTGCCCGGCTCTCCACACACCAGCTTACTGTGAGTGACAGCTCTCCCTCCAGGGTTTTATACTCGCCTGCAATTAAAGAAGAGAGGCCCCAACTTCAGCGTGTCCCAGTGAACTCTCTAACACACTTACCAGCCTAGCTGGAGTCTGAGGCTGCCCTGGATACTGTGGATGTGAACACACCGCCCCAGCATTATTAACATTTCTTTGCATCCCTTTATCCCCTGTGCAAATGTAATAACATCCATATTGTTTGAAATGCTTCAATTTCACCCAGAATAGAAGCTAACACTGAGAAAGACCTGAGGGAACAATAGAAGGTAGACTGGATTGGACGCCCCAGTTGACCTGTTGACCCACAAATGTGTTCTTTAATAGCTCCTGTCAGCCTAATAAAAAAGTGCAGCATACCTATTTATGTAAAATGTGTGTGCAAAAGAAACGCAGTTACAATAGATTGATTGTGTGGCTTTTTATGTGCAATCATGTTAAAGTTAGCATGATGGAAAAGTCTGTGTCATTTCATAGTCCAGCTCGGTAGCATAGCATTTTACAACAGGAAAATCAAAGCAATGCACTGAATATAAACTCCAGCCTAAATTCACTGGATTCAAATATGATTTCAAATGGGGTAAAACAGTAGCAACAGAAGAACACATCTGTGGGTGGAGCATGGATAGGTCACTTTAGTCCCTTCCAGGGGAAATCAGTGTGGCAGTAAGGGAGCTCAGGGGACATTTCCATCCAAGACAGAATGAGGAATGGGGACTGTGGGGTTTATGCAGCTGTGTTCCCTGGCCTAGGCCAGACTCTCCAAGCAGAGTAGAGGAGCAAACACACAAATTATTTGTTCTCATTTCTCTTCCACATGCGGTGTCTAGACCCTCTTCTTCACGTCTCTAATTAGAACCACTGCTTCTGCTAACTTGTTGCTTTGTCATATATAAGCTGTGTGTGTGTGTGTGGAACGTCTGTAAAAGTTTCAGCTCATTCGAAGGCCAGTGGGTCAGGCTGCCTTCGACGGTCAGCAGAAATGATTCTGGAAAGCACTGAGAATCAAGATCATCCCTCACTCCTTAATGTTTAGCTCTTCTGCATTCAGTATCTCCTGTGAAATATCTGCTGTGCAGTTAAACCTAGGCTCATTTTATATTATTTTTAATGCAGAGTTTATATGAATGCAAAAAATGCCTTTTTGATGACAGGTAGCCAATAGCATGTTCAGTAATGTAGCTTGTAATAGTTTTTTAACCTCAGAAACCATAGACAAGTCTGTACACACAGGTTGATGAAGTATTACATTAACATCAAAACCAGAAGATGTGTACAATATAAATGGATAAGCCACTTTATTAGGTTTACTTGCCTGCTCTGTGCACTCGTTGACGCACTGGCACATATCATATACCTGCAATTTGCAGCTCATTATTACAGTTTGCATAATACAATATATTGAGTTTATTGTTACCATATCCTCAGGGGCGTATCAAGCTTTCCAATGGTGGGGTATTCTGGGAAGCCAAGTTATAGTTACAATTTAATACAGTTTAATCTTACGAAAGTGAGGGGAATGGAATCACGTTTCAACAAAAGTGGGGGTGTTGAACCCCCCCACCCGTGTGCAACACCCCTGCATATCACCATCCTCTAAATGACTGCAATAGTGTGGAACAGAAAAGAGCTGTTTTAAACAGTTCTTTTGTACAGATAATAAAACTGGGGTGGTGGGAATCGTCTTTTATGAGTGGAAGACAGCAGGCTTGTAAAAACGAAAGGGGAAGCCACCATGCCCTGGGCTTTACAACACAGGCTATTTACGTTCACCTTTCTTGGACATTCCTCGTTAAAAAAAACTATTCTTACACAATAAGAGAGCTGCAGGAGGGATTTTTGCATATGATTAGTTGAGTAAGGCATGCAGTGATTTAGATTGACATCCCCATAAATCCCATTTTTTAATTGGTCACCCAGATGTTAGTAAGTAATGATGAAGGGAAAAAACATTCCAGAGAAAGCCCTCTGCAGCTGTATCAAAGCAGGCATTTTAACAAAGACCCAATCAGGGATGACTCGTTTTCAGGGCCAAATGGACACAGCTCTGATCCGATCAGCCTTACAGGTGTTTTTGTATTTTCTCAGCTTCGTCTGGCTATCATTGTTTCCTGGCAGCATCTTATCACATTAGTCAAATTCTGGCCTAATAACAGTAAGAGAAAACTCAGTATTATCCCACAAAATATTTCTGTAGCCTAATGATGGTCAGTTTTGTGTTTACTGAAGCTTCTTCAAGACTAATAAAATATTAGGCTAGTTTTATTTGGCGTCAAATTTTTATTTGACTTTAGTCTCCTTCTGGGCATTAAACCTCACTTTCAACTAATTGAAAGCATTTAAATATGTCAAGATGTGGGGAAAAGGTAGAAAGAAAAACAAGTGTTTTTTAAAAGACAAACAAGCACACTTTTAATGAAAGTTTCAAAGAAAAGCATTGCTTTGACCGACAGGAATGCGTGGCTGGAATGAGTGGCAAAAAAGAAAACCAAGACTTTTTATTCAGTGCATAAATGCCGGCTACATATTAATAAAGGGCAAATAGATTGGTCATTACCTAGAAGGATAAAAAGGCTGAAAAATGTGGTGTTTAAGAAAATTCCTGTGAAACTACCTGATGTAGTGTAATCACCTTTAACCCCTTGCTATGGTACACACTCCATATCCTTCAACAACTGACTCTCAAGTATGCTTTTAAAGTATCGAATCATATTTTTGTAACCTGCTGGCACACAGAAATGGAACATGCATGACTCCTCAGGTCTGTGGTAGAAAACAGACGCTTTTCTTGAAAAGGACATTTTTCTTACAGCATCGGTTTAACAGTGTTCCCTCTCCAAACAACATAAGAGAGCTCTCTGTTACTTCTGCAAACAAAGATCCTCAGAAGTCCTGCCATGAAGAAGCAACATCACTGAAGAGCCTCCACTAGTGGTCTACTGGGTTTTATGTAGGATGAGACTCCATCTGGCTTGGACTGCATTCACATTGTTTAGCACTGACTTTGAAGGAGGTAACAGGTATATCAGTAATAATCTCTCTCCGATCAGCATCCATCAGGCTCATAATGACTTTTCAAGATGTCCTAGCTCAACCTCAGAGCTTACTTTCCTTCTAGCCATGAATATGAAACATGCTTTCCACATTTAGCTGCTCCAGACTGTTCCAGAAAATAAAGCTCTTGTGGGATTTTGTTTTATTTGCGCTCTTTTGTTAATGTGCATCCTTTACAACAAATTTGCAACCAGAGCATTGTGCATCATTTTTTATCTAGTCAGTTCATGCTCTTCTCAAAACCACATTTTATCAGAATATATCATTTGAAACATAATATGCTTGTTTTCCTGTAATCTTTAATTGGAGTGTAAAGATTTTCTCTTGACTTGAAACATCTTCTTTTAATTAGGCCACAGTGCACCAGCAGATGGGGAAAACTAATTAGTAATAATAGCCTATTTAATTTCCCATCCCACCGCTCCCAAATGTAATCTAAGCACTCAGTGAGCTCAGAGATTGTCCCAAAAGGTGTTTCTATGTTTTATTCAAGGATTTGAGATATTTATTTCCAATCATTTTGTCACATTACCTATACTCAAGGGCTTTTCCAAGGGTTTTTTGTACTAAATATGGAGCCATGACTTTTAATCAACTCTTGCATCTGTCTTTGCATCTGTAAATGGTTCTTGTCTAAGTTGGAGTTCCTGCTGTTTATTTTTCTACTGAAGACACTATTGAGCCCATACATGTGAAGATGCTTTTCTGTAACACCAATAGGGTTCCAGTAATGTCCCACAATCATTTCTGGTACAAAATAGTTTTGTTTTTTTTTGCTAAGAGTATTTCTCAAAATTGGTCGCTACCTTTCAAATATGAGACACTTGATGCTTTTAATGCACTTGATGCTAAACAGATTTCTCTGTCATTTTAGATACATCCACCCCTCTGTTTATGATCTAAAACTTCATGTATTTACACAGATTATTAAATTCTACAAAAGTTTAATTTATACATTTAAATGTAACACAACTGGTTTTACGCTGTAGAAGAAAAACAAACAAAAAATGGAACAAAATGTAGCAAAAGGCACTTTAAAGCATTTAAGGGACCACCACAGTAAATGAGGCAGGAACAAAGCAGCTTGTGGTATGATATACGTTCTGTATGTATTTCTGGGAAAGTTTTTCTGTGCAGGTCTCTCTGAGACCAAAAGCTGTGGATTGAATGTCCACAGTTTGAAGAGAGCAGCTCTATGTCATCTCCTTAAGATGACTATGCTCTTTCAGTAAATGCAGCGTTTTGTTCAGGAAGATGGGTTAGAAGGAGAGTCTGCTTTTCTGCCCATAGTGCTGTGACTCAGGAGAAGCCTTCTGAGAGAGAGACAGAATCCCCCTCTCCCCATGCTGAAGTCCACCTCCTCTCCCCCAGGCCATAGCCAGGTCCAGAGTATGATTGCTTTAACATGCTGCATGTCCCAGCTCCCAGATGAACAGAGTTCCTTTCAGAACATGGAGCACCAGGACACCCTCAGACAGCCAGCAGTGGGCCACAGCCACACAGAACACAACTGATCGCACTTGTTCCCTTCTTTACTAGCCTTCATTCAAACGACCTGGCCACCATAAGGAAACAGCAATGTAACATGATGGTTTTCTTTTATCTTTGTTATATTTTCTTCCACCTCTCTGTTTTATCTCGCTGTTTTGTTTGATTTCATTTCACCGCAAGAAACCCTGCTGCTGAGTTACATAATCAGGCTTAAATCGTAGAAATTCTTAGTAATCTGCAGCCATGTGTGCGGGTTACATCCGTCTTTATCATTATCTACAAATTACACAACTCATTTGCATAATTTGCAAAGCTTGTAGTTATTTACAATCTCATAAAAGCTAGTCATGAGGATGATTTACATATTATTTAAGAGGCTGCATGATTTGCAGGGAGTTTGGCCTTGCTCAGAGCTAACCATAGAACTCCATGTAATTGATGAACTTTTATCAAGAGGAAAAACTTTTTGTGGACTGTGTGCCGAATAAGCTTTACCATAATCCTACCTTTGGAATCACTTCTCTAGTCTTTTGGATGTCCTACTATCTGGTGAACAACTGGTTCCTCATTTAAGAATATGTTCTGTAACAAGGTCTATGAATATTGCATGCAGGATGGTAGTCAAAACAGTTGCAATTTAGAATGAATGAGAAGCATGAGTAGGAAAAATCGTTTTTTTTGTCTTTGGGTTTGGAGTAGATTATCTCTTCGGGCAGAAGAATGACGGTTGATGAAAAGGGGTTCTGTTCTATTCCAGGAGCTTTGCTTAAAATCATTGTAACTCTGTTTACTTGTTGTGTTGGATAAGGATTTATGAAGTAATCATGAAAGCTCCTAGTCATGCCAGAGCATTTCCACACAGCTGGAGACAGCCAGACTTTGATGGGACAGATCATTAAAAGAGAGCTCTCCTGAGGAAGTCGAGAGACTACCAAGAACAGACTGCAGGGCAGGCCAAGATTTCCTCTAAAACTTGGCCCGAAGTATTTTCCTCTCACACTTTCTCATCACAAGTTATCACAACCAAGTGTTAGAACACTTCAAGGATAATGTTACAGAGGTCAGCTCTGCAAAAGCGATGCTATCTGAATTGTCAGTTAGATGAAGAAGGACACAGATAGAAGAGATGGACAAAGTGTTTGTGATAGACCAGATTCATCCCCACTGGGTAATAGCAAGGGGAAGTGCCCAGGTGACTTTAAACGCACTAGCATGCAAAGGGACTAGCAAATATGTCATTTGCCAGACAGCTGAAAGCTTTAGTACATTATGTAACACTTCAGATATATCATGACCCCTTTGTTGACTCTTTTTCCTGCACCTGTGGAGGAAAGATGCTATCTCCATGTCTATTTTCCAGTAAGAAATAAATTTCAACCACCTTGAATATTAATTCGGACTACCTTGAATAATACTTTACCTCCGTCATCCCCCCAGCCTGTACTAGAGTGTGACAATACACTGAAATACTGTGATGCCGCCATGCAAAAATGTGACTATTTTCTTCATTCAAATTTGGTTCTAAATACTGCAATAATATTGAATTGAGTCTTTATGGAATATATCATGAGTGTATCAAAATGTGAACTGTGAATACTCTTAACTACATGCATTTAATTACAGGCTTTTATTTTAAATTTCAAGTAAAAAAAAAAACAAAACGTTTATTTATGAATATTTACAAACATGCATCCCTTACTTGGAAAATTTAACCAGATAGCAATAAAAATTGGTAAACCAAAACATACAGGTACCATCACTTTTCCTGTCACTGTACAGAAGGAGCGTCTTAGATGCACTTATCCTTCATCTACTGTATAGAAAGCATCTTTCATCAAGTTATGTTGCTTTTCAGTTCTCTTTGTTTAAAACAAGGTTTCTCAAATTACCAGGAATCTAACGAGAGACATACCAGACCATTTTAACCAACATTGTCGTTTCCATATGAATCTGTGTTGAATCTCTTTGAGTTGCACTCAGTTACATGCAGAGCTGTGGGGGGCTCTATCAAGTTTAAAGAGAGTTTAAATACATACCCAAGGAGAAATGGTGTGTAAGAAAAGTTTCGTTTTCTTCCTTTCACAGTTTGTGGCTGGACACACTAATGGCAAAGAACAAAGACAATCTGTCCTTATTTGATACCAAGAAAGCGACACCGGCCTTGAGCTAGTTTTAACCGGAGAAAATTCAGTAAATACTTGTGGGGATATTACAGCCATATGTTAAATAAACTACATGACTGTGCATTCGTAAGCTGTCTGGTATGCCAAACTGAGTTGTGGGTAAGAGTATTGCTTCAGGAGGGATCAGCTCAATCATGGGAGAAAAATCAAATCACCATCTGCTGGTGTCAGCACCTTTGAGCCTGATTCCACCGAGTCGCTGAAGCCATCCAAAGCCATTAACGTTGTTGCTGCCATAAAGTTTTCACTGAGTTTGTTCCCTGGTTCCTCCTGAGCCACTGTCTCCCCACATGCTCACAGGCAGATTTATGACTGTTTGTTTTGTCCAGCATTTTAAGATGAAAACAGCTACATCTCTATCAATCACCACTGCTGCTGTGGAAGAATCTAATCCTGGGCTTTTTTTTGTTGCTTTTTTTCTTTAGGGGTCCTCATCGAGAGGAATGTTCCGTATGATATTTGAATAAAGAGGGAAAAAAAAGAAACGTGGGTGTGTGGGGTTGTGGGGGGGAGACGAGCGAGTGCTAGAGAGATGGACAAGGCATTAAGAGTGATCTTCCATCTGCCTCAGGTTCGGATGAAACCAGATGTTGAAGCTTTTTCTAGCAGACGGAGAACGAATGCTGCAGGTGTTTTCCATTTTGGCTCGCCTGAACATAGCACCGCTCTGAATCTGATGCTGGGGTAACATATAACAAACATTACACCACTGCTCATCTGTCTTCAGCGAGCATTTCGGAGTTGCTACACTTCTGCCAGGCTGCTGAGTGCTGAATGTCACAAATGAGGCTGATAGGGAACGCTGAAAGCACTGTTGAGAAAAATTAGGCATTACAATGGAGCAAGTAATGAGATGTATGGTCTCATTAGCTGGGACCCGCTGCTGAAATATTCATCCTTTTTCACCCCAACGCTGCAGAAGTTCTCCCTCTAGCGCCATGACATTCAGTCCTCAGTGTTTTCCATGCTTTGAATCCTCGACAGCAATTCACCGGTGAACCCATGCTGACTTCCCCCAGAACATCTATCCAGCGCTGCAGTAGCAGTGAACATCTGCTCACACATCACCGATCAACACAGCAGTCGCTTATAAGACATATTATGTGGAAACAGTAGAACAGTCTTTTGCTTCCAGTGCTATTGTCTTATGAAATATTTGGTCAAGAAAATATCACTCAGGGCTAAGGAGAGCTACCAAGGTAGCCCTAAATTAGACTGTCAGTAACTTCTGGAACTGTCTAGTCTCAGTGGAAATTTCTGAAATCATGCTACTTGGCCTGCCAGCTCACACAATTAATAATAATAGCAATTATTCCAAATGCCTCTGTTTTCTTTCCTTATTTCCCTTATTCAGTATCAGGACAGTACATTGAAAGCAGGAAAGTAAAAGGAGCCACACAGGAAACGTTTGGACACAGTAGTCACAGTAGATGCACGAACGTAACTGTGTCTGTGGCCTATTTGTTGAAAATTGTTGAAATTATGAGACTTTTTGGTCTACAAGCCTAGTGGTTTGATTTGGTGCACATCCAGATGGCTGGTCCTGACCATCTGTCTCTCTCTCTTTCTCTGTCTCTCTCTCTCTTTCTCTCTCTCTCTCTCTCTCTCTCTCTCTCACACACACACACAAACACACACTCAAATATACTCATCCAGCCTAATCTAAATGTCCTGGGTCTGAATTTGTAATTATTGCTGTACCACACCTGGCAGCGCTTGAGTGTGTTGGCACTGTAGTGGAGTGAAATATTGGCTGGAGACACTCACTCTCCAAGTGTCATTAATGAATAAAACAGACCACTGAGGGCAAGCAGTTCACCCTAAATGTGTTAGTGAGTTTTAATTGCTAAGCACACATGCAAATACATTCCAGGTTCAACGTGATTCCTAAACCTGAACATTTTGATTAAAGTACGTGGACCCTCCTTCTGATTAGGTGGTTTGGCTATTTCTGCCTCTACAATTGCTAACAATTCCAGTTAGCAATTTGTCTCTGGAAGCCGTGTCAGCATGAAAACTGGATCAGGAGATTTGTGGATCATGTGTTGAAAATCCTGACCCTGACCACATCCCCATCCAAAACCTTTGGGATGAAATGGAGCCAACCCTAAATGTCAATATCGGTGCCTAAACTCACTAATAGGTTTGTGGCTGAGCAGAAGCTAATCCTTGCAATCTTGTTCCAAAACCTAGAAAACACTTATGGACATAATATTCACATGTCCACATACTTTTGTCCATGTACAGCAGCAGGGCTTGAAGGAATTGTTGGATACCTTTTCAGATTTTAAGTTACGGTTCGAGGAAACAAAGGTTATAATTTCAGAGATGGACTAATGAGTGACATATTGAGGACACACTATCCATTCTCTTTCAATCATCACATCCTCGAGTTTTAGCCCTCTGAATAGAATTAATTCAAACAGCTGGTGAGATGTTTTCCCAACAACAGTATGAACATAGAAGCTTATTAGCTTTCCAAGGCCAAGATGTAAGCCTCTCAAGGTCTCCATGTTCAGCCCAATTAAGTGTGTTCACACTTGGCCAGAGCAAAAACAGGGGGCATATGGGTCCCTTTAACTTTTAGCTTTTGAGAACCACACGCTCTAGTCATGTTTATCTGCATGTCCAATCTGACTGCAAGTTTTCATCCCTAACCGCTTCCTCTTTTGGACTAAACACAGAGATCTGGTCCTTCCAAAAACACACTAGTAATCTGGAATTAATCAGATGGAGGAAGACAATGCACTCATAAAGCACATCAAACTCTCCTTGAATGGCTCTGGGCAAACAAGAGAAACAAGAAACTAAATTTTTCCTGTTTAAGTAACGCAACGTGGGTAGTCCAAGACTTGCATGGCGATGTTTTTGAATGCCAGTAATTCACTGTGGGTAACCTTCAGAGAAGCAGCTGGGGCCGTCAAAACATAGAAAGGGCTACGACAGCTATTTTCTTTTTGTCAGTTAGACGACGTCACAAAGGGCAATCGGATGTTAACAGTTATAGAACAGGAATATATAACTGAACCACAAATTAACCTCAGTGTGTCTCTGGCAGGAGTTCTGCTAGTATCACAATTTTCAGTGTTTGAGCATTCTTTCAAGAGACATAGATTATGAATCTGATATTATATACCCACTTTCATTTACATGCTCAACCTATATTTAAGGGCTAAACACACATACAGGTTTATATAATGTTTCCACTATTGCTTACTGAAGGCACGCGAGAGCTGCCTAGCTGGCTTCTGTGGTGAATGTTGCGCTTCTTGTAGTGTTTAGCAGTTCCAGCCATGTAAGTTAATGGCAGGGTGAGACTGGGGCATAGACCACACCAACACACTAAAGGTACCAATCATAACCACAAGTGAAGGGAAAAAAGTGGCAGAGGTTTTATGAACTGTAATAAAATATTTTTTACCAGCATGCCAAGCGCTACCTTCATGCTACAGATATATCATTTTGTTTCCATCTTCACATTAAGGGTAGTGAAATGAACATCCTTTTCATTAAAAAGATGAAGGAGTTGATGGAGCCATAGAAAACAGGCAGAGCCACAGAAACACTGTTAAGAACAGCATTCCGTTTCTTCCTAAATTGTTACGTTTCTTCCCAATGTTCTCAACCCTCCTACTGTGTTCATTTAGACTTGACACTCTTTGGGCTCCAGGTCACTAAAGCTAAAAATCTGCGTTTGTGTTCTACTGAGAAAACAAAGTCATCTTCGACTTGGATGCCCTGGGGGTAAGCAAATAAACATAAAATTTTCATTTTTGGGTGA
>JBBKCR010000101.1:30024956-30043528 GCA_037577295.1 Ladigesia roloffi
TGTTCTGCTGAGAAAAAAAGTCACCTTCGACTTGGATGCCCTGGGGGTAAGCAAATAAACATCAAATTTTCATTTTTTGGGTGAACTATCGCTTTAAGGGCAGTTATGTTTAATAAAGTTCACCAAATATAGGAAAGCAAGTAAGTTTATATTACCTTTGCACGCAGTTTCCCCTCAGACGTCTGCTGCAATGGCGATCATGCACGTAATTCTCAAAACACCCACAAGATGGCGGTGTTTATCAGTAAACCCCATATTACAAAACTGGTAACCGATTAGAGTAAAATGCTTAAATATCAGGAAAAATATCGCTAAATCGATATATTGGTCGATCATTAGTTGCTAAGTAGTTTTGAGGAGGTTTATATGGTTTATCAGGTGTTTGCTAAGTAGTTCTAGGATGATTCTCTTTGTAAAAAGTAGAGTGTTGCTTGATAATAGTGTTGCTATGTGCTTGCTGTGGTGTGGGAGGTGGTTGCTAAGTAGTTCTTAGCAGTTGCTTTGGTGCTGGAGGTGATTGCTAGGGAGTTTCCAGATGGATGCTATGGCATAAAAGGTGGTTGCTATGGGGTAGGAGGTTGTTGCTATGTAGTTTCCAGGTAGTAGCTATGGCTAATGGTTGCTCAGGTGAAGGAAGCGGTTGCTATAGGGATTTTGGGCAGCAGGCCAATATCAACATTACTTTAGGAAGGTTTTATTTTATTTGAATGAACAGGTGGGGTTCCCATGGAGTAAAAAAATAATTGGAGATTATCTTCTGGGGAAAAGGGAAAATCTTATCCTTACTAATTAATTTCTAATGACTGGTCATGTTTGATTGCGAACACCACAGGTGTTCATAAGTTCAGTAAAAAACACAAAATATAATAAAAATATAAACCTCAAATATTTTTGTCTAAACAAAGTCATGAGACCTTAAAACAAACCCATAAAATTAACCATATTTTCTACTTAGAACGTTTGAAAATCAGTAAGATTTGACTAAAACACAGTTGGAGGGTGGTTCTTCACACTTGCACAGCTCATTTTCAAATGGGATTCTTAAATGAATCCTCTGTTGAAAGCTTCATTTGGTAAACAAATGTGGTTCTTCTATGAAGCCTTTCTTTATGAGGATAATGAGGAGTGCTGAGAGCAGTACAAAATGTGGAGTAAAGGGATGGATGAGGGCCTTTTGGGTCATGAGGCGTCTTGGACCAGGATGTTTACTATTCCGCAAGGCCAAGCAGAACCTGCAGTTCTTCAAAAGACAGGCTGCCAGTTTAATGGATATAACTCAGTCATAGGGCACAGCAAAGGGAGGCTGCTGTCCAAGGTGTCTGTGACTATACCAAGGAAACGAGGATGGGTGGCGTTGTAAAAATATGGCCTGTTAAAAAGAATGTGCTGACACTGTGGTCTGAGCCTACATTCATTTTCCAGTGCCATCTGTTAACACAGGCCTCATTCTTTCTTGCTCTTCATCTCTCCTGCCTCTCCCAGGTTGAGGAACATTAGTGCCGGAATTGTGAAAAGTTATGGGTTCAGGCCTTTGAACTGCATTCGTTAGTTGATCTCGCCATGTGTTCATTTCTTTGTTACTATGGTTCTTCGCTCTGCTGTATCCCAAACATTTGGAGAAATATTAATTCACAACTGTGCAGAAGTTCATTAATCATTTTGAGAAGGTTAATCACATGGGAACTTTGAATCTGATTCTTTTTTTTTTTTTTTTGGTCTTGCACAATAAAAATACGGATGATGGCGAGATATTCTTCCACTTCGGAAAATATAGGAAACAAATGGACTTTGCAGATGTGAAGTTCCTCTAAGATAAGCTGCTCATTAACTTAGTGCTTAAATGAAGTCCAACATTATCCATGAAGCTTTGCCCTTAGCTTCTCATAATATATCACAGCTTTATATACTGAACATAAAAATTTTGCACCAAGTATTACACGAACAGGAGAGTTAAAATGCATCACATGTTCAAACTCTTACATAACTTAGGCCACCCACATCCCAAGCCAGGATGAGTTCACTATAATTTAGTGATAATTTTCAAATGAACAATGACATTATGTGAGATCTTCAGCTAATGTAAATGTTATTCATTTTTGAAGAGATCTTCCTAGAGCTGCAGGTTTATTAAACTTTCAAAAGGTTTTTCACACTCATAAATCACATTCACAAACACAAATATTATCTAAAGAATCATGCGATGACATTTTTTATGCAACTACATGTGGTTCATCCACAGCTTCATGCCCACAACTATTTGTGGCATGGTTATTTTTTAAATACATAGCAAGTTCTCTTCAGTAGCCTATAATAAAATCAAATTTTAAGCTTTAAAACCAAGTTTACGCTGAATATCTGATGCTGACATCAGAATAACCTGGACTTTTTTAAATCCTTAATAGCCTTACTTGATTTATTTGTATATTCTGTTAACATTTTTTACATAATGAAGATATATTTTTGGTCTTCAGAAGTTATAATCTTTTGACTTGGTGTTCCTACATGTGTTTTAGTCTAAAGAAACCTGATACCAGCTGCAATCTATAACAATCTTTATCTCTCTCAGAGTGCCCACATGCTAATGAGTTTTCGCTGGCGGTTTACGTAATAGAGTGGAACCCTAAACGTATCACTGAAGTGTGGAAAGTCTTACCACTTTCTGATATCTGTTTTCCATAGCTTTCACTGCCAAGACTAATGCCTTGTATTACCTCATGAGAGAACACACGTTCACCAAACAAAGCTATAAACGGACTCTGAGGGGACCAGCAGAATTCTTTGGAAAGATTTCCTGATTTTGGAGCTTTCCGTAAGCCAAGAGAAATAATTCTGCAATTAAGTATCTTTTTAGGTTTTGGGGGAAATCACCCTGGCAGTGTGTCAGCAGGTAGTCACTGGGTTTACTTTGGGAATGAGCAATATGAACTGACTCGGTTGACACACCACATTATCCCTCCTTTCACTCTCGCTTTATGAGAAGCAATGCTCCAACAGCTATGCAAACGCTAAAGAAGATTCGGTTTAAAAGTTGGTCTATCACAGAAGAATGTGTCTTTATGGTATTCATTGCATGTGCAGGATTTAAGACTCTCCGTTCTGCAGGATACTTGCTGGGGCTTTGCAAGCTTGTCCATCATGACTGGGCAATTTGGGCACTTGAACCAGACTGCATTTGTGGTGGAGCTTAAACAAAAACAGTCGCCCATCAAATTAGCCTTAAATGTCATGTCATGGAACCAAAATGCAAAAGCTCAATATGCTGGATTTTATGTGTGGGCATGATTAATGGTCATCATAAAAGCCCGCTTCCAACTGAACCACGTCCAGTAAAAACTCATAAGAGAGGTTCACACTGCTGGGAATCCCGGAGGCCCGTCAGCAGTCCCTATTATGTGTCCTGCTCTCTATTTCTCACTTAGGTCACCCTGTCCTGGCATTCAGAGCTCTACCATACTCCTGGCTCTACCAAGCCGTACTGCTACCATGCTGCCAGCATTCAGAGAAAGGCAAGGCAAGTTCAGTTCCACAGTTTCCAGTGGCTTCAATGCTCTCTAGAAGTCTGCATGTCAGTCCACTTTTCAGATCCTGACTGTCACATCTACATAAATGACATGTTTTATAGGGGCTCAGGAGTATTTTTTTGTGTTTGTTAATGAATAATAGGTCTTAATTAACAGCTGAACAAAAGGCCTACACATTTAATGTGAACGATTTGAGCTAACTAATAGCCACCTGAAGAACATAATTATTTCCTGAACATTCTAAAGAAATATAATTGTGCAGTTCAGTTTTTAAGCCTGAAACTAAACTGATAGTGTGTGTATGTGCACATTTTTCCATCGAAAGGTCTAATTCTGACAGTTTGCGCTGCAGCTGAGAAGATTCAGGAAATGTCCTTATTTTCCATGTGGAAAGGGCAACTCATGAAAGACAATCCTCCAGTGGAATACAACTCATTAAGGCTTTCTTTAAGAAAAAACGTAGTCATGAGGTACGCATTAAAAGGACAGAGTGCATTTCTAACTACATGTGCACGTGACCATTTTATATGGCTCCAGTTTTGTCCCTACACTGCTTAACAATCCAGCTCATCATCTTTCATTTTAAAAATGAACAAATTCATACATACATAAAAGAAGCTATTAGATGTGTGTTAAAAACTGCATGTAAAAAAATTTCTAAAATAACCAAATCCTTTGAGTTGTAGTGATATTGGCATTGCACTTGTCAGCAACTTAATCAGTATTGATCAACCTTTTATTTGGACTATATGTTACCTATTGAACAGTGCTTGAAGTGGGAAAAAATAAGTGCAGGAACTGCACATATTCTCGGGCCACTGTCGCCGGAATGCAGAAAAAAGTGGCGGAACCCAAATGACGAAACAACAGAAGTTCCGGAACTGCGTTCCCCAGCGTTCCGGCCCACTTCAAGCACTGATTAAGACCCATTCTGTTTCTTCTCTATTGGGTTGTAAGGAAAAGTGAAGGGACAGTGTTTTGCCTGCAAGATTCTGCACAGTAAAAATTCTATATATTCTTTTGCTGCCCCCCAGTGGAAGAGTCATTTAAACTTAAATTTGAAGGTTTCTGCTCATAGAAGCTTAACCCTTGTTGGTTTTGTAGCTCACCCAGTGATCTTGGACACACAATATCCCAATATCGCATAGTTATTGAAACAAATTAGCATTTACAATGTACGTGCAAATTTTAGACGTTTTTTTTTATTTAATCACGAACAATATTGACTGCATATGTTAATATTTGCCATGGGCCAGGGGTCACCAACCTTTCTGAAACTGAGAGCTCTATCACGAGCTACCAATTGGGCTACCAATTTCATAAACTAGTACAGAGTTTACCTAAACTTCATGCAGCTATAATAAACATGTTTTAAATGTTTTTCAGATACTGTCATTTCAATCAGATATAAATGCAAATGCGATTAAAGACAAATAGCAACAGAATAAAACTGGTGGCCCATGGGCTACTCATATTGGTGACCCCTGATCTAAGCTCAACAAAAGATGTTTAATGTCCATCATAGGTTCCTTGCAGCCCGTCCCCAGCTTATGCAGCACACTCCTCAATACCATGTTTTTGCCTTTCTTTGGTTGTAAACACAAACCTAGATGAATAGATGGGCCTGTTCGTTGTACCTTCAACTAATTATTTTCAGACTGCTTCTACCCCCATAAGCTATAACAGAAATTAAAGTTGACAATGGTCACATATTCCTTGCTGAAAATAAGCAAATGCTGCAGGTTGAAAAGATAATTCACTGCATCATCACTGCAAATTCAAAACAGGCCCCGCTTATCAGATCACTACACACAGGTTTATATGTATTCTGCATTAACTGCTGTCAGTTAGGGACACAGGGTTGTTCATTTCTCAGAAGGGAGGGTGCAATGCCTCTGCAGAGGATTCCTGTAAGCTCTCATGCAACTCAGTGCCCAGAAACCAACACAGTCTTTCCACAACCACAAACTAAACTAAGCTAAACTAAACATGAGAAGAATCTGCCAAGGTGAGGTCCCTGTGGACTAACTACCGCCGCCATATTTTTACAAATGTTGCTCAGGGCCATTGCTTAAAACATTTCAGGGGAACAGTCATCCTGGAAACTTTCAGAGAAGAACTATAATTTATACCCTTAAATTTGCTTTATTGTTGGCCAGTAGTTGAAACAGAGGTAAATTGCCCTGAGAAAACTGGGGTAAAAGCTAAACTTTGTGGTCACAGATTTTGTGCTTCAGTTAAAAGCCACTTACTGCCCAGGCAATAGTGATGTGCGGGTCGGGTATTTTTCCAACCCGGGGGTCCCGCTTTTATGAAATTATTTGGCCCACCCCAGCCCGTTCTGCATCACTGTATCTATTTTTACAACCCGCCCTGGGCCCGCACCCGCGACCATTAAATAGACATACTAGGCATTGTTATTCAAATGAAAACAGCCTTAATTTAAGCCTGAAAGTGCTTGGAAACATCGCTCTGTAAACTGGCAACAACATATGATTATTAATATGAACGATAAATCAGGTCATTTTAATAACAAGATAATGAGACGACCCGCGCATCACAACCAGGCAATGCATTAAAAACACTAGTTTTGCAAAGAAACCCCTGTTTGTGCCAAATCCATATACTGTCCTGTTGTATACGAATTCTTCAGTGTTCAGAATTAGCTGATGACGCAGTAACCAAGCTAATAGATAACAAGGGTCAAAATTCACATAGTACCTACCAAACTACACTAAAATGCGTTTTTGGCTTAAATATCAGGGAAATAGGTCTTTGTCAGAACTGACCAAACATTGCTCTCTTTAGTAGGATTATGCCAGTTGTCGTTTCAGCTTAACAAAAGGCAGGAGCAAATGTGTAAACAAAAAAAATCCTGTGGTTGTAAACATAAAAATAAAATTAATTTAAAAAGTTGTTGTTCTGCAACAACTTTTGCAATTGCACATACATTAAAAGCTATTTTCCATCTTGTGAAACAGGTTTGTATGTTCTGGAGGGGAATATGGAGTCCTGAGCTCCACAGCTACAGCACCACACTCCTCCTTCAGTGCCTGGAAAGAAGAAGAGAGGAAAATAATGAAAATTGATTCTCATTCAACACACTGGGGACTAGAGCAGCCTTACAGTGGAAACTCAAATTGTTCCAAACATTGTGTAGGATGACTGGAGCCCTGGAAGCACTGGAAACTAAATCTAAATGTCTTTCCTAGTGCTGCTTATTTCACCTCCAGGTAAAAAAGAGATTCCCGGAGATTTTCTTTTTCAGTCCTGAAGAGGGCAGTGATGCCCCAGTGGTTACTAGAGACTGAAGGCGAAGGAGAATGTGGCCTCTACTTGCTGTGTCAACAGGGATTTACATGTCACATGAGCCAATCAAAATCAGTGCTAAAAATGTCCCCTAATGTGATTTATGATGACAGAGTGGGTCTCGGTCAAGGAGCTGTTTCCTGTCTGTTTACAGGGATTAAGGGCATATCATGTACACTGGAACCAACAAAACCGTGTAGAGTAAAGAGAGAGGACAGCTGAGAAATAATAGGAATACAAGCCATGAATACCCAAACACAACACACTTGTCAAGTGTATGGCTTACTTTTCCAAACCAGCAAAGGATAAAAATGTAATTTTTTTACCCAGTACAGTTGTTCTGTGTAACTGTTTCAACTGAAGTGGCCTGTCATTGGGAGGCTGGTGAGAGGCTGCCTAATCCAGGATCTCATTAACAATACCTATGATCTAAGAGGATAAATCTACTTTCCTAGAACTACCTGACCCTCCCAGCAAAGAGGTTGGTTTGGTAGGCCAGGAACAGGTCAGCAAATGTGGTTGGCTGAACAGGGCAATGAAACATTTCCAGTTGTCTACAGGATGTGAGATTGATGTGATTAAATGGGACTTGTGGCCAGGTTCCAGGTAAAACATGTGTGCCCATGTTTGTGTTGGCGATTCTCGGCAAAAACCTGTGTTGTAGTTCGAGGTGAGTTTGAGGTGATGAGGCCTGGCACAGACAAAGTAGCTTCCTGATTCACCTGCCACAGTCCTGGTTAAGTGAATTTCTTCAGAACAGATGAAGATTCAATTCAGGAAAGTGTTTAGATGAGGGAATCTTGCCAACTTCTGAGGCATCAATGAGAGGAATTGGAGACCAATAAAAGCACTACCTCATCAGATGTACATTGCTTATAACATTGCTTCTTTTGGTTTTGACTGTAAAACATAACCAGTCCTATAAAATAGTAGCTGTTACCAACCATAATATACAAATTAAAAGAATAATATTCTCTAACACTGTAACAAAAGCATAGGACTATCAAACATGTAATCTCTTTCAGAAGAAAACCTTGTCATAATTTGAAAGTGCCAGCTCCTATTTAGACCAATGAAAATGATAAAAAATGTATAACTACAATGAAAATTAGTAATGTTTTTTAGTTCATTTTTTGGTCATACAAGGTTTTGTTCTGATGAACGCAACCACTTTGAAAAATACATTCTGAAAGGTGATTACACTCAGTACACTCAACCAAACCAAAACACACTGACTAAGTAACAAACGGTATATGGGGCACTAGTGCACTAGGTCATTGCATAAAGAAAGGCCAAAGAGGATTGAAGTGATCTCATTACAAACACTGGCACAGATAAACCATTTAAACAAAGGGAATATGTCCTATATACACAAATATCCTGTTAATGACATAAGGTAAATTACATTAATTTGGGTATTGGCCTTAAACTGAGCTCAGCAAAATGCTAACAGTGTCCACTACCAGATTTGCTTTTTTTGTAAAGACTGCATCCCACACTGAATCCCACATACAGTAGATGAGCAAAAGTATTGGGATACCTGATCATCACCCACCCCCACCCCCCTTTGCAGCTATAAAAGCTTCAACATTCCTTGGAATGCTTTTCACAAGGGTTTCTATGGGATTTTTTGCCGCTTCATTTCCTTTACAAAAGCTCATCCAACCACGTATTTGTGGAGTCAGGCTGGAAGAGAATGGGCTTTTTTCCATACTGTTCCCACAAAGATGGAAGCATGGCGTTGTCCAAAAAGTCTTGGTCTGGTGAAGCATTGCACTTCAGTTGAAGTAAGAGGCCAAGCCTAAACGCTAGAAAACAGATGTGTCCCAATACTTTTGTCCATACAGTGTGCATCACCCAGTCTTAAGCAGGTGAAGTGACAGAAAGGCACCAAGAGGGGCGCTCTGTGTGTGTCTACAGTAGAAACTCTGCTGTCCGCCGGTGTGTCCTATTCGCTCGACTCGGAATGTGTGTGTCCAGGAGTGTGGAGAGAGACAACCAGTTTTATGTGGGAGACAGAAACTAATATTACGTGTCTGATACTGGAGGTTAGGAAAGTACCGGAGAAGAAGTGAGATAAGAACAAAACAGGAGTTTCACCCAGCAAGCGTTGAGTGTCAGTAAAAAGATTTGCCTGGGGAACTTGTCAAGGACTAGGAAAATCCACAACACACAAGTCAAGAAGAGGGTCGTAATATGAAAAAGGACCAGGCCGACACATTAGGTTTTGTCCCTCAGAAAGACATCGTCTACAACAAACTCCTTCCTTATGCAGACAGACTGGACCATGAGTCCAATGCCATTCTGGCCAAAATCAAGGGGAACTTGGCTCGGGCTGTCCAGCTCAGGGAGTTATGGCCCGGAGTTTTGTTTTGGACGAGGAAACTCTCCACGTAAGTATATAAAAGAGAGTGTTCTCACCAGCACTCAGAATGTTGGGACTTTTTCTCTCCATCGTCAACAACGAGGAGGACCTGCTATATTTAACCTGAACGGTTGGGCCTAACGGAGTTGTGGAGAGAAAATATATCTGCTTGCTAGCAAGCTAATTTAGTTAGCATCCCGTTAGCTAGATGAGTTAGCACATCCCATCTCTCCTCATCTGTTTCTGCTGCTGACAATAAACACCTGGGATAAAATTCTGAATTATATATGACCGTAAAAAGCAAACATGTCTTATCATATTTGTGGCTGTATTCGTGTTTTTTCTAGGTATTTTGAGCTGAAATTGTATTGCAACCGGTGGTTAGCAGTGGCTAATCTCAGAAACTGGTAGCTGATAGTCTTTGTTAATGCACAGCAGATAGAAAAAAACAGGTGAATAGTTTTGATTTGTGGAAAACGAGCAACAGTTTAGTTGCTTTTCTCAATTTTTATCATCAAAAGGCTAAAATAGTTAGTGAGTCTCCAGCTCACCCTTGAGGTACCAGGTGTCAAGATACCTGTGGGAGGAGGGCTCGTATTACCTTCAATTTGTGTTCCTAAAAAACTTTCCTCTTATCTTTAAAACGTCAAATTATATGACCGGATGTATTTTAAATGTGAATTTAGACACATGTAACTCGTTGTTTAACTTTTATTTATCTTTAAAAGATCACTTCCAAGTGATGTTAGCCACTCTTTTTAGATGCTGTCACACTTGAAATGAGATTTAATCAACTTTTATAAGAGGTTCTATGAGATGCCTACCAGATGCTTCTCAAGAAAGCAGACAGGACACATGTACTGTACAAACTGGTCTGTCTGTATTGGTCCTAGTGATAATGTATATTTAATGAACTGTGCTTTCTAAATTTTACTCACCACATTAACATCTCCTGCATCACTCTGGCAGGTACCTTCGTCTCTACGGCCGAAAGTTCAGCAAAGAAGACCATGTGCTCTTCGTTAAGCTCTTGTACGAGCTTGTCACAATGTCTAAGCTGGAGATCAGCATGATGCAGAGCCTCGCACGACTCCTCATCAACTTGCTCAAGTATGAAGTCTTAACCTAATCTGTTATATTTTGAATGCTGTAAATGTTATTGTTAATGCTAAACTCATTTTCTCTTTGCAAACGCAGGAAAAAAGAATTGCTGTCACAAGATGACTTGGAGTTGCCTTGGAGACCATTGTACGATCTCTATGAGAAGATTCTGTATTCTAAAACGGAACATCTCGGTCTCAACTGGTTTCCAAAGTAGGTCCCTTACTTTGGATCTTTTTTTAAGCCTGCAGAATGCAAACTACTCTGCTGTAGTTGGCAGGAGTAAAGTTTAATGCCAATGACACAACATTTTATATGTCAAGAGTTCCTTATTTACATTGCACCTCATGCCAGATGTTCCTGTTTGTTGTGCGCAGACACACACACACATACACACACACACACACACACTGAAGAGTAGTAGTGCAGGACTGTTAATCTGACCCAGTCTACACAGTGAAAGTATGAAAAAAGGGCTTCTGAATTCTGTGCATGCTTCATGAAAGATGTGCCCTAGTTAAAGTTAAAATAATGGAGGCTTATTTGAGTATTTTGATTTTTATTCTCGGTCTTGTTAAACATTTGCATTTTTCTTAATGCCACTGCATCAGATTTAATTTAACACTTCCTCAGCTATTTTCAAAAGATTCCATTAAGTGGTAATCAGTGTGTAAAGTATCAGTTGATGTTGTATTTTAGTGTTGGCTTATGCGTCTTTCCTTTTCTCACATTCAGTTTTCGAGCAGAAGCCTCCCCTAAACAAAAAATGCTTAATTATGTGCGCAAGCGGTAAGCATAGCCAGTGTTTTTTATATGTTGTATTGTACTTTTTAAAGGGCAGCATCTGGTATTAATTGCATGCATCTGAAATTGAGCGAAATTCGAAAATCAGCTGTTAGTATCCAACACAGCTTACATTGCACACTCGCCAGCCACTACATTTCAGACACCTACCTCATACCTGGAACTCACTAGCCAGTTATTTAGTATCTGTCTAATAGGTGCACATTTGCCAACTGTAGCCTGTTTTCTTCTATGTTGAGGGTGGTCAGTCACCCACACATAAGGTTAATGTAAAAAAAGTCTCTTCTGATAATGTTGCAATGAATGATTATAACTTTGTCCCCTCATTATTCTAATAAATGGCCCATTGTCATTGTCGTCTTCATACAGAACATATACCTGAATTTCATGAATCATGCTGAACAAATACCTGAACTTAATTAGTCATGTTGACAAATACCAGAAATTGTGAGTCATGCTTTTACAAAAAAGCCTTAATTATGCTTACTAATCTTTTTGGTGCAGGTGTAGTATTTTTTCCCTCCTTGTTTCCTTTTTCTGAAATTATACACACTGGGTAAGATTCTATGTCATCAGTTGTTGGTCTCCTAGTTTCGAAGGAAAAGGTCGCGTCAGTTTTGCAAGTTATCCTTTTGGTGTCTGATATCAGTACACGTTCTATTTTAAACCCACCCAACCCCCCAGCCCACCTCCTCATGCCGGTACAGAGGGTGTGCTCTGTGTGTGTTAGTGTTTGATGACAGGTAGATGAGGTTTTTCTTAAGGCTGCACAATAAATTGTTTATCGTAATCGCAATATCTGTCTTTGAAATACTGATATCGCAGAGGACTGCAATATGCAGATGATGCTAACCAGTCAATATTTTTGACAGGATGACCAATCACAGCTTCAGGTGAGTGTTATTGGGCGTTTTGATGAATCAAAGTATTCATGCAGTCCAAAAACCTATTTTGGCAGGTTGTTAACCACTGAGACACAGATTATCCAGTAAATTTTTAACGGACCCAGATTCTGTATTTTCTTAATTGAATAATTTTTATTCAGCCACTTCTAATAGGAGCCCATGTTTTGGTGTCTCCAAACATTGGCCTAATAGAAACCATGCAATCACATTTTGGATTTTCTCATAAGAAAATTTATATTTTATCCTTGCATCACCATTTACCAACCTATTCCTTAGAATTAAACATGCTATTTTTATTTAGGTGCATTTAAGCTTGATATGTAAATTATTAATATTTTTGATTAGATGCTCTGTAAAGCACAGCACAGGAATTGAACATTTCAGCTGGAGTTGCTGGGCCTGTCTAAATAGCCGGTTTAAAAACTGGCTATTTTTGCTGCTTAGTTTCTGTTTTGAAAGTTTTATATTTTTGCATACTTCAGGATTTTTATATTTTTGGGAAAAAATATAATATATTATGACATTTTAATAAATTGAAAGGCATCACAGTGTAGTGGAAAATTCACAATACTTTATTTATAATACTATTTTGTCTAGATCATGCAGTCCTAATTTGCAGCTGCCATTATACAAGACCATTATCTCCTCTTGCAAATGCACCTTTTGGGGAGTGTCTGTACGTCGTGTTACAGAGATAAATCGATTAATCAGAATTGTCTTCCATCAATAAAATTTAGAATTTGCGTTGCTTAATTAGACATATGTTTGATTTGTCCAGTATAAACTTGAGGAAAATAGGAGGCCAGTTCATTAGAGTCTTATCCTTGTGTGGTTCTGTGCATTAAAAAGTGGGAAAACTAAAATCCATAAGTTGGCATGCTGAACATGTGCTCTCTGATTCTCTTTCTTTTGTAATGCTGTCTGGGACTGGGAAGATCAATTAGACCTCCACCAGTTGGGTTTCTGCTTTGCACGTGGTCTAATTGCATCCTGTGCTCTCCTTTTAACAGCTGTTTCAGTTTTATGTTCATACTCTCTCTGTGACAATGTGTTAAAACACTTGTTTGATTTTTTTTTCCATCCTTCCTTCCCTCCATCTTTCACTCTGTATAGCTCTGTGGAGAATGTACTGAAGACTTTGGTGAAAAGCTGCAGATTGTGAGTACATTTTTGTCTGTAGTAGTGTGTTGGCAGTTTAAGTTCTCAATCTGACCTGTGTGCAGGAGACCTGCACATTATTATAATCAGATTTCCCACGTACTGTTGAAAGAGTAATTTAATCAGGTCATTGTTGGGTGAGCCTGTACACAGCTTTCACTGTGAGCCGATTACAGCTCTCTCTTAAGACACTAGGCAGTTGACCGTTTCATTAAAATGCCAAGTGTTTCCCAGCAACTGTCTGGTTTAAAATAGTTTTTTTAAATACAGAATCCCTCTCATGACTGTTACATCATGCAGTGACTAGTGGAAATTTCAGTTAAATAACTTGTTTTTGTGAGTGTGTCTGTGTGAAAGTGGATTTTTCTTTTTTTTTTTCCTTTTTTGTCTCTGCAGATATTTTTCTGAGTCTGCTACACAAGAGATGTTGGATGAGTGGCGACCGTTGCTGTGTCCGTTTGATGTCACCATGCAAAAAGCCATCAGCTACTTTGAGCTCTTCCTGCCCACCATCATGCCCCCAGAGCAACACCACAAAGGCTTCAAGTAACAATCCATAAACTCTTGGATCTGTACAAGGGCTGAACGATATGGACAAATTTTCATATCTCGATTTTCATGCCAGATATCTCGATATCGATACGGTACGATATGACTACGGGTTCGGTGAAAACCAAGCATTTCTCAGAAAAATAAAACATCATAATACAAAAAATTTGGAAAGTGTAGTTTTATTTTTAAGAACTCACTGCCAGTCATCAACATTAACATAAATTACCAAAAAAATACATTACAAATCTAACATTTTAATGCAGCTCTGCTTTAACAATAAATCCGGATCTGTCACAGACCCAAGGCTACATCGTCGATATCGTTTATTTTTTCAATAGTAATATCTTGAAAGTTCATATCTAAATATAGATACGATAAAGATATATCTTTCAGCCCTAATCTGTACTAAGATTGTTGAAAAAAGCGTGGTGTTCATTTAAAGGCCCACTTAATAAAACAATCATTTTACTTTCACAAGTATTGATCAAACCTTGTATTTCCTCATTGCACAGGCTTTATTGTTAAATATTAATTGAAAAATGCACATACTGGATCTTTAAATGAGCCATCAGCAATTATTGATGAGTTTGAGTTAGCTGCATTTTATATACATAATTTTCTGTCACACCGGCCATTTCACACAGTTAATCAAAGTTAAGTCTGAATCAGGCAAACCACGCTGGTATCAGTTAGGCTTCTGTTGAGCACTGGAATGAGAAAAATAATTAATCTCAGAGACTTTGATTGGGGTTTGAAAGTTGGCAATAAGTTTCCTGGTTCTAAAACCAGTTTAAACATCTTCCAAATAATGTCATTTGGACACGTTTGTATGTTTTAGCTTTAAGGTAATACCCAGGGCTATGTGAAAAGTATGGACAAAGCCAGGCAGCAAATCAGAGGGACAATGAGTAGTAAGAATAAGGAAAGAGGTCAGATGACCCAAAACCAGGCAAATTTATGTGTCAGTTCAATATTTGTTTCAAGAAAGTAATCTTTGAGAACAGATCTGATTGTAATGGATGGATATCATGATGGATTATTATGATAGTAAATAACAATAAAGTGATTCTGTATTGTAACAGGAACATTTAGAAGTGGAGAGGTTGTGTCATCCATGTTCCTTTAGCATTGAGCTGATGGAGAGATGAGACTTTGGTGCTAGCTCTTCTGAGCCATCTTGTTTGATCTAGTTTTCTCAAAAGTACAGGCAGTGTGTGAGAGGTTGTGGGACGTGCCCTCAAGGAAGTTTTCACTTGCACAACAAATCTGAGCAATGTTTCATACCAGAATCATACCTTCCTATCGTAATGAATGCAGTTTATCTACACGTGTAGAGCATCTTTGTGAAGAAAAGATCGTTTTGGCTAGCACATCCATGTCTAAAGAGATTGGTACTAGGAAACTGGTGCACCTAATAAACTGAATAAAGTGCTGCTCAAACTTTTAATTCAGTTTAATAATCTCAGCTATAGAGGAGTATGTGTGTGATACGCTTAATTGTGTGTCGTACATTTTTAGGTTATGGTTTGATGAACTGATGAGTCTGTGGGTCTCAGTACAAAATCTGCCTAGCTGGGAGGGGGTAAGTACTTGTCTGTGTTTAATGTTGCATTTAAAATGGTTTGAAAATGTAATGTATGTAAAGTTTTCTTTGATGTCAGTTCACATTTGTAAGTTTATTGATTTATTTTGCTCTCTGTTTTTTCTATCTCAGAACCTTGTAAACCTTTTTGCCCGTTTGGCCAACGACAACATTGGTTATATAAACTGGGACCCTTACATTCCCAAGGTATAGAAATGAAAGTCCATCAAATTGTCGAATAAAACCCCCATATTGTGTTGTTTTCACTTTTGATACACCAATACCTTGTGTGTTGTGGTCAGATCTTCACCAGGATTCTGCGCAGCTTTAATTTGCCTGTAGGAACCAGCCAGATGGTGGTCCCTAGGTACCTCACCAACTCTTATGACATTGGCCATGTCGTCCTCTGGATCTCCTCCATGCTGGTTAGTGTCAGGGGGATTACATTGTTCTTCACTGTATACAATATAGATCCTCAACATTAAAGTTAGTCTGTAGTTTATCTTTCTTTCTGTTTTCAAAGTTTTGTATTTGTTTCTTTTCTTATTTCTATTTTAAATAGTCATTTGTATTTACTTTTGTATTAGGGAGGTTCTCAGAACCAGGCCCAGAAGCAGCTCAACGGCCTTTTCAGCAGCATCGCTTCCTTTTACCATCCTTCCAACAATGGCCGCTGGCTGGTGAGAAACTTTCAGCAAATACTCGACTGCAGCTTTCATGCTCAGTTCAAGCGAATTCTTGGGAATCAAATATGTGAACATGCTTTTTTAACAAAGAGTGTTACAGGTACATTTGAAGTGAGCTGTAATGTTCATGAAGTTACAATTACAAGGTCTCTTCACATATACAATGTCACCCATCCGAAAATACGTTGTAGACTCACATATAAATGTTGTTGTACCTGAGCTCTTGTACCTCAAATCCACCCCCCCTTCTTCATTCCAGAGCTTTCGCTAGTGCATCCTGACAGCTGGGGTTTATGTTTGCTTTGTGGAAATGTGGCTGCCAGCAGCATACATGCACTGGACAGATGGCCCTCTGGTAGTGTGCAGCTGCTCGAAGCACATACCATTGTAGCAAGACAGACAATCGTTCTCTCACACTTATTAACAGAACCACACTCTTTTCTTGTAGCTTCGATAGAGCTAATTTATTGCTTGTCTTGAGTTTGCATAGCTGGCAGACTAACAGGCACACCATGACATTGCACAGTGCAAAGTCCTTCTGAAGCGGGCAAATTTTGAGAATTTTTTTTCCACGTATTCAAAATAGACAGAAATTACATTCATGCAGTATCTTCCACAGGTGACACTAATCAGTCTGCATTATATAATTTGTGCAGTGAAGTTTTTTATTGTGTATAAAATCTTTAGAAGATTAAACGGAGGGGCAAAAAGACTTCACTGGAATTTTTTCCTATCATTCCCTTACATTAAGCATCTACATCTATATCCCATAGTGATCTGTCTCGCTGATTTGATTTTGTGGTCTGTGCAGATGAAACTCATGAAGCTACTGCAACGTTTACCAGCCAGTGTAGTACGGCGGTTGCACCGTGAGAGGTACAAGAAACCCTGCTGGATCACGCCAGTCCCTGTTACCCACCGACTCACAGACCAGGACATCACCGACTTTGTGGAGAGTATGAAACAGCCAGTCCTTTTGGCCATGTTCAGTAAGACAGGCAGCATGGATGCAGCCCAAGCACTGCAGAACCTGGCTCTGATGAGACCGGAGCTGGTCATACCCCCAGTGCTAGAAAAGTGAGTTCTTCTTGTTCTTCTGGGGAAGTATAGATTGATCATAATTAAAATGCTTTCCTTAAAATGAAAAACTTGCTGCTTACCCTAAATACACTGGATCGAAACAAACATATTCAGTGTGGTTTGTGTGGTGATTTAGACATGCCGTTTTTACTATGCAGTTTGTACTATGCACTGTTTATTTGGTAGAAATGACAATAAAAAAGACTTGTCTTGATACGTGGCAGTATGCTTGCATGACATGTTCACCACGTTAGCCTTTTAACTTTTTTTATGGCACATGATTTACTTTATTTGTTCCCATGTTGTAAATACGCAATACCTTGGTTAAGGGAATATAACTTAAGACAGATGCGGTGATTACAGATCGAATAAAGTCTTCATTCATTTTCATTAGGGATTCAGAAGAAAACGTATCTAGGCAGGTAGTGAGTGTTTTTCAACAGTTACAAGAAACAATGTGAGTGTGTATGTGCTGCCCCCCTCAGGACATATCCTGCCATGGAGACTTTGACCGAACCCCATCAGCTGACAGCCACGCTCAGCTGTATGATTGGAATGGCTCGCAGTCTATTCAGCGGTGGGCGGCACTACCCAGAAGGCCCTGCCCACGTCCTGCCTCTGCTCATGAGGGCACTACCTGGTGTTGACCCCAACGATTTCAGCAAGTGCATGGTATGATTTGATCCTATGTAGTGTGTACATATGTGCTCCATACAGCCCTTTAATTATCAAAAGAGCTAGATAATAAATGGACCCCAGAACCAAGAAGCAACAGTTTCTTTTTGGGTGCCTCCCAGAGTCGTCATTACAGACTTCACAATGCTAGTTTATTGCATGCAAGAAGTAGATTTTTTTGACAGTTAAACATCAGAACATGACGTGCTTAAATGTTCAATTTTTTTTCTAGATTACATTCCAGTTCATCGCTACATTTACTACGCTTGTGCCTTTGGTGGACTGCTCCTCTGCCCTTCATGAGCAGAATGACTTGACTGAGGTGAGAGGTAGTGCTGTCATTAGCATCGCATACTCAGTGGTGCTTTGTAGTGATGCTCCGATCGATCTGCGGATGATCGGTATCGGCCGATAATCACACTTTATGACTCAATAAAGCTCGTTAAACTCGCCAATCTTAGATCTTAGAAAATTATCACAATTGATGACGTTAATGCGTGAGGACTTGGGACATGTACCGAACCGGTACTTTATCACCTAATTATAAAAGACTGCAGTATAATTAAACTCGCAAACACACACACAAAACCAAATAACTCTCTCACGCACACAAACATACCAGGAGAGAACTCTCGCGGACGCACACACCCAACACAAGAGAAGTCTCTCGCGCACGCACACACACGAGAGAACTTGCGTACGCGCACACACACAACACGAGAGATACATCTTGCGTGCACACACACAACACGAGAGAATTCTCTTGCGCACGTGCACAACACGAGAGATCTCTCTTGCGCATGTTCACAACACGAGAGAACTCTCTGGCGCACG
>JBBKCR010000101.1:30055970-30069723 GCA_037577295.1 Ladigesia roloffi
TGATGATTGGTGTGTCTGTACACATGGTGTAACTGAGAATGCGATGATTGGCTTAGATTGAGTACATTTCCATGGTTTGCCAATCAGAGGCAGAATATTGCGGAGATTCACACACAAGCACACGCACAGTCAGTCAAAGGTAGCTTTTGCAAACTGGAAGTTTAAGCACTACTTTTCCCTAGCTGAGGTGAAAGGCAAAAATGTTTATGTGACATGCAACTTATGCCCAGGAAAAACACGCCTCTCTGAGTCGGTCATTAGTTTACAATGTTTTATATTTATTTTATAGTTATATTAAATTTGATTTTTTTTAAGTAATGCAACATTTACTTTGCCTGGTAATTCGTTACTTTTATAATGATGTAACTCAGTTACTAACTCAATTACTATTTGTGAGAAGTAACTAGGAACTATAACTACTTACTTTTTTAATGGTACCTGCCCTACACTGAAGATAACATGTTGTTATCTGACTTTACAGGAGAGCAGAGACCCAAGGAAGTTGAACCAGCTGCTTGAGATGCTGATGGAATGTCCTCTTAGTGGAGAAGGAGGCTCATTTGTGGATGCATGGTAAGAAGGCTGTCTGTTTTGCACCAAGCCAAATAAGTGGTATGCTTCAGTGTTGTATCCTTTTAATAAAAAAAGCGTTAAAAGGTTTTCTTTTTGTATCTATGTTCATATACTGTAGATCCCAATACAGTTTGGGTATTTTATTCTTGGATTTGCCCTTTTGTCTCTAGAAATAATATATGCACACAAACATTGTTTACCTACTGATGACTGTATATGAAAGAACTGTTTGAGTAACTAGATATACATGAACATAAAGAGAGCCAGTATCTGCAATTTTGAAGATTAAAGGAACAAAATTGACTAAAACCTAATTTTAATACTGTAAAATGTGAAATAGTACATTTTCAGCATGTACGATATATGCAGAAGTCCTCATAGTTGCACATAAAATAACTATTCTTTAATTACATAAGTTTGCTGATTCTGATATTAAAATATTTAAAAATCTTGACTCCCACCCACCCTACCCCCTCTCTTCCCCCTCTCTTGCCCCTATATTCCCCCCTCTCTTCCCCTTTCTGTGTCAGTCATCTGTATGTGCTGCAGGGGGGACTGGCTCAGCAGGAGTGGAGGGTGTCAGAGCTGCTGCATAGACTGCTGATCTATTTAGAGCCCAAACTCACCCAGGTGTACAAGAATGTGAGGGAGCGCATCGGCAGGTGAGGTGATCATGTTTAGGTCTGCCAGATCATTCTATATGTACCCTGCACCCACATTTCTGTTTTCTGTTGGTATACATTAAGGACAAAGGTTACATACATTTACCTCCACAACTGGCCACAGGTTACTTTTTAACTAGGGCAAAGGCACTGTACTCTGATCTTGTTTAATACAGTGATGTGTTTGCCAGTTTAGTAGCTTCTTTTGTGGTATTTGAGAACAAATGGAAATGGCATGACATTTTCAAAATATAGGCTACACAAGACCTGGAGTTAATTTTATACTCATGCATCTTACTGAATTTTTGCAAAGAATTGGCTGGATGTGTGTCTTTCCATTGAGTCCATTCAGTCTTCAGAAATAAACGTAAGCAACAGGTTTGCATGAGGATCTAATATTCTTGCCCTACACAGTCTCTTGCTATACTCCTTACACTACTGAACATATTTCTTTGTTTCCTCACAGTGTGCTGACATACATTTTCATGCTGGATGTCACCCTCCCTAACACGCTGCCCACCAAGTCTCCTCACATTGCTGAATTCATAGAGAGGGTTGTGGCTCAACTGAAGCCTCTGCTGGAGGGCGAGGAGGAGATTCAGAACCATGTGGTGGAAGAGAATGGAGTGGGTGAGCAGGACGAGAGAACGCAGGCCATCAAACTCCTCAAGACTGTGCTGAAGTGGCTGATGGCCAGTGCTGGACGTTCCTTCACGACTCCAGTAGTCCAGCAGGTTCAGCTCCTGCCTCTGCTTTTTAAGGTCAGCTTAAATCTCTTTGTCCAACTTACATTGTCTTCTCCAATTCTATTAATTGCATATTTTACTGTTTGGTATTCTTCCTTGACCTCAATAAATGATTGTATTTTTTATATTTCATTTCTGCAGATTGCTCCAGTAGAGAACGATGACAGCTACGATGAACTGAAGAGAGATGCCAAGACCTGCTTGTCTCTCATGTCTCAGGGTCTCCTCTATCCAGAGCAGATCCCATTAGTCCTCAAAGTGCTGAATGAGGTGGGCTTACACTTTGCAAAATGTGGAGGAGATAGGCTAATGTCTCAAGGTTCCTTTATTTTCTTCTGCAACTGTGTACACATGCACAATGTGATTAGATATTTCTCTGTTAACTTAGCAATATTTAAAAAAGTAAAGTACAGCACAACAAATAATGAATTTCACAGTCTAACTGTGTAGTGTGAATGATGGGTAATCCTTCCAGAGTAACTAAACCTTCCAAACTAACATTTGCTGTTGTGTTAAAATGCTGTAATTCCTATTACTAATTTATGTGCACATACCAGCTACAGGTACTAGCCCTATGTTTTGTTTGTATGTAGATGGCAGGGAGCAGCTCCTGGCATGCCCGCTTCTCTGTGCTGACCTATCTGCAGATAATGGTCTTTTACAACTTGTTCACCATGCTGAGCAATGAACAGGCGGTCCAAGGTGTCCGAGCACTTGTCATCAGACTGCTGGAGGACGAGCAGTTGGAGGTACACCCAGCTGTTTGTGTCTTTCACACTAGTAGGTTCTAAGGTTTGATTTCAAAGATATTTTCTGCCCAACCAATGCAATAACTGTGATAATGTTTTGACATTAGCACAATTGCTTTCTCTCCAATGGCTGATAAGGTCAAAGACTAATGAATAAAACTCTACTTGTATGTTTTGTAGTCATCTGAGTCACAGAGTTTGATGCTCCTATGTATCAAATAAAATAACAATACCCTGGTAATGTCTATAACCTGTTAATATAGAAACAGCATATTCGTTTTCCAATATATGTGCAACACCAACAGTGTTAACATGCATGCTAACATTCTCTTTCTTTATCTTAGGTGAGGGAGATGGCTGCCACCACTCTCAGTGGGTTCTTACAGTGTAACTTCTTGACCATGGATGTCTCCATGCAGACACATTTTGAGGCTCTATGCAAAACCAGGCTGCCAAAGAAGAGGAAGAGAGACTTGGGTACTATAGTTGACACTATACCCTCAGTTGGTAAGGGTCTTTAGGACTGCTGTATTGTTTGCTTAGGAATTCTGTGTATGGATGCATAGATGGATTATGCTGACTGTTTGTTTTTAGATCTGGTGCGGCGTCATGCAGGAGTGTTGGGCCTCAGTGCCTGCATTCTCTCCAGCCCTTACGACGTGCCCACCTGGATGCCCCAGTTGCTCATGGACCTCAGTGCCCACCTCAATGATACACAGCCTATCGAGGTGGACTAGTTTTCCATTTCTCCCCTCTCTCCCTTTTTGATAAGCTGTATTAGATGACGATAGTCCTGCTGAAGATCTTCTCACCTTTGCCTGTTTGTGTTTCAGATGACTGTGAAGAAGACCCTGTCGAATTTCCGCCGAACTCATCACGACAATTGGTTGGAACATAAGCAGCAGTTCACAGATGACCAGCTAGTTGTGCTCACCGACCTCCTTGTATCACCCTGCTACTATGCCTAGATAGGTGAAATACGTTCTTTTGGAACATTATTTTGAATCATTGAACAACTCTCCCTACTCCTGCCTTCTTCAGTGATTGGTGGACAGAGATACACACCAGATAGTGAGAGGACACATCCTGAGGGGGTGTAAAGGCATGCAGAAGCAGAGTTAAGCAATACCTTGAACAGGGGAGGGGGGCAGGGGGAGATTCTGTATGTTATGTATGTATGTATTTAAATCATTTTGCATTTCTACTATACTTAATATTTAAGGTTCATCAGTGCAGGGATGACATGGCCTGCAGTCTGTAAAATGATTGGCCTGCAGTCTTTAAAATGATTGTACAGATAGAATGTTCCCCCTTCTCCACCCCCTTTCTTGTATGCGTGGACATCATGTGTGAAGGACAGACTGGTCTCCCACTCAAGCCCCTCTCCCAGCCATTTGCTAAACAGGTTGCCAATGTCTGGTCTCTTTTCAGAGAGTCTGCAATTTTATGATTTCTCTGCTTGCAGTGAACCCCTCCACCATCTATAGAGCCAGCCCAGCAGTCCATAGAAACTCAATTTGAGCAAATTCATGAAACATGTCTGAAGGGGTACTGAGACCGATATTGGGAACCTCTAGCAGCAGACATTTGTCTGAGCTCCTGTACACCAGCATCACTTCAAGGACCATTTAGAGATACTGTGTTTATTGACCGGTTGCTCTGGACTGTCTGATGGGGATCAGACAGATGGCTGATGCGTACCACTCAGCTCACATGCCATCATAAGTTTTTGTGTCCTGTTTTTGTATTTATGTATGTATTGTACATATGCATTTATCTATGCATAAAAGTTCATTCTGCTAGAAATAGTTCTGCTGGGTAAAACGACAAACGGAATAACCCGCCAGGTGTGAGCAGAAATGTGTATGTTCATGTGTGTTGGCGAGAACATGTTAAGGTATGAAATGCATGTGCATGTTGGCGTGGGAGCGTGTGCGCGTGCATGTTTTTAGTTTGAAGTTATGATTGTGTGTCTACCATGTTCAGAGTTACTTATATGGCATGTGACTGGGTAGCCTCAAAGCATCCTCCGTCCACATATACATACATATATACACACACACACACACACACACACACACACCCTAACAGACTTAAAGCAGTAGTGTCATCTCAAGCGTACACCTACACAACCTTGAAGAGTTTCAGGTTACACCTCTTAACTCCACTTGGGAGTCAAACCCTGGATAGTTCTGTTCTGCATTATGGGACATCTATAACAGAACCACTGTGTAGCTTAGTGCCAAAACTGCAGTGATTTTTCTCTATTTTTTTAGATGTACTGTTTGCTTGTTTTACCCAAGAAAAAAAAAAACAATAAATGTATTTTGTTTTTAATAAATGAGCAAGACTTCCTTCTTTATGTAAATTCTTGAAATATTGTCCTCAATTGTATATTCAATAATGCACTATTCATTGTCACCGAGTGCTGCCGGTTTTAACAGTTGTTTCACCAGGAGAAAAAGAATGAAAAAGAGTTTGGTTTCTGCAGAATTTGGGTTTTAACATAAAATCAGTTTGGTTGGAGACAGATGAGTTTCAGGTGCTAATCCTGTACAATACAACATACAAATTATTCGTAAGAAGGTAGGAAAATTTTACTAAAATCAACAAATCATTAAGAATAATGGAAAACATATAATGTGTCATATTTGAAAGGTGGTGAAATCTTGTAGAATATAACTTAAGTTGTATATAAGTTGTATATAATTTGATCAGCAGTATGTAGTCGGTGTCCACAGAAAACCCTTTATCTCCACATTTTTCAGTCATCATTTAAACAGCTGGCCTTTACACTATGTAAAACATATGTAATGAATGAACCAATAGGAATGCTTATTTCAATTTTTAAAAATACCATTTTACATCAACTTACATTAGATGTTCATCTGAAAATTTTCCTTTGGAAACACTGTACATTAATTATGGAAAATCCTTAAATTAGTGAAACATCTAAACATACATTTTTCTATGTAGCTTATTACTTATTTTAATAAATTGTATATAACAAAATAAAAAAGATTGCAACCTTAATGTAGGCTATATGCATTTATGTCGATTATTAGAAATATTCATGTTAAATGACCAATGCAAGAATATTGACCGACTTTTATTAACGATTTTATGTGATATGTTTAATTAATAGACAACAGCATTATGAGAACATAGACATAAGAACACATGTAGAATGGCCTTTACATTTCATATCTTTATTCCACAGAAAAATGTTGCCCTTTTTAGGCCCACCACCATATCTCTCCAGTACATGGGACGGTTCAATAGATCACCATAGACATGAAAGTAACTATTATTTTAAACTTTTATTACCATTTGTAAAGCAGTTTCAACAAATGTACTTGTCAGACACTCTTCCTTGTTCCTGTTCTGCATTAGTGATCTACAGTACTGTGCAAAAGTCTTAGGCACCTGTGAAAATATTTAAAATCTGTTTAGCTGAGCAGTGACTGATATTTCACAGTAATTAATCCACTCAGTAAAACTAAAATAGTAACAAACATTAAAAAGTAAAGTGATTTTACGTTCAGTATATCGATGTGCTCCTTGTAGTCCAGTATTACTGTAGTTCCAACAGAAACCTGGTTTGACTTTGACAGTCCTTCATTAAATTAGATTAAGTGCTGCTGCTGGGATTTCATAAATCAGCGGCTGGAGGAACCGAGGAGGAATTTGGAACCAAACCTGTGTTCTCCTCACCAGCTCGCATAATATAAACTATTTTTTTTAAATAATCTTGCTCGTTTTTCCATATTTTTTGTTGCTTTGCATTTACTACGTCTAAATTGCAAGCAGAAAGACACCTTGTCCAGGGGCGTAGCAAACGGGGGGAGGGTTGATGGGCTTTCAACGCCCCCACTTCTGCTACAATATGATTCTTTTTTTCTCAGATTATATTGTTTTAAATTGATTAAACTGTATTTATAACTTGGCATCCCTATATCAGAAACCCCCACTTTTGGAAAGCTTGATATACTGCTGAACTTGTCATACACTGAGACAAAAGGCTTGGATAGGTGCCTGATTTTGCAAAATACTGAACACGAAGCAAAACCGCATTCAGGAAGAGCTGAGGTAAAGTTGCTGGACATCACCATAGCGGTGTATTTCTGAGAGTGTGACAATCTCAGATAAGCATCTGTGCAAAGTCTGTGTAACAGCCTGGTCATCTACCGGCTCCCCCTGAGTGTGTGTGCTGAGGAGATGTGTGGATAAAATCATCAGATGATCAGGTTGAGAGGTAGTTACTCCCCAGCCTGCTGCAGGAGCTCCTTCACCCTCCGCTCCAATGAGAAAAGATGATCATCTGAGATTTCAGGCACAATCTGTCTTAGCGCCTCGGCCAGCTCAAGCAGGTACTCTGTGTTCCTCCCGCTGGGTCCTGATGACCTCAGGATTTGCTGGGCGATCATCTCCAGAGGAGCCGGGCCGAGGTAGTTTGGGTTGTCACAGGATCCAATGTAGAGTAGCGTGTCCTGCATCGGCTCGTGTTCTCCTTCTCTAGGATGAAATGTCACCGTCATCACCCGGTATCCACCCTTCTCCCGATAGTCAAGATACTCCTTCACCTCTTTCTCCTGTCCTGAGGGTAGCTTGTAAGCTACACCCCACACGCATCCCTGTAGGGTTAGAAAATAATCACACCTTTATTATGTATGTGATTATTGACACACACAACTACATTCTCATCTCAATTTTTTTTCAGCTTACCTCAGGATCTTCAATTAGAGTCACCACACGTCCAGGCTGGAAAGACAACAGTAATGATAATAATGATATTAATGATTATAATAATGATTCTGCACTTGCAACTGTAGCCAGCTTTAAACATCTGTTGAAAACTGCACTATTCTCCTCTGCCTTCTTGTAAATATTTCTTTTTCATTTCATTTTCATTTATATATTAGCTTGATTACTTTTATTTCTACCCTTATTAAAATATATTTTGTTTTGTATTCTATTTCTGTAAGCATAATTAATATTTTAATAGTAATATTAATAATAATGATGCTCCGAAACTAAACCTATTGTGGTAACAGAAGTGTTAAACTGCCCGAGAAAATGAATAAATTAATAAAAGTTTAACTCATATAAACCATAAATATAAATCATGAAATAGAACAGGCTGTGATCCATTTCTCTTCACAAATTGAATGTACTTGCAGGTCATGAAAGGGTTAACCTGCGCCAGTCATGGTGACTGGGCTGACAGAGCATGGTCTCAGACTGACAGCTGATGGCGGTATTTCGGTGAGGTGTGTGTACCTGGCCCGGGATCCCCCGGTGGTCGGTACTGCCCTGCCAGAACCGGCGACTGAAGCCCCGCACGAACCCGACGCGCTTCTCCTCGTAGGGAAAATCCACCTTCCAGATCAGAGACCCATAACCAAACACCCACATCTCAACACACACGCCGGACGACTCACACACCTAAGACACTCCTTACACAAACCTGACAGAATTACTAACACATCACTGTCGGATAGAAGTGTTCCTAACACATTACTGCCGGGACGGGATGAGACGGGACGGGACGGGATACGATGGGACAGAACAGGACAAGACCCACACACGGAAATGACGCAAAAAGAAACTGATCTTTCAAAATAAAACCCCCCCGGAAAAAAAGAAAAAATAAGAACGAAAAACTGATTCTGCATTTCATACAGTTAGAACTAAAACACCTACAACTACTACTACTTTTACGGTTTAAATATAATTATCCTGTATTTTTAATAACAAAAAGCTTATTGTGGCAGTGGCACTAGTAGTAATGATACCATCACAACTATTACTACATATATGAATGATTCTACCTCTACTAGTACTATTGTATTCTTATAATAAAACATTATTTAGGCTACAAACAATAATAGTAATTTTATTACTACGAGTTATAAAAAGTTTATGTACACACACAACAATTTGTACAAAGTATTGGGACTCATCTGTATTTAGGGTTTGGGCCAAGTCTCTTCCAGTGAGGAGCGATCTTAATGCTTTAGAGCATCAAGAAATTTTGGATAACCGTATGAAGAGTTTGGTGTGAAAGAACCTGACTGGCCCTGCCCTCAACCCCATCAAACAACTTTGGAATGAACTGGAATGGAGATTGCGGGCCAGGCCTCTTACTCTACAGAATATATGGCCACATTTTCCCCAAAGCACAATAAAAGAATGTTATCATTGATATGGTTCTCTAGTTTGATCCCCAATATGTAAACTGCTTTTTTTCAGAAGGCTAGAAACCCATGTTTTAATTTAAGCTTTAAATCTGGAAAATGATGCAATCAAAAAATGACAAGCATTTAGTGGTGAAAAGTTGCAAAATTTACTCCGCAAACGTAATGGTAGTGTCAAATTACAAATGATAGTGTTCTTGTACATGATCAATTAACTACAAAAATATATTCTAGACCCCAAAAATGCTGAAAGCATTTCAAGAGACAGTACCAAAATATTTCCTTGGATCAGAAAATACAGTCAACCGTTAACAAGTACAGAATTTCATATACATATATATTAAACATTTGACTACAATATTTTAAAATTACATTCCTAAATTACATTATGCATAACTGGCATTAAAAAAGGTGACATTATAAAAGATTAAAAACCAAGCCCCTTAGAAAGTTGTACCCCCTAAAAATTACAGCAAATGTGCTACACAGTAGTGAAGTACCTACAGCAACAACATAACTACACACTGTTCTTTTTTTTGCCTGGACGGAGGGTAAAGGCATTTCTACTTTTAGAGTACTTAGTAAATGATTCAATATACATGTGGTTCACCAGGACGCAGTTTAAGTCCTAAGACTGCCTAGTTTTTGTCCAATGACTGACTGTATCTTTTCCCTTGTGAGACACATCATTCAAAATTTTCACTTACATATAAAAACCATGCTTGTAAAAATTAAATTAACAGACATGACAATTTTTTTTAAATAAAAAAAAAAAGAATACTCCTGCCACCCATGCATCGTTTCTGCTTCCCTGTGTCGAGCTGCTGGATGGAGAGGCTGCAGCCACACAGGAAGAAGAAATGAAAGGTGGAAGCTGGTGATGGGTTGGTGGTTATTATGGTCTGTGGAGATACAGTGGTTGGTCTTGTCAGGCACAGGCGGTGGTCCCTCAGACCCTCACCCATTGGTGTAGCAAGCATCTCTCCAGGGCTTCACATGGTTCAGTAGTGATACTAGCAGTAGTGTTCAGGTCTTCAGCAAGGCCGGAATGGACGTTTTCAGGCACATTTTGCAAATCTTTTCAGTCTGTAATGAAACGTAAGAAAATGATAATGTGCGACAAACTTTAAAGGTTACATTAAAGTTCACTTTACATTCTAAATGACTACTGGGCCGTTCTGTTTCAATTCAAGTCAAGTAGTTTTTATGAATCTTCTCTTACCTCCATTACTCAGCACCTTGCCTGGTGTTGGTTTAGTCTTCAGGCTGTTTTCCAAAAACACCCTTAAACCAGACAAGCAAACACGGCCAGTATAAATAAGACGTTAGAGCAAATATAATTATGTACACAACTACTGTAAAACGAAACTCACTGATCTCCTTCTAGTGACTTCTGGATCTCCTGAAGCACCGCTGGGGTGGTGAGCACAAACATGACATAGTTAACACTTCAAATGTTATCCCATCAACCAAATAACGGTTTTATTTTTGTAAAGTACTAAGCAGCACAACATTAAAATGGCTGCAAGATTAAAAGGGAATACTGTATATTTGAAACCAACTCAAAGTATACTTTTAAATGTTTTACACACACACGTACATCTGATAAGCCATAACATTAAAACCACTGCCAGTTGATGTGAAAAACTGATTGTCTGGAGATGGCAGCAGTTCATGAATTTGATGTATTAGAAGCAGGACAAACAGCCGAGTGGAAGGAGAGACTTTCACAAGGTCCAAATCATGGTGAGCTGATTGGGCCAAAGCAGATTCAAAACACCAGGTCTTCTGGGTTGTTGTTGGTATCTAGTCTTTTTAATACCTAAAAAATGAACTGGAGAACTGGAGGATCTGTAACAGTCATGGGCATCCAAGGTTCACTGGTGTGTGTGGGGAACGAAGGTTTACCCATCTGCTCTGATCCTCTAAATAAGCTACTGAAGCACAAATAACTGAAGAGTTAACGCTGGCTATGAGAATAAGGTCAGAACACACAGTGCACCACAGTTCGGTCTGTGTGGGGCTGCACAGGTGCGGGACAAATTACATCTCCACCTCACAACTAACAGGACTGAAAGTATCTTCTACTTTAGTGTTTAGAGTAGTTTTAGTGTCAGATACCGCAGAGGTTTTGTGGAGTCCAGATATGTTGTGTTGGCACTGGCGAGTCCTTAACAATATAAGGCAGAGGGTTTTAATATTATGGCTGATTGATGTGTGTGACAGTATTGTTATTGTATAAACATATGGGTTTGTTATGGATCATGCACAATGAACAAGAAACAACTCTGCAGGCAAATAAGTGCACAATGCTTATGCCAATTCTTGCACACAACAGAACACAGCAAGCAACATAGAAACAAACTCAGTCCCTGGCGTCGCTCTACCCTTTATATTTAACCTCAAATCCCTCAGTGGCCATCGCTGTGTGTTCTAACTTCTAATAGGCCACTGGTCACTGATGTACTCACTTTCATCGTTCAGCAAAGCATGCTCCATTACTTGTTTAGCAGAATTATCTGGAACATACAAGCAGTTGGGTCAGTTCAGCAAAAGCCTGACAGTGTTTGAGAGAACACATGAGCAACAAACAAGGTATTAATAATATATTAACTTCTTCAATTTTCTTTAGCAGTAAATTCATGCTTCACTTGTTACTGGTACTTAGCCCAGAAACCACTGGAATGGTTATGGCTTTAAACTGCTGTTATCTTACCCCCATGTGTGCTTAACTGGTCCTTTTTATTTATTAATTTTATTTTTCATTCGTCTCTACCAACGTAATTTTACAATTGTGATTGTATGTATGTGTTTTCAATGTAAATTGTAAACTTTTCAATTTTATGTAAAGCGACGGAGAATCTTTAAAAGCGCTCTATATAAATAAAATGTATTATTATTATTATTATTATTAATTATTATTATGTATTATAATGTAAATACCTTAAAATAGTTCCAGAGCAAGTTAATAATTTAAGTTGAAGTAAAATAAGTTTACACTTGAGATGACATTTCTTACACTGTCTAATCTTACACTAATTAACATACTGATTTATTAGGACACATTATTCCCCCGCAGTATTTTTCAATCCATTTTTCATTTCAGAATCTCACCCAGGATTAGGCTTAATCCCAATGCACGGGACAAACCTATATTTATATAAAAATATATATAAAACCATTTCATTCCAACAGTGTCCGAATATGTGGCCAAACGAGCAAAAACTGACACATACTTTTCTGTAAACATAATGCAGTGAGATGAATGGTGCATGAGTTACATTTGAAACAGCCCATTTAGTGGTCAATGAAGCCAAAAACATGCATGTTTTAGTATTTGACGCAATGCTTTCTGGCACAAACATTTAATACAGACAGTTGTATCTCAGTTCTCACCATAATTTTCGTTGTTGCTCATCATGTTCCTGCAAGGATAAAGATATATAAAAAAAACAGTTACTGACAACTACGTTTTAAATAGTCAAATCTCTGAATAAAGCTATTTCCTCATCAGTGACTACTAAACCAACATTACTTAATGTTCAAAAGGTCTGCGATTAGGTTCCAGGTAAACTACCTGTGCTCTGTTGAGGCTCCGTCAGGCTGGTCTCTGTGGGCTTGGCTTGATTGTGATGTAGGCCTTGTTTGGGAAGGAGCCTCCACTAGACATCGGGGTTCCACTACCCAGCGTGCAGAAAGAGAGAATCTCTCGAACTCAGATGGAGAGATCAGGTAGAGCCCTGGAGATCAGAATGTTTATGGGATCAGAGTAATGTTTGTTTTGTATTCTATGGAAAAAGTACATCAACGAAAAGAGTAAATGTATGTAAATGATGGTGTATACTGAGACCTACCCTGGCCATGCTTGGTGAAGACGCAGGATGCAATTCCACTAACATCCTCTCTTCGGATGCATGGGTAATGTACTTGCATTTTGATTGATGGCAGAGATATAACGTGTAGCTCGCCTTGATTGGTTAACACCACTAAGCTGCTCTCTCCATAGTCCTCCACCCGACTGCTGCCAAACCAGGCCACGCCCACACGACGTACCCGAGAACCATCAACAGCTGTCAGTTTGAGCTTCGCCTTGCTGCTTACTTTAGGCAAGTTGAACAGCTGGAATACCAACAACCAAAAAAGAAAGAAAATTATAAGGGTTCTTGTGACACATCCACAAAATAAAATAGTATATTTATGAAAAAGAACAAAAGCCAAGTACAAACATCATAAAACTGTAATGACAGCCCCAGTGTTTTATAACAAACACACTTCATAGCTCTATATGTACTTTGTAAAACAGGGGTAGTAATATTCACAGAGCATAATGAGCAACAAACCAAAACCACAACTAATGCTCTTGCAAAACCACTGGCAGGAAAGTGTACTCTTTTTCAGTACGTTACAAGAGTCACAGACA
Source organism: Ladigesia roloffi (assembly GCA_037577295.1). Classification (NCBI taxonomy): domain Eukaryota; kingdom Metazoa; phylum Chordata; class Actinopteri; order Characiformes; family Alestidae; genus Ladigesia; species Ladigesia roloffi. The sequence goes on from JBBKCR010000101.1 coordinate 30,069,318, forward strand.
TGGTTAAAATAGCATTAAGAAAATGAAACCAGTTTTAAATACGACTTTGAACAACTGTGTTTGTTGAAAACAAATGTCTGCATTTATCTGGTGTATATTCCCTAGAATTTCCCCTATGCAGCGGATGCTGGGAACAAGGTGAAACATAAAAAGTAGAGAACCAGATCCTTTCTGACCTTTAACTGCTCCTCTGAGATAACAAGCAGTTGGTGAGAACCCTGCATGTCAGGACTGCGGGCGAGATCATGCGCCACCTCAAGTGGCTCAGGCAGCGGAGATCCCCTCCCATCCAAAACTACCAGGCCTACAACTGGAGCACGGTGCATCAGCTGGATCTCTTTAGCTAAGAGAGAAAGAAAAAGAATGAAAAAGACAGGAAAAGGGGGGGGTATTTGGGGGGTGGGGG
>JBBKCR010000101.1:30069823-30080513 GCA_037577295.1 Ladigesia roloffi
TTTCTTTCACATCAGTTTATATTGTGATGACAATGAGACACCAATAGATCAGATGTTTTAAATATGGCAGAAGTCAAAAAGTTACCAAAAATATTTTCAACAGTTGTCTTGAAAACCCTGAGTTTTTGGAGATACTCATTATTTTTGCTTATGTGCTCAGCGGCGGACTGGGACAAAGAACTGCCCTGGCATTTTGGGGTAGAATGGCCCACCACATATGATTATGTGCACCAACCATCTTTGGGCTCCCAGGAATGTGTAAAGTAGTATTCACAGAATTAGTATACAATAAATTGTCAAAAATGAAAAAAAAGGGCATTCTGTGTGCACACCTGTGAGAGAGAGAGATTAAAAAAAAGCCTAGTCTGTATATCCATATCCGTATATTGTTCATAAATACACAAAAAGGTGCCTGCCTTCAAATGCCATCTTCTACTCACCCCACAACATAAAACGAGTGCGGCCATAAAAACGGTTTTATTGGTGCGTTATCACAAATTTGCAAACAGTTAGTTTATTAACCACCACTAACTCTCTTGTATGGCACAGATTTCCAAAGGGTGGAAAGTTGCCAAAATGAGGAGGTGTTAAAGATATGATAGGGCCAGCCCTGTGTCAGTAAAGAACAGGAAATAGGCCACAGATATTTCATGTGCCGATGGTCAGGACATAATATCCTGTGCTGACATTTTTTGTGAATGCATCACACAGGCACAGGGACCTAAGCGAAAAGGGGAAGTGTTCAAAAAGCTGATTGAGCCAGCCCAGTGTCAGTTGGGCCACCAACCTACGATTCTTTTGGGCCACACCAATACACAAATAAATACATTAATACACGGCGTCAACCCAAATAGCACGTCAGCTCAACAGGAGACATGCCTGATTCGCCGGTTTAGGTATTGAAAGGCATAAGGAAAACATAAAATAAAAAATTTTGAAAAAGTACTCTATTATAAAGATTACGACTGTGTGTGAATGAGCAGGTTTTTTACCTGCATGAGCAGTCACTTGGTCATCCATTCTTCGTTCTACAGTAGGGAGGCGCAGCATGTAGGCATAGACAGAGCCACCATTGGTCCCTGCCCACAATGATGGTGTGCTCTGAGAGCCTGAAAAAGATTATACCATCATTATCAACAATCATTTTTAAAAGGTTGATGAATAGCAGTACAATAGAATTAATCACACCAAGACAGAGTTTTGGAGAGAAGTTAGGAAGAAAAGCCACCAAAAAGATGGATTTTTCAAATGTGTTGCACAAAATATCATTATTTTGCTTACTGTCACTGAGGAATGTATCTGCAAAGTAGAGGGTCCTGACAAGGCCAGTGAAGGAGTCATCAGCAGAGCGAGCTTCGATCTTCCTTTGCACTGGTGCCAGCTCCATTTCATGCAGAGCCTCTGCCTCTAAACGAGCATTTATCTCCTGCAGCTACAGAGAAGAAAAACACACAACACTTTAACACTGGCTACAATCATATATATGCAGTAAATAATGGTGGTCTGCACAAGATGTTCACCTGTAGCAATAACTTGATGTTAAGTTAAGAGCACTGACATCAACAGGTTACAGGTTTGTGAGAACAAGTATTATGACTTGCTGTGTGGAGCAGCCTTATTATTGGCTCCTTGTGGAGAGTAGACATCAAATATGTTGCAACTTAGTAACTAATTAGTGCCCTAAATTTACATTTTTGTGGTGGGTGTTCTGCTCCACACGAGTTCACCCCAGTAAGGAAGGAAACAAATGCAACAACATTATCAGCCTAAGTAAAATGGAGCCATTATTTACCAAATCACTGTAAACCACGGAAAGAAAAAAGAGAAAGAGAAAACACCTTGGCTGCATTATTGGGATGGTGCTTGCGCATAGAGACCCGACTGCGACGGATTCGGCGGAAGGACTGGCGCAGAGACTTCTTAATGGACTTCACTCTAGACAGCGGCCCCTCTAGGGCAACCTGGTCATTGGGGTTAAGTGTGCACCTAAAATAGGACACAGTAGGCAAGCCATGTGAAAATGCAGTGACCCTTACATCTTCCCAATAAGAACTGCGGTAAAGGCACACTATTCAACAGAGCTGGGTAATTACAAATCTGAATTAATACAAATCTGCTTTATATCATTTGAGCAAGTGGAATTGCAACTTTTATTACCTCCAGCAGCAAGTACTAATTCAATAATCCAGGCTTTTCCCAAGATGAAGCAATAATGAGGCATTGCAACCACAAGAAATGCCAGCAGGCTTCTCAATCTCACTCTAGCAATTCTGCATATAATGCAAAACTCCTTACTTGACCATGACGTTGTTTTTCTGTTGGTAGTCATAGATTCCAAAACCATGGCTGGTCCCAAAGGCCACTAATTTCCACTCTGAATGAAGAGCAATTGCAGTGATGACTGCAGGAGGTTGGCACTGCACCAAGGCGAAGGGCTGAAAGCCGGGCGGAAATGTGACAGGCTCGTCCCGGAGGTCCAGACGTGCCTGTCCCTTCCAGCGAAAACCTTCTTGGCCCTGCAGCAGGTCCACTACTGAGGCCTCCACAGTCTGCTCAGCTGCCTCATCATTCATCTCCAGCACCAGAATCTGAGTGACAGATTTTTATTAGAACAGATGTCTCTGGAAAGACAATAATATTCAACCTTATGTAATGATTCCAGTGTCATTTGTTAATTTAAACCAGACTTCTGGTCCTGATGGTCAGCAGTTCTAAATATATCAGCTTTTCAACATTAGAGCAGGACACAGAGCATAGTTGGGTGTTTTGAGTGTCAAATATATTCAATAACCTACATGAATTCTTTTAGTATTTCAGTAAGGATTGTTACTAAAAGAAACTACCAAAAAGTCACATGCTGATTAAGCAAGTTGCCTGAAAATTAAATCTGACGAACATTTGATGCAAATTAATTAAAATGTGATTTTATGAATCACTATGCGTCATTTGTTTAATTAATGAATAAATACTTTACACTTATGGCATTTAACAGACTCTCTTCTCGACTTTTAAACAAGACAAGTAGAAAATCAAGATTTCCCCCCAAAGCAACAAAATGAGGAAAGTTTTCTTAATTACTGTTTTCAAGAAATTAAAATGTCTTAGTGATATTTTTCAACAAATAAACCATAAATGCTGTAAAGCCAGTGTATACAATAGTCTCAGCAACATTCACAAGGATTTTCTCTAGTTCAATCTGCTTAAGACACAGTCATTCAGGTCAAGGCGTTTCACCGGTTACACTGGTCCAAATTTAAATTAGCAAAATTCACGCAGAATATCTTTCCGGACTGTGATCAATGTAAACCAACACCAGCCACACTTCTGGTGTTACTGCAGTTTTTGGTGTCATGCCTCAAGATTTATCCCTTAGGGTGTACTTACACTAGGCACTTTGCACCGTGCCCCGAGTACCTTGGACCACCAAGGCGCGGTTCGTTTGACTAAGGTGCATGCTTCGAACCGTGCCCGGTTCGATTAGCCCGGTTGGAGGAGGTGGGCCACGGCGCGGTTCACTTGTAGAGCGAGCGCTAATCATGCTCGGGCACGGAACAGGTCGCGAATATGCCATAAAAACGATAAACATGTTTAGCAACAGGCTGTAAGGGGGCTGTGGACCACCATGGATCAAATAACCCTATTAACAAATAACCAGAGCGACGGACTCCACTGCGTTCAGCGAGAGGGCCGCTCCTTCTGTTTACCCTGAAACAGCACCATAATGACGTAAGCGCACTCGGGCGCGGATACTAAAACCGTTTGTGAGTGCGGGCCAGAGGGGGAGTGGGGAGGGGGGACTATCGTACCCGGGCGCGGTTTAAGGCAACCGTGCCTAGTGTGAGTACACCCTTAGCCACTATCTGAGAGATGTCGTTGCATTTGCAATCCTTATAGCAAGAAGACTGGTGTTGTTAAAGTGGAAAGAATGTACCCCTCCAACTTTTAAACAATGGGTTAGAGATATGATGCATTATTTGACATTGGAGAAATTTCAGTACAGTATAAGAGGGTGTTCTTTGAAGTTTTACAGAACCTGGCAGCCGTTTTGGATATTGTTAAAAGGATAGAACCCTGTAATACGAGTTTATTTTTATTTATTATTTTTTACTTTCCGTGTTATTTTCACTTTTTTCTTTTATTCTTCTGTTGAATTCATTTTTTTTGCCTTATTTTAAAAATGTTAACACTATACAAATATGTTCTGAATCTTTACTTGGTATTTTAATTGGACAAAAGCCTGGAAAGAAAGGGTGGGTAATGGAAAAAAAAAACATTAACAAACAAGTGCTAAAGAATTTGCAAGACTACAAAAGAACTTACTTGTCCTGCAGTTCCTGCCACAGTCAGGTAACCACTATATTTACACAAATGAATCTTCTGTATGCCAAGCCGAGGGTCATCACTGTATGGGTCAAAGCACCCCACCTAAAAGAGGCAAAATAGAACTTTATATTTATATTAAATCCAGAGATGGACATCTACTCTATGGTCAGCACATAGAGCAAATATTAATAGCTGATGGCTATAGAGGTATATCTAATTGTGCTTAAAAGACAGCTGACTGATTGTGACCTTGCGAAATGGTGGCCACTCGCCCTCAGTGCCCTGGTTCATGTTGTCATTGGGGTCTGCATCCGTGTGGAAAACTGCAGCTGTGCTCAGCTTGTATACTGGGTAGAGGCAGACCCCTGACGCATCCCAGAAACGCACCGTTCCATCTTCATGACTACAAAGAGAACGAGAGGATTCCAGCATTATTAACACAACAGGTTAGACAGGTGTGCTTCTTCCTCATACCAAAGATTATTGCAAACAGTCAGGTAAATTCGGAGTTAGATTCCAGGGCAAACAAACAATGCACTGTTTTCTATCCCTTATTCCACACACATTCTTTGAAAATTGCAAGCCAAGTACGCTCAATCATTACAATGATTATTACAGAATTACAGAAATCTCATCGCAAACTACAGACATTTCTGTCTTGGAGCACAAGAAACACTACAGAGATGTGGACTGAGGGACACATGTTCCAGAAACACTGCCAGACAGTTTTACATGACTAAATGCATGTTTGTACCCAGATATTTAGATGAAAGGTGAAGACAGAACAGTAGCCACTTACCCAGTCAGCAACAGGTCTCTCTGAGGTGGGTCTGGGGCAAGGTTCCGTCCTCCATTTATTGGCCAAGACTAAAAATTAAAGATATCACAGAAATTAGTCTGAGATGGAGATAACGAAAGGGTGAAAATTATTAGTTTAAAATGCAGCCCATTAAGAGGACATTTGATATACTTGTGGAAAAGCATTCCAGATAACCTAAGAGAACAGTACATGTTCTTAAGTTTATAAAATTATAGAACAGTTAAAATAAATTCTGTATTGAACATTATTGGGAGCAGTGTGTTCGAGTAGGTTCTCGTGTATTGAATGCAAACCTTTTTTGAGTAGTGTGTGTTCTGCATTTTGCCAGCAGCTTGGACTCTCTCCCACAGTTTGAGAGGAATAGAGGAGACATGGTGAGAGCAAGTGATCGCTGAACAGTGTAGCGGCACCAGGTATGGAGTCTGGATCACAGGCCATCCTTCGCTCTGCAAATCCACCACTACCAGTTCCTCCTCTACCAACACCACAAGAGCACTGGGGTCCCCTGCAGAGTACAGCCACACACTTCATCATTACTGGCACTGCTAGACATCCTGATATCAGTCTAAAGTTTAGAAATAGCAGGTAGCAGTCATGAGTTAATAAAAACCATGCTAAACCATCTGTCACCAACAGACTGGGTGAAATACATAGACCACTAAACAGACAGACTGCACTATCACTATCAGAGATCAGGAGGAGAACTGCAGTATATAGATACATGTAGGTTCAAACATGTATAGAGACATGTCTCTACCTTTATGGTGCTCTCTGTCTCTGATTACAAAAAAATCTATAATGCGGGAGGTAAAGTCCAGCGCTACATGGGTTTTGCTGTGTATGACAGAGATGCAGTGTCTGTCTCCATAGCTGGCCCTTGGCATGCCACCACTGAAGATGAGAAAGGGCGGCCTGGGGAAAAACAAGCACAAGAAAAATTGACCATAAAACCCCAAATCACTGAGATAGTCAAGAAATTAACTTCAGCAATCAAATTATTTGCGATAATGAACATACAAATGGGTTAAACTAGAATCCATAATAGCTGTTGGAGGAAAATATACAAAGGGAAGGGAAGCTAAAGAATATTAATAACTGTTAAAAAACAGATGATTTCAAGTGAGCGTGGAAAATACTAGCTTCCCAGCAGGGTGTTAAAAATTAACCAGCAATGATGAGTCACCCTGGAACGCTCTGGTTAACGACATCACAGGCAAACACACCTGTGCCAGGTCCACTACGATCAGAGCAAACACACTGACACACACACACACATAAAATCACAATCTAATTCAGCAAACAGACTCACCCTTGCCTTGTTGAGATCTGTAGAATTTTGGAAATGGCCTTGCATGGGAACGAGCCTAAATAAAGTAAGTGGTTGTTTTAGATGAGCAGTATCTCCACAAACATTAAAAAAACAAACGAACAAAAAAAAACAGACACATATAAAAAGAAACAGACACACATAAAAATTCTTAAGACCACCAATGGTATGCACATCACAAAGATTACAGACCAAAGAACATAATGCCATATATTACAAAAATATGATTTTTACCATATGGGGTTTCCTGTTTCTCTGGTTCAGTCTGTGGATCCTTTCCAGTCACTGTCCAATGACAATAGCTGCCATCACTATGGGAACTAAGAATGTTCCCCCCATCCTCCATCCACCACACACTCTCAAGCTGCTGCAAAGAGAACAAGAATAGATACTTTCGAGAAAGTTCTGTATGGAACCATGATAAATAAGGGCAGGTCCAACATGATTAAATAAATATCTTGCTGAAAACAGCATAACTGCCCACCAGCAAGTACTTGCTCACCGTATATTGCAGTATCAGCAACATACCAGCCTGTCACAACTGATTTCTGAATGTTTGTTTACTGTCAAGACTACCTGACTATATGACTGGTTGCTATTTAATGCAAATTACTACTTTTCCAGTGGTATAATGTAGTACCTGTGTGCCGAGGAAGTGTTGAATGGCACACCGACGATCTAGGTCCCAAAGAACCATCAGGCCCCGGCTATAGCCTATTAAGACCTGCTTTGGGTTGAGTGGATTCTCCTGCAGAGCCTCCACACATTCCAAGTTCCTGCGACCCACATATTCTTCTGGAACTCTGGGGGTTGAGCAGAGATTGATATAGTGAAGAGTAAAAACATGAAAGCATGCACGCTATGCAAGCTATGTGAGGTGTTGCGTAAAATGATTCCAGCTGAAATTTTTGAAACATCTCAGAGAGTTCCATATGTCCCAATGCTCAAAGTGAATCACCAATTCAGGACAGTGTCTTTAATCAATATATCAATAAGCACAACAATGCATTCAAATAATATTTAATGTATTTTAAAACTTAACAGGTATAACTGAAAAAAAATCTATTTTTCATTAAAACCCCACACTGCTTTCTATTAAAAGGAGAATCAGCTAGTGAAAGTGGTTAAAAGATAAAAGATAGGTTCACTGCACCTGCTCTGGACGTCCTCTACACTGATATTGTTCTCTTCCAGCTCTCTGAAGCCAGGCACCTCTACTACGAACACATGGCCACCTTCAGTGCCCAGCAGAATCAGCTCGCCTGAAGAGTGGGCCAGGACAGACGTCACCCGCGTCACACTAGGAATGGCACTGCCAAGCGAATCACGTGAGGGGAAAAAATTAAGCAATGGCTGTGAAAACTGCTCTTATAGTCTAATTAGACTGAACTTCAAAACACTAACATGACAGTACAAACTCTAGTTAGTCATTTGGCATAAGGAGTATCATACAGATTAAAATACTGCAAGTGAGACTGTCTGACTGGAAGTAGAAGAAAAACAAAACAAAAACAAAAACAAAACAAAAAAAACACCACCGCACACACTAAAGACCAAATAGATTTTTTTTCTAGACGAGATGCCCTAATGCCATGAATGTGTGAGTAATAAAACTGTCTAGGTCAGTGTACCCAAGCACCTGACTGGAAGTATGAAGGCATGTGCTTGTGTGTTGTGACTTCTTGGATATAAATTTAACATACCTATCATGATCCAGCATTACAGACTGTCTGTGTGTGACCATGCATGACTCACCCTGGAGGACCTGTGAGTGTAAAGCGTCCTATCTCCATCAGCTCTGACACACCTTTATGGCCTCGGAGTGTCCACATGTGCAGACTATTGTCATCCAATAATGTCACCAGTTCAACCTACACAGACATTAAAGGGAGTATATGAAGGCAGACATCTAGCCAAGCAACAGAAAATGGAAATAGTCCAGACTGTACAGTTCATCCATGTATATTCTGAAGTTGATAATCAAATCAATAGCAAATGAATGAATTGAATATCATACCTGGTGTGGTAGAAAGTGAATCTGTGTAACCGAAGCATTCTCTTCATGCAGTCCCATAAATTCAACTCCTGGAGCTCCATAGCTGTGAGAAGGTTAAATGGAAAAACTACCACACACAATATAAAAAGCTTACAGCTATATAAATGTGTATTTTTTAATCCAACAAATTGTTAGATACGGTTTCCTTTCCCATTCCAATATCAATACAGGAACCTTGAATACTAGCTCCTATGGAAACCAACAATTGTTCTTGAACAACTTCGAAATGATAAATTTTTAATTGAAGAACTTGGTAACATTTCATTCAAGAACATTTGAAAGTAGGGTATTGTGCTCTCTCACAACTCAAACAGATATATAATGCCAACATCTGCTCTTGCATTCTCTGATATCGGCTCAATACTGAAACCAGGTATTAAACCAGGGTCACCTCTAATTTCACATATTTGAAAATAACAAATAACATGTTCTAATTACTAGACGACTTACTGCTAATACATTTAATTCCAGGAACCCAGACAGGGTGTGCTAAGAGGAAAACACATCATATTTTGTATGAGTGAAACTGGCTGCATGGTGATTTCACACAGCCATTGCGAAACTTCATGGGAAAGCAAGTAAAATATGCACACGTGCTCAAGCCCGCACACCCCTGTTCAGCGCAGTACTCATGGGTGTGTCAAATGAGATGGGTAGGAAAAATGCTAAAAATCTAATCTTATGCCTTGCTAATTCCATACGAATCCTCAGATAGAGGAATACGATCAAAAGGATTAATGACACATTCCAGGAAAAAATTGGCATTACACTGCAACTGACGCCTTTCAAATGTCACTGAACACAGAGGATACAGTTTGATGGCACCGGATCTGGTACCAATGGCCAGAAGCTCCAGGCTGGGGCTGAAGCCAAGAGCACTTGGTTGGTGGGGAAAGCCATGCTCCACAGTCTGGATTCAGGGGGAAAAAGAACAGAAACATGGAGAGCTTGGCTTTCACTTAGAATAGCAGTAAACAAAGAAACCCAGCAGAAACAGCAATTGAGTAATTAAGAAAGAAAGCGCAGCTAAGAAAACACTGACTTTGACGTCAGCACAGCGTAAAGTAGAATTCGCTGCAGTAGAAGACAATAACCTTTTCTCCGAAGTGATGTGTGTTAATTACCTTATTGAACTGGTAGAGCTCTTGCTTGATTTTATCCCTTTGAGAGTCATGCCCATGTCGCCGGAATCTCTTCATCCTCCCGGGACAAGCAAGGGCTTCACACTGCCCCCTTTCTCTCTAAATTACCTGAGAGACCAGAGGAGACATGCAAAAGAAGAAGGATTCAGCTATATTTTCTTTCAGTCACATATAAACAGCATGAGGGTCACAAAAGATCAATAACCTTCCAACAGATAAACCTACTATGAACTATAGTAGGCCAAAACAAACAGGATCAAACAAATACTGTATTTATATACTGACGGCAATAATATACTGATAGGAATTCCAGAGGAGGGGCTATAGGCTGTTGACTGAAACTCCCCTCCTCCTGTTCTGTCTTTCACTCTCGGCCCCCACTCCCACCGGGCTGCCCAGTTTCAGACAAGAACAGAGGGCTGGAGGTCAGGGAAGTTTCAACTGAAGCACCTATTGTTCTCCTGCAGCATGAAGCTTATCCCCATCTACCCCCCTCCCCGTGGCAAACAGCAGCTGATGAAAACACCTGTTGCACTGAGAAAACTTTTGAAAATGCTTCAGGAAGAGAGAAGCTTTTGACTAGGCCTCAAACTTTTATATCCAAATTGCAATTCTAATCTGAGAGCTGAGTTCATTGATGACTGCATTTATACTATAAATTATTTATTATTATTTAAATATTCTACTATAAATAACCAACACTGTCTAAAGTTTAAATGACAACTAGCAAGAAATAACTCTGTTTGCTTTTGATTTGTTTAATTAATCTCCGGAACTTCACAAGTTCAAACACTAATGTACCCGAGCAGAGCACAATAAAATCACAACTGAATGATACAAAAGAATTTGCATTTAAACCTTGATGGTGGATTGATATTCTGATCTTTGGGCTGAAAATACAAGGACTGAAACTCAATTTTCTCAATTAGCCACAATTTAGAAAAAACACACACACACACACACACACACACAAACACACAAACACACAAACACACAAACACACAAACACACAAACACACACA
>JBBKCR010000101.1:30080613-30103631 GCA_037577295.1 Ladigesia roloffi
ACACAAACACACAAACACACAAACACACAAACACACAAACACACAAACACACAAACACACAAACACACAAACACACAAACACACACACGGTGGAAAAACAAGGAAAAAACAATCACAAGACACATATTTGAAAGGCCCGTGGAATTTTTTTTTTTAATTCCAACAGTTGAGATTATAGCCTTTTCTGAACGTCAACGTTTAACCTTTATTGCATGCTGAATGTCATTAACTGAGCTAGGCCAATCCCTTACAAAAGTAAAGATGAAAGTAGCCTACTGACTATTTATTTGGGTGGGGGTTGTTTTGTTTTTTTATCCTCCCTCCCGTTAAGAAAACCTCAGCTGTTCGGCTCAATAAAGGCATATTTTTAACAGTTATTTGGATTATTAACCAAACATTCAGTCATCAGACATGTGGCCACTCTGGCCTCCAGGGCCAGGACTCGCGTCCTCATTCAGAGGTGGGGACAAAGCCAGGGGAGGGTAAAGAGCCTGGAGAAAGCAGTCAGGCAGAAAGGGCCTCTGTGAACCTCAACTTACAGGACAATACCAGAGTGGGAGGTCTTCTACTTAGGAATAAGCCCTGCCTCTGAAGCCATTTAAAAACTCACAGTGGGAGACCTGAAGTAGAGGGACCAGAGAAAGGAAAAACCTGGGCTATAGCTTATGATGAAGGAATGCAGGGTAAAAACTTTCTGTTGGGCGCCTTTACTTGGCTGTGATACTCTAATAGGTAAAATACCAAGAGTGCACACCTAGCCCTGTGTGGTAAGAAAACTGGTCTCTACTACAGCAAGGCCTAGTCCAGTCTTTCCTTCCTCTAAGCTAAAAAAACACACCCACACAAGCATTGTTCTGAGAAAAATGTTTTGCATGAAAAAGCAAAACATACACTTAAGATTGTGCTGCACCAACAGGCAGTGATAGAATCGTAACTGTAACCCCATGTTGGCCAGTCAGAAGGCTAAATAAATTCATTACTGGTTCCTGTAGACTACAAAGCATCTCATCCATTGGCTGTGCAGGTGACCATGTGGCTGCATTCAAATAGTAAAATGCAATTTCCTTTCATGTCCACTTTCACTTATTATGACTAATCTGGTAGTCATGTGGATACTGGTCAGTTCTACCAGTATACTTAGGAGACTGTGAGCTCCAGATCAGGCAAAACCCAGACAGATCAGAGAGGAAACTTTGTTTAAACTACTGGGATGCAGTTTGTGTAGTGGCAGTGTTGCTGTTGCAGTGTCCTCCCGAAGTGCGTTCTGGCACCTCCATTTCTCACTATGGTGATGGATTATCTGGCTATGTGTGTAAACGTATTACAAGTTCTGTTAGCAGGTTAAAACCAGCACTTCTTTGGCTGTGCCACTGCACAAAATTGGCTTGTGTAAACAAAGGAGATGATGGTGCCCGCTCTGTGGTTACAAGCCAAAAACCCGTCCGTCTACACCTCCACACTGAAAACGAGTTCCTGAAAAACATCAGCCTGAAAATATTTCCTTTTTAGGGGACCTGGAACATTTGCATGGGGATAAAATGCTAAGTCATAAAACATAGGCTGTGTTTTTACCAATAACTCTGTACTTTAAATCAAAGACTAAAATAGAGAGCATTTATACTCCCATTTATATGCATTTTTGACACCTGTTGTGTTTTGCATTACTGTCCCACTGAGTGTATGTTTATTGTAAAGACTGTTTTAAAACGATTACTTCATTTTTAAAGCAACTGTCAGAATAATCTTTTACTAAAATAATTAATGCCGAACATCTCTGCTGTTTAGCACAAATGTGTTTGGTTCCAAAAGTGCTTCCTTAACAAAGGGAGTTCATGTAGGAGGGAAAGACTAAGCAAGGCTAAATTGGTGGTAGGAGGCCCCAGCAAGGAGGACTTAATTCACATTAGTATGCCAGTGTATCTCCTAGAAGACTTTATAATATCAGTTCAGACACTAGGCCTGTAGCACAAACTGAACATAAACATGAACTTAAAATACATTAGGTAACATGGGTCACCTGGTACGCATCACATGTCCACAATAGGTTTTACCAAACCAGAAATATACACATATTCCCACAGAAGAAGAAGAAATACAAGTTACTGTAGTGACCACCACCATTCTCAGGTCTATGTGCCTGCGATATGCTCAGTTATTCAACTGAGAATTAAAGAACTGTGGAGATTCCTGTTGAACAGGTCATCAGAGGTGACCTTGCATTGACCTAAAAACAAACGCTGCCCATATGATCATGTTACCTGGTTTAACCGCCACTACCACCGAATTTTGCTTATATGGTTTAAACAGTCAAAACTAAAGATGAACCATCAGTCCAATGTTTTAATGTTGCTATAAAAAAACACTATAGTTGAAACAATAAATCATCTTTAAGACAGCAACCACGAGTAGGACTGTATAAAAAATGTTTAATATTATCACAAAAAAAATCTCCCAGAAGCTTCAACAGTGGATTTGAAACAAAAAAAGTGGTGAGAACTACTTTCTCTTGTTTCAAAGGAAACAAGCAGCAACTTGGAGATCTAAAAGTGAAAGTGGTGAAACTCCGACACTCCCATCTTCACCGTTTTGTGCTGAAAACTAGGTTCATCCATTTGGCGAAGGCCAGATATTCAGAGTCATAATAACCACAGCTGATTATTATACAAATATACAATATACACAGCTAATGAAAATATACATAGCTGATAAAAAAAATTAAACAGCTGATTTTCTTTTGTAGATTATGCCATCGGATACATTCACCTACATGAATACTAATAAAATACATGGTGCTAGTACCTGCAAGGACTCCACACGGCCATGCCATCCCTTCTTTGAACTGCTGCCATAAGACATTACAAAACTCTCCAGATGCACACAACCAGACTCAAAGGGTTTTTACCCAAAGCAGTGGCTGGTCTAAATCTGGTTTTAAAAAAAAAATCTAATAACAGGTCTACTCTGGTACATCTCCACATGATATCACACTTGATTTGTTTATATGTTTGATAGTATATTTACCTTATACATATGTTTAACAAAGACAAACATATCCAGAGATGCCAACCTTCTCATTCTCCATTCTCTCTGGGGTATTGAAGTCACATTAAAGATATTCTATTCTATTCTGGTGATAGGACTTTATGGTCTGTTCTTGGTTAAAATCAGGTGCATTGCTCCCAAAATGTGTGAATCCTCTGTGCAGGCTACATTGTTTACAATCTTTAAGTGTCCCCTACAATACAGACGTCACTGCATTCTTCACATAGTGTTGCATTACAATAGTAAAAGTGATGTTTGGTGAAGACAAGATCACACAGAGAGGTACTCTGAGAGGTACCATGAGTGGACTCCTCCAGTTTGGTCTATTTCTCCAGGGTAGGTTCACACCAAGTCAATTGCATGACAGCACTACAGTAACAGGTTAAAGAACAGAGGTTTACTTCAAATGCTACTGTGTACCACACTTCTGCAATTCCATATTCAGTTTCTACCTAGGATGAAAAAATACAAAAGATGTAACCATGGGTTGACAAAGCTTGCTGTGTCTGCCCAACATACAGTATTTCAAATACCACACCAGAAAGTGTTTTATTTTATGGACAGCCTTGGCAGTACACTAGGGAAAATGTTAATAGTCTAACAATCTTCTCTGAACAATCAGAACAATTCCCAGACTGTTTTTACTTGTTGAGTTAAATACTTTAAATTACTTCTCGTGAAACTCCTACTGAGTTTCACTACCTTTTAGCAAAAAGCTATTACAGCCTCCGACACCATGTTGAGATGCACAGACTGAGCCAAACAAACCTGAACAGGATTTTTGACCAGAGTTTTCCCTTCCTGTGACAAAGAGAGGCTGCAATCTCTTTCTCACACGGGGGAAAACTCTGATCAAAAATAAACCTTCCAGCTTCCTCAATGTTTTCCTCCTTGGCAAAATGCTAGCAAAACACAAGGAAGCAATTTAAGTTTTGTTCACTACAGGTCAATGCTTTCCACATCTGAGCAGTCTTTAACAGCATTTTGGCTTCATTGAACATCAACAGGGCTGTACAATGGGTTAGTGGACATGAAGGTTTATCATGGGACCAGGCTCACATTTGGTTAACAAAATTTGTACAGCCTAAACAGGGATGCATGGAGAGGATGTCAAAGTGTGGAAGTAGCAACTTCCTCCATTTCTCACAGACCAGCATGAAACACTATTCTTAGTGATGACTCGCTGTCTGCTCATGGTCAACCGGTCGAACCCACTGTTAACCCTGGAAGTGCGAAGCACCTTGTTTATCCTCTCTTCTTCCTCTGTCTACATTCCCCTCTCAGATAAACAAAACTAAGAGCAGCCACTGGGTGTGGTTCACAGGACGTCAGTCCCCAGGCTCACCCCTTTCCTGTCTTCTCTGAGACAAAGAATCAAATTTAACATACAGTGCTGCATCAATATCACAAACTGCTATACGCTTTGACCCACTGGGCAAGAAATACCGTAACTTGCAAAAGACTAGAGAGGACAAAACGTCTGCAGAAACTACAAATTATTCTAAATACATTAGATTTTGTAATTTCATTTCAGGAAAAGAAAATTTGGAAAGATGCTAGTTTTACACAGATAAAGCTCCCATCTGCCTCATTCGACAATTATTAGGCCATTCGCTCAGGACACTTATAGCCTATGATTTTCAGGCATACATTGATATCTATATCTATATATATATATATATATATATATATATATATATCTCTAAGGCTTATTCAGCAGGACCAGATTCATGTCTAAATTAGTAAATAACCAGTCCACATTACTCATTAAGTTACTAATGAGTCTATAGGTGCAAATGAGTGACGGCTATACCTTGCTTTTCACAGACCGTGCATGTGCTCATTTTTATAAGTAAAGTAAACCAGCTGACATAGCTACATGTGAGCATACCCCACTGAAAAATGAAAAATTCTTTCTTTAGCAATCCTGGGATTTGAACCCATGAACTTCTGATCACAGGGCCAACTGCCTAACCACTTTTCCATAAACCTCCCTAAAGTGTTATGTGTCCAGTTGTTATACGGGAACACACGACATCACACAGCGTGCCCAGTTTGAAATGCTTTCTATGCATTTAACCCATTCCTCTGGTGAAGCAGTGGGCAGCCAACAACAGGGGCACTTGAGGAGCAGCATTGAGACTTGAACTTTGTTCACGGGTACCTCAATGGTACCACGAGAAGTCCTGGGATTTTAACCCATTACCATCTGTACACAGGGGCAACTCCCTTAGCACTTTGCCATCTTTGTTTACAAGGCTGAATTCAAAAGGCATATAAAGGCAGAACGGATCCCATTTCAGGCCAGGTGGTGGGTGAATGGACCATGAGCTCGACAAGCCATACTACACAGTTAATCCTGCTCACTACTACTTCAGCAGGTTGAGTAACAGAAGTTTGTAATCTCCTTGACCAGGCCTACACCCTACACGAGTGTCCAGCCTTGGATGGTTCGCATAATGAGCCATACATAAAAAAAACGTAGGGACAAGGGAGCTGAGTAATACGAGGAGCTCCGAGGCGGATGTGATTGTCATCTTTTGCTCACAGAGACCTGACAAACCGGTGGAACAGAAACACTGGAGTCTTCTCCGCCCCCAACTTCGGAAGCCAGGGGCCAAACTTTGAGTGAGATTTATTTAACCTCCAGGACAGACACACCTCAGCCGCTCCAACACTGAGAATATGTCTGTACTCACATTATATCCCTGTGGTTACACCTTCTTTCATATTTCTGTGATTCACATGCTTGAACACTGACATTGTTTACATGCTAACCGCAAATAGCTTTAAAAATAACAAGCTCACAATAGAAGCCAGCATAGTTAGACGATAATATGTTTAATAACACTAAAGAGACAGCCCAAACAACTATACAGGAGTCAGAATTTGAGTTTTAAATTATTTTTCACTCAGGGGCTAAGTCTAGCTAAATCAATTAGCTAGCTAGTGCAGGCGACTTATCTATTGGCTGGCAATGATGGCAACTGGAATGAATGGTCTGTTTCGCAAATATGAACTGTGAGAATGAGAATTCCTCTGCGTAAATAAAAAAATACATATATATCTGGCTATAGAGATCGTAGTTAGCACCTGTGGATACTGGGCTAACTCGGCTAACCGAGGCCCGTCACAGACTCACCTGATCTGGGGCTGCGTCTCTGTCCCAATCGAGCTCCCTGTTTACGGATGTTGGGCCACTTCTCGCAGGGATACTTTTCATCCGAGAACAAAAAACAATGACAACGATAGATAAAGTTAAAATAACAACCACAGACCTTATAAGTTTCCTCTAGTTTACCTATTGCAGAAACGTACAGGTTCCGGCAGCCTCGCCGTTTCCTGCTGCCCCAGGCCCACAAGAGTGGAGCTCCTCTCTCTTCTTTTCTTTTTTTTTTTTACCTCCAACCTCAGAGTCTCTCAGCACTCTGAGGCTCTGGCTCCTCCCAAATCCGGCTCTGGCTCCTCCTTATCTACGGCTACCACTTTGGCTCCTCCGACCCGCCACAGACACGTCTCTATCACCCACCTCCATAGCTCTGGCTCCTCCCCCACCCACAGACTCCAGTACCTCTACATTTACTGACTCGGCTGTGGCCCCTCCCACCCCCACAGCCATTGTTTTGGCTCTCTCCACAGACTCGGCTGTCTCCGCCCCCTCCAAGGAGTTGGCCCTGGCTTCTTAGACAGACACGGCCATGGGTCCTCCCACTCCCACAGCAATTGCTTTGGCTCTCTCCTCAGACTTGGCTCAGGCCTCGCCCCCACCATGGATTCTAATTCTAACAGTGCTCTGACTCCTCCCACACTCCACACCCACTGTTCTGGCCCCCTCCACAGACACGATTTGGCCCCTCCCCCCTTCAGCAGTGGGAGCTGGGAGTCCCAGGGCACTAATCAGTGCCAGGCTTAAATCTGAAATTTCACGACAGGACCTTGAACAAGAAAAGTCTGAAGTCTGAATTAAACATTGCATTGTTTTCATCCAGATTTGTAACTATGGATAGAAACATTATATGGACAAAAGCATTATGATACACCTGTTTTTCAGGGTTTGGGCTAGGACCCTTACTTCTGAGCGGCAGTCTTAATGCTTCAGGATACATTTTACACAGGGTCATGCTTCAAACTTGGTGGACAGAGTGTTTGGGGAGGATTCTATTCTATTCCAGCATGACTGTACCCCAGTGCAAGGTCCATAGAGACATAGTTGTATGTTACGTCATGGAAACACAAGTAAGCTACTAGTAAAACAAGATATTAAAGGTAAAAATTTTTTGGATAATTTTGTCTCAATTTCTACACCAAATGTTTGCTAGTGGCAACATTTTTATTCATCATTACGGATGTAAATTATTTCAATTTTAACTAGTTTGATATTGAAACCAGACCTTACTCATTTCAGTAACATTTATTAAATTTTGCACTCATTATCTGTCCAATGTAAAACCGCTGGTCCAACAGGGTACATTCCACTACTCTGTAAACTGTGTATCTATCACCTTTGGGATAAACTGGAATGGTGATTGCAAGCCAGGCCTTCTCGTCCAACATCTGTGCCAGACCTTATAAATGTTCTACAGAATGAATAGACACAAATTCCCAGAGAAACTCTCAAACATAGGCTTGGGCGGCAATACGGTATACTGTGGGGTCTAAAAACAACAACGGTATCAGTTTCAATACCGTTATACCGTCGTAAAAATAATACAATCCGTCCGTTGGCAAGCCGATTGACTGTCCGACCCACGAATGGCATGAGAATCCTGCATTAACTCTGTGTGGTATTGACCAATCGGCGATGGTTAGGGGCGGGATTAGGATTTTAAAACATGGCGGCACCAGTGTGTGCAGGGCTGTTTTTGTTTAGTGTTAATAGTATTTTTATCTGTGTGTATTCTACCTCTATATAACATGTACATAGGTGAGTTTACATAAGTTTATTTAGACTTCGGAATGTGAATTCTAGAGTACCATAATTTCATTTTCTAATTATATTTTATTTAGTAGTATTGATGATATTACCATCAAATACTGCAGTAACAACTAAAGCAACTTTATTTTGCTGAATCAATTGTGCCATAAATGAATAACACTTAGAAGTTCATACATTTTCAGATTAAACTCATAAACCACGGGTAAGATAATTCTCATTATTTTTAACAAATTAGTTTTTGTGTGTGTCTCTGTGGGGTTACAGCCATCATGATTATAGCTGAGCATTGGAAAAAATGTGCACATTTTAAAGGTGAATAAAATAACAGGTATATGCCCAAAATTTATTTTTAAAAAATCTCTTGATTAGAAATGATTAGTTATTAGTGTAGTACATACAGTCCCTGTCTGGACAAAATTAGGATGAAAATAATTCAGATGCAGCAGAAATCAGTTGAAAATGACAACTTCAATTTGAACATCAGCGTTAATTCTCCATTAGACTGAGGACCCGAGCTCCTTCGGATGGTTTAGTTATGTAGAAGGTGGGGCTTCCACTATATCTCTCCTGTTGATGAAAAACAAGTAGGACAGTTAAAACCAAAGCACAGTATGAGCATGTAACTGCAGTGTAAACTCTAATTGTACCTGTAAGTGCTTTTTAGTTTTCTCTGTGGCGTGAGCCTGAAGCAGCGTAACAGTACATCCCCCAAACCCTCCACCCGTCATCCTACTGCCAAACACGCCCTCAACCTCCATCGCCGCGACCACGAGTGCATCCAGCTCCGGACAGCTGACCTCGTAAAGGTCTCTGGAAAGTGACACACTCGTTCAAACATTCCTACATAATGGAAACACTTAAAACTAAGCTACTATTTAAAAAAATATATATAAATGGTTTAAAATTTTAGGATAATTTTATCTCACTTTCTACATTCTGTTTGCTGGTGGCAACATTACGCTAGTGGCAATATTATGCTAGCAACATTATTGCTAGTGACAATTCTATTCATTTGTAACTCAATTGGAACTAGTTTGATTTTGGAACCACACATTACTCAATAGTAACATTTATTACATTTTGCACTCATTATCAGAGTGCAGTAAAACCACTGGTCCAACAGGGTACATTCCACTACCCTGTAAACTGTGTATTCAGTGTGTGTTGTTTTTTTTTCATTGTTACATTTTCTAAATTGTAACAAAATAATTTAATCCAAGAATTATTTTTACAAATTCCAGGATTGATAATGCACTATATGGAAAACAGAGCCTTTACTAAAGATATCAAAACACAATTTAATTGTGAGGGAAAAGTTTTACGGTCACACAAACAAAACAATACATCAAAGTACAGGTGTCTGTGAAGCAGGACCACATATATGCTTTGGAGTTTTATTCATTCAAATTGTTCGCCAGTTAAATTGTTCTTGCACGTACTGGCATTAGGAACATCATTCCTGTGTACCTGAGGGAATTGTGACTCTCCACCATTAGCTTTCCAAATTCCTGATAAGCTCCTCTCTTGAGTGCCTCAGCTGCCTGTGCTGTGCGCTCAATCTCTGCAATCACATGCTGAGCCCGACAGTATGTCACAGTGTCCAGTCGCTCTTTGGCATCTACAAATAAATGGATCATTGGTAGTGTGTACACAACCCCAATAAATCCCCAAAATGACACCTTTTTAAACTCTCTATTCTCCTCACCCTCCAGATCTTGCATTGTGGCATCCCTTAGACTGCTCTTGCCCAAAACAGATGCAGCAGTCTCGCATTGTTTTCGTCTGCTGGGATATTCGCTTCCTGTCAGTGAGTGCCTCACATTAGAATTTGTGATAAGGATGACCAGACTGGGATCCGCCAGAGGAACGGGAGTGGCCTCCAGAGACCTGAAAGATACAATAAACAGTGTCACTACTCAGTCACTACCAGCTACATAGGCTAACACATAGTACACATAGTCTGTGCTAATCTTGTCAGAGTTTTGATTGGTCAGTAGAATAGTGTCTGAATATGTACAAAACACTACCTGCAGTCAATAAGCAATGCATGGCCTTCTTTTCCTAGAACTGAAACAAACTGGTCCATTATACCACAAGGCACTCCAGCATGGGTATGTTCTGCCTGTTGGCATGCAACAGCCTTTGCCACTTTATCCCCATCATCTGGTGGAGGAGGTAAAACTTGTTACATTACCTTTACAGCCAGTTCATCTGCATGATAGTTACTGTATGTAACCTGCTATCTGTTATAAACATCAACCACCACACTGCACTTTGGAAAACTTCAATTATGTTTACACTTATGTTTATTTTAGGGATGCCCCGATCAGGATTTTTGCCACCGATACCAAGTACCGATTTTTTGTCTAGGTGACCGGCCGATGCCGAATCTGATGCTTCAAGTTTATATAACTGATATGTAAGCTCCCTGATCACCATTCACTTTTTTCAGATAAAGAAATACTATATGTGTGCGAGTGTGTGAGTTTTCTCCTGTTGTGTGTGCGTGCAAGATTTCTCTCATGTGTGTGCGTGCGAGAGAGTTCTCTCGTGGTGTGGGTCTGTGTGTGCAAGAGATTTTTCTCATGATGTGGTTCTCCATGCGCAAGAGTTCTCTTGTGGTGTGCGTGTGTGCGCGCAAGAGTTTTCTCATGGTGTGGGTCTGCGTGCACAAGAGAGTTTTCTCTCGGTGTGTGTGCATGCGCGAGAGTTCTATTGTGTTGTGCGTGTGTGTGCGTGAGCGAGAGAGTTGTCTCGTGGTGTGTGTCTGCATGTGCGTGCACGAGAGAATTGTGTATGTGTGTGTGCGTGAGTTTATCCATACTTCTGTCATAAATTCAAATCATAAAGTCTGATTATCGGCCAATACCGATCGCTGATCCACTGATCAATTCGAAGCATCATTAGTTTATTTAAATATTTTTTGTCAACATTTTTTATTATTTACTCACATTTTCTTTTTAATTTCAGGGGCACATTTCACTACATGTTGTCCTAACTGTGTGTGTTACAAATAAAGAAGCTTGACTTTTTAATTTAGCTTGGCAGATATTTAACTACCATTATTGTCCATATTCTGAAGCTAGTGTAATGTCAGACCAGGTAAACAGTCATTTCTATTCAATTTGTTCTTACCTGGACAAAACTGCTGGAGGAAAGTGTACACTGCCACTTCAAGTGAGGCTGAGCTGGACAGTCCACCCCCTAGTGGAACACTGCTGGCTATCACAGCTCTGAATGCAGGCAATGGCCGAGCTGTGTGCAAACCCAATCACATGATCACATGATCAGTGCTTTCTGCTCTGCAGACTTTATTTCAAAAGGGCCAGAACATTGCCTGTTCTAGTTTCCTGTCAAATATTAATGCAGAGCTAACCTTTATGAGGTTTTGGCAGGAAATTTAAGCTTATTTTGTTTTAATCACTAACTTTCAGTGCACACGTTCATGTTCTAGTCCAAAAAGGTTTGTTGCATGAAGATTTACTGTATAGTTTATACAGTGTACGGTGAATAATTACACAATGCTCTGCCTCTTTATATGTCTAATTAAAGCAGGAAAATGTATAAGGTCTACCTCTATAGTGTTGCACCACTCCTTTAACATAGTTGGCCCAGGCCGGCTCCCCTCTTGTCAAAGGTGAACTCTCTGTCGGTAAGTCAAAGTCCACCCTCCTTGGCTCATCTGCAGATTCAGTAGTGGTTTCAACTGAGCAGGTATAGCCAGATATGCTGCTGCCCACTATAACTGTCACCAGTGGCAAAGCCTGTGGTAAACCAGAAATAAACATCACAGTGCAAAACATCAAGGATGTAGGTGTGCTAACTAAATATAAACAGCAATAATAAAGATTGTTATTTATGAGGTCAATTAAATAAAAAAACAGTTCAAATGTAATCAGTTTTAAACTAGGCTTTAATAATTTTTAGAATATCATGGACAATAATGGCCATATTAGTCCATTTAAGCAACTTATAAGTGCACATGCTCAGTAGACAGTACATAGGTTTAAAATAGGTCCCAAAAGTATTGGGACGCCTTACCATTACACACAAACAGGGACTTTGAATTGCATTCAAATTCATAGATTTTAATATGGAGTTGGTCCCCCCCTTACAGCTATAACAGCTTCCAGTCTTCTTGGAACGCTTTCCACAAGATATCGGAGTTTTCAGGATTTTGTTTCCATACATTCTGTTGAGTATTTGTGTGATTTGTGTTTGGCATTAAGACCTGGCTTGCAATCTCTGTTCTAATTCATCCCAATAGTGCTGGATGGGGTTGAGGGCGGGGCAGTCACGTTCTTCCACACTGGTCCAGCCAAGTCTTAATGGACCTTGCTTTGTGGACTGGAACACAGTGATATTGAAACCAAATAAGGTTCTGCCCCAAACTGTGCCCACAAAGTTGAAAGCATGACGTTGTCCAGAATGTCTTGCTATGCTCAAGCATCTAGATTGCCCTTCAATTGAAGTTAGGTCTAGCCCAAAACAGTTGGGTCCCAATACATTTTCACTATAGCGTATGCATGTATGCACGTATGCACGTAAGCATAAACAGACAAGACACTGTTGTTAAGGACCAGCATAAAGAAGACTGGAAGAGGCACTTTTTAATTACCATTGGCAGAACCAGTCCTTGGTTGTAATCAGTGTGCTCTCCAATTAAATTCACCCGCCCGGGAGCACACACAGCCACCTGAGCTTCTCCTCCATAGCTGTGCTGGAACACACGACGAGCAGTCGCCAGGAGATCCACCACATCTACTCCAGACGCAGCTACAGCCATCAGGACACTGAGGTCTCACGACTACTCTCAACAACTGATCGATAATAATATAATTAAATATAATAAACAGATCAGGTCACAAAAGTGCATAGGTTTCAAAAAGTTTGATAACTATCACGATTTGGTCAACATTAGCAAAATGTGTGATCAGCAAAGTAGGCGCTTCCTCTATTTTAGTGCACTCTGATTGGTCTAAAACTGTCATATGACGTATGAGCTGCAGGGGTGTGTTTAGGAGGGTTAAATCTGCTGGGCCGAAAAGAGACATTACAAATCACATATTAAGTTTTTTTCTTTCTTTTCACTTTTATGAGTTCTGTCTGGGAATCCTCTACAGGAGGAGCGAGTACGATATAAACACGCCCCCATTCCAAGATTCGCCCACTTGAAAAGTCCAACAACGCCCCCTAGTGACACAAGCATGAGAAACCTCACTTACAATCCTGGCCCGTCCTTCTCAAGACAATGTAGTTTTTTAAGTCGTGTGTTATTGGGCATTTGGATGAATAATAAGCCATTATTTTTTGTTGTGGCATATCGGCATGCTTTTTTTTTCTTTCCACTAATTGCCTGGAGACCGCTTCTCTAACGGCAACGATTTAGTCCATGTCCTGTAGTTCCCGCCGTGTTGTATTTTCTTGCTCTGTCTCACTCAGCTCATATAAAATGAGTTTGTTTTGTTATGTATTTTCTTATATATTTATATATATATTTTTTTAATATATTTTCTTCTTCTGATTCAGCTCAAGGAAGTGTAATCAGTTACTGGAATGACCCGTGAGGTAAGCAGGGCAGGACTGAAGTTGGGAAACATGATGATCCATATAATGTGTCTATACAGTCTGTGTTACTGCTCGTTTACTCACCTGACTTGAATCAGTTCCTGTTAAGCTCTTTGAATCAGTTGTTAAATTACCAGATTACAAGACAGCTAATGATGGTTCTGTTTTTCCAAATGATTCATCCAAACATTCAGGAAAAACTGAGCAACAAAGAAGCGGACAGGTTACCTGTGTTAGCCTAACTATGGTATTTTCAATTTTATGTATGTTTAATTTAATTTACAATATTAATTCTGGGCGGCATTCTGGGCAGGGGTTAGCGCTGTTGCCTCACAGCAAAAAGGTCCTGGGTTCGACTCCCGGGTCGGGCGCAGGGTCTTTCTGTGTGGAGTTTGCATGTTCTCCCCGTGACCGCGTGGGTTTCCTCCAGGAACTCCGGTTTCCTCCCACCGCCAAAAAAAAACAAACATGCGTGATTGGGGATAGGTTGATTGAACACACTAAATTGGCCCTAGGTGTGAGTGTGAGTATGTGTGTGTGTGTGTGGCCCTGCGACGTGCTGGCGACTGTCCAGGGTGTACCCCGCCTTCGCCCCAAGTCCCCCCCCCCGACCCTGAGTGCGGGATAAAGGGGTAGAAAATGGATGGATGGATATTAATTCTGGCAAATCCTTTTTCCATTTCTCAAGTGTACTTTGATATATTTAGTAAATAAAAACAGATCAACCTTTGCGAGTGAGTCCACCACACCTGAAAGACAGAAAGCCTTGCTCACTTTATCCTTTACTTACTAAATGAAGAAGGGCAGCTTAAAAAAGGCCAACAGGTCTTTATTGCAGTTTGAAAATAGACCAAAAACATTTTAAAGAGTAATACAAACTGTATAAAACAATGATCGAAATACACAACCTTTTCCTCAAAGCTCTTTTTGAATTTGTACCTGATATCAGATACTATGTCCTTCTTTTTGTCCTTCTAATAGCAATAGCATACACCATACTGTTCAATGAACATATTCAATATTGAATATTTCAACACAATCAGTAAGTCTTTAACACATTCAAGTTTAGTTGCTAATTGCAGCTATTTATCGATTGATTTCATTACACTTGTTCTTTAATTCAACCTAATCATTTCATCCACCTGTAACCATCTTAATTTATTCTTACAAATTCAGTAGCAGAAATGTGATGACTTATCTCACACACCAAATGTCTGTTAAATACACAAGAAAAACAACATACAGTGTCACATTTTGAGGTAGCTCACTTTCAACATAACATGTGTATTCACAATTTATCCTCTTCACTTTTTGCATTCTTTACAACAGATGTTCCCTCCTTCATGGTCTTTGGGGATTTAGTAGCTTTAGCAGGCTTTATGTTTTTATCAGTCTTTTCTATGGCCTCAGACTCTTCTGTTCGCTCTGGGCTCTCTGTCTTTTCCATTTTGACCTTTCGCAGTTTTTGCTTGCCCTTGATTGGTGTGGAGAAAGTAAGCGTGGTCTTGTTGAACTCTAGAGGAAAGATGCCCACATCCCCATCATAGCGGTTCTTGGCAACCTGCAAGGATCTACGGCCAGGACACGTCACAAGCTTCTTTTCCTGAAGAATGAGCACATTATCGGCCTCCTGACTGGCCTGGTGTGGGCAGAGAAAAAGTGATAGTTTTTATTTAAATGTCACAATGTGCACCTGATATAATTGCAAATATATTCGGTGGTTAAACTTTTAGATAAAAATGCATACATGACAGCTTATGAAATAAACATTCTAATGACACTAGCCCCCCATAAATAAACTGTCCATGTGAAAAAAAACACACACAAAAAAACAAATACTCAATGGAGATACAAACTAACAACAGGAAATTTGAAGTACACACACCACTAATACTACTACTATTCTACTGCTATTCTACTGCTATACTACTACTATACTACTACTACACTACTACTACACTACTACTACACTACTACTACACTACTACTACACTACTACTACACTACTACTACACTACTCTGTTTTGGCTTCAGGATCAATTAAAGTGGGATTTTTCTAATGATGAGAGGTACAGAAATGTGTACCAGGACACTTAACAAGTTAACTGGGTTAAGTATTCATTGCACAGCTAAACAAGGCCAAAACAAACAAGGCTGTATAAACCTAAAGCAGTACCAGCAGAAAAATTTCTCGGACAGAGAAAATGTTATGTTGGTACAACACTGATACTGGGCTGAGAGCACTCAAAAGTCAAACATGTTGCAACTTTCGTGCCATCGCAGTTCAGGTCAGGTACAGCATGGTTCCAGCAGACCTATGGAAATGTGCCTTAAGAGACTTTAAAGAACACCTTAGCTGTGCCAAAAATGGATGCTGTCTGTAGTTCTTTGTCATCTTCCTCCTTTCTAGGATGGATGATCAGGGTGACATGACAGCTACTATTTGTTGCAAACTTCCTGAAAGCTCCAATGATATGGTCCTGTACAGCAAACCTGGGGAGAGGTATTACACTACATTAATTGCACACCAAGATTGGAACCAGTCGCATCTAAAATAATGCTGTGATATGTTTTTCCAATTGGAGTACACTATTAGAATAAAAAAAGCAGAAAAATGTTTGCCTCACTTGTCTATAGACAGGTTCTCCTGACCCATCATAAACTGCAGGTTGTCAATGATCACATGACTGATGTCGTACAGGTAAACAGCATGCTGCATAGTATCCAACACTGCCCTGCAGAGAATTGTAGAGGTCAAAGTCAGGTCAGCAGATATTTTTGACATCAGTAAAGTGATTTCACTGCAATACTCCAGAGCTACAGAGAGAGCAAACTTAAACCTGGTCAAGTTTTTGGATCTCTGAAAACACAATCTGGCTTCAGACTTATTTAAAAAACTGTGACATTAATATGTTGACTTACTTAACATTTTGTTGACCATGGAAGGTCATGAAGTAGAGTGAAAGCTCCTCAAACTTGTCAGCCCAGGAGTCATACTGTTCCAGGTTGTCCTCTAGCCTCTGCATGGCGAACTGGGTCAGCATAATTTTGGCCAAACGCACATTCTTTATCTCAAAGCTTCCCCACAGTGTGTTGACACCCTGCATACACAGATCGAGGGCATACTCGCTGATGAAGGTGGTTTTACCACTCCCAGTGGGACCTGCGAAAGCATTAAAATGAAATCCTCTGTTAGTCCCATCATGCATATGTGTATATCAATTGGCATTAAAGTAGGTTTTGCATCAGCCTTACCTGTGAAAACAGTTAGCTCCCCGTTTCGATGGCCTTTAAGGAGCCGGTTGAGTTCAGGAAACCGGGCCCACTTTATTCCAGCCACCTGTTCCATGTTGGCCAGCTCCCCAAATACGTCCTCTCTGAGTTGCTTAAAAGACACTATGGACTTGTGGGCAGCAGGAATGGAGGCCTTAACAATACGTGCAAGGTTTCGGCCACGGAGCAGCGCCTCACTAGGACACGGCTGGAATTCTCCAGGCCGGACTAGAGAACAACGTTTCAGTCCCAATTTCCTTGAGAATATTTTTGAAGCCTCCCATGAGCGCATATCCCCTCCCAGCCAAAGGGTTACCTTCTTGAACTGCTCCAGGTACGGCAGGAGGACCGGCGGTAGGCAGCTGACCCCCCGAGGCAACGCCACAGTGGGCAAACCAGTGGCCTGACTGACTGCCATGCTATCAATTTCACTTCCTGTAAGGACCACCTCTGTATCCTTTGATCCCACCAATGTAATTCCAAATAGGTTGTGGTAGTTGGAAGATTTTGGAATTGTAGCTTCTGTATAGACAACCTGGCCATTTTCCTTAGTGGAGGCAGAGAGCAGTTTTAAGCCACGGAGGCTTGAGTCTCGCCCACTAAACCATGGGAACACCAGGCTCTTGGTAGGCTTAAAGAATCTCACCCCAAACTTCCTCAGTGTGGTGTTGGTTAGCTTATTGATCTGAAACATTGTTTTTACAAGCTGTGTCTCCTCCTCCAGGAGATCGGATAAAGTCACAGAGCTGTTCCAAATCCTCTGCACCTCCTTCAGTTCCATCTCCCTCTCCTCCTGTTCCTCCAGTGTCTCCGAGTAGCTCAGCAGCACATCAGGGTGGATCCATGTTTGCCCCTCTTTCTGCATCACCTCTAGGCAATCTTGCAAGTCTTCCCAGCTGCCTTCCACCAAAGTATCTTTACAGAGAAACTGCCCAGTGGTTTTGTCAATGAATATTGAGTAGCTTTCCTTCCCACTTCCTTCAAGTACATCTGGTTTGGGCTCCTTGAAAAAACTGGGAGCATGAAGGCAGCTATAGCCATCATGGAAGAGCACACCTTTAGACCGCAAATACTGTTTGATATCAGTCACTGTAATAGGATTGGCAGGGAAATCTATCGTAGACTTTGTGTCCTTTTTCAAGGTCCTGCACAGAGCAAGCAAACATGTAGGTTTGGAGTCTCCATAGAGATGACACCAGGACGGACCCTTTACTGGATACAGCAGCACTGAACGGCGATACACCAGAAGGCAAGACAAATCTCTCCTTACAGGGAGCTGCCAGAGTCTGGGTCTCCATCCTGACCCTAAGAAGAGACCTGCAGCTCTCCTCAAGACACGTCCCGTCCACATTTACACCTCATTCACGAACACATCGGTACAAATAACGATTTACCTGCTTTCTACACCTAATTTCAGTCTAAGAACAGAGTAAGAACACGCAAAAGCATGACGTAAAACTTACAGGTAAATATCTCACAGCCCCTGTGCAGTTCAACGCAAAGTCAAAGCACGGCCATGGCTCAGGAAACCACGTGTTCGTCTATAATTTAGCAGATACGAGAAAACAACACATACATTAAGGAAAAAGCACTAAAGCAATTAAAAGAAACAACAGACCTTCCAAAGACCGAGTCACAACGCTAAAATACTGCAGTGCCAGGAGCTCCAGACTGCATAGCACTCATCTTCAGCTCCCGCCACAGGAAAAACTACATCTCCCAAAAGCCTTCGCGACGGACTCCAAAACAATCCGTGTGAAACAAAGAGCAGTACTCCATGTTTTAACCAAATATTAAAATCAATCTGATCGTTGTTAGTTGGTTAGTTTATTCGTACACAAGGCAGTGTTTAAAGTTTAGCGTTTTTCCCACCACATAAAAAAATCAAGAATAATATTTATGACAAAAAGACTATGAAACTTGAACCGGACGATAATTGGTGATGAACCGTTGAAGGGTTGTTACACATGGTTGATGGTTTGTCCTTGTGTGTAGAGAGGTATTGAACAACAGGCACCTGGATATAGGTGTTTTGTCACTTTGTATACTCTCTAGTCGCGTGGGGAGTCTGAGATGACTGCCCGTGGCACTCCCAGCAGGTTTCTGCAGAGTGTCCTTCAGAACGGAGTGGGCCGGTATGTCTGCCAACTGAAGCGCGTCTCTCTTATCTTCTCCAAGAACGCACAGAGCTCCCTAGGGGTCAGGTAATGGTCTATATACCTAAATTATACACACACTAAACGGACAAACGTATCGGGACACAACTACACCCTTTACTTTTAGTGAAAGTCAATTGTAATGTCTCAGTTTAGCAAGAACGTTTGGACATCGCCATGCTTCCAACTTGCGGACAAAGTTTGAGAAAGAACCTTTTCTATTTCAGCAGGTCCCAACCCATAACTTAGATGGAAGATTTTGACTGGCCCGCAAAGAATCCCAACACTCAACACCTTTGGGCTGAACTGGAATGGAGATTGCGATCCAGGCCTTCTCGTTCCAATATAAATGCATGTTCTAAAAAATGCTCTATTGCAATGGTTCTCAACCTTTTCAACATTAAGGCACACATATTTATCACAGCATGTTGGTAAGGCCCACTTGGCCACATTAGATAATATTAAAATTAAAAAACCTTCGCGGCCCAGTGGTTGAGTAACAGGACTCTATAATATGAATGTGCACAAAATCCCAATGAAACTCCAAAATCTTGTTAAAAGCCTTCCAAGAAGAATGGAAGCTGGCTGCAAAGGGGGGATCAACACCATATTCAAATCTGTGTATTTGAATGCAGTATCATTAAAGTCCCTGCTGCTGTAATAGTCAGACACCCCAATACTGTTGTCCATATTGTGTGCGTGTGTTTGTGTACAATCACAGACACACACATTTTCCACCTTTGGGATTATTAAAGTAATGAATTAGTAAGTCATTTTGCTCCTGTCTTAGTCGTTGTGGATAATTTTCCATTATTGTTCATAATTGTCATGACAGGGAGTTCATTGAGAATGGTGTAGCTGATTTTGCAAAAAAGAACCCAGGAACTGTGGTCTACGTCTCTCCGCAATCCAGCCGAATTCCAAAAGTTGTTGCTGAATATCGTAAGTCCATTTTCCTCAATACCCATTTGTGTCACCATAAATAAATTTTTGTTCCTTTTTTCTTTCATTAAAGTTCTCTAATGGTGTTCTATGTCTAATGAAGTAGTGCTGTGGTGTTTGTGCTATTCTGAGTAGCTTGATTAACTGTTTTGTTTCGTCCGTACAGTCAATGGAACTGTGAAGGAAGAACTGGTCACCAGCAAAACGTCACAGGAGATTGCTGAGCTGATCACAAAGATGGCCAACCAATCAGGCCTGGACATCATCCGCATCCGAAAGCCCTTCCATACAGACAGCCCCAGCATCCAGGGTCAGTGGCATCCCTTCACCAACCGGCCTCCAAGAACAGATCCAGTTGGACCAAACCCCAAATGAGGACTTGGAATACACTCCAATTGGTTACAATTTTTTTTCACTAAACTGTGTTGCTTTTGAAATATCTCGCCTGGAACCAGTTTAATGCATTGTGGAGAAAGTTTTATTTGAATACAGTTAAAGATATCAAAACAGCCAATGTGTTATTTATTAGGCTGTATTTCAGTAATGACCATATCTACCCCACCAAGTATCATCATTATCAGTATGTTGAACTTGAAATACAGGTTTACAAAGAGATATGACCGCTTGTATGCAATAAAATCTTAAAATTAGGAAGCCAAGTGACATTCACTTTCTGAAATGGTAATGATTATAGTATCTGTTCAAAATATTTAATATGACATATGGGAACAAAAAACTTGTATCATGTTAATATTGTACATCATGTGCTTATTGTTGGAAATGGTATGATTGTCAAAACGTTACCGCAGAATGCCACATAAAACAGCAGTAACGGCCTGCATGTAGTATGGAATGACAGTTTCCCAGGTTTGCGAATATTTCTGTATCAACATATGAGCTATGCGGAGGTACAGTGGTTGCAGCTGTTCTCAGAAATCTATAAAGCTACACGGGGAAACAGATTGGGGTGATTTGTGAACATGTTGCTGACAGATTCATGACAATGTTGGTGGTATATCTATCGATGCATTACACTTATCACAGCCTGATGAGCACAGTGCTCTGCACACACATCATACTTCCCCTGTGAGAACTCACTTGACCTATTCTGTGGATTAAATAAGGTCCTAAATAAAGCACTGTTTCTAGGTGACAGATACATATGGGCCATACAAATAAGCCTGACATCTGAAGAAGCTTGGCTGACTATTGGCATTGCAAGTATGTCATAAAATGGACTGAAGAAATTATTCCTGACAGGCTCATCTTTTTCATTAAGCTGTATGAAGTGGCTTTTGAAACAGCCTTGACTCGAGTATATGAGAGGAAGCCAATTCTGAAATATGTAGTACATATATGTAAATATTTACATATATTTACATTTTGTAAATATGTACCAAATCATGATTAATGTATATGACATTTATGGGACAGTTAATGCAATAATTATCGTTTTTTTATCCTCATAAATGCTGCTGTTCAACAGTTCAAGGCCAGCATTTTGCTCGTATCTGCAATTGTTAATCATAATTTAAGCATGTCTTTGTCTGTAGAGAGTGGTATTAGGCTCCAAGCATTGAATACAGATGTGAGGGTGCCAGTTTATGTAATAATATCATTTTTGTGCCTATGGGGATTGGCTGAAATCTTGTCAAACTAAAACTAAGTTTTATTAGCTAATGTATCCTTTGATCATGCAATTAACTAGACATTATACCTCTCAAATTATGTTTAATTTTTGCAGTAAAATTCTTGGTTTTATTACTGATTCAAGCCAATACTAAATGGACATGCCATGAAAAGACTATTCAACAAAGTCATGTAGGTCAGACAAGTATCAGTTAAGTGTTTTTTATTATTGATAAACCTGATTAGTAGTTATTTTGCTGTTTGAATAATAAAATGGGAATCTGCAGTATCAAAGCTTTGTAGATTGCCCACAAGAGGGCGCTATTAGTTCTAGTAAAGAATGTGCCACCTAAAACGTCTGTTATAAGTTTAAATATTAGTCTGTGTAATCAGAGCACATGGAGTTTTAAATCTGCTGGGGGGAGGTGAGCATCACTGGTAGCTTGCTGCTAGCAAAACTATCAGAAATGATCAAACTGGAAAACAGTATTATACTTGATACAGTATTGAGTCTTCGGGACTGTTAAATAATGATAGCACACTTGTGACAAGTTAATAAATGGATTTGAGATTTGAGGAGCAATCTGTGTTGACCAACCTCATCATCACTGAGTTCAAGTTGAACATATAGATTTTTAGATAAATGACCACAAACAACGATGTAACTATGGTTTTACATCCAAAGAAGTGCTAACATTAGAAAGCTAAGTGGACTTAACATAATCAATAAAATGTTTGTAATTGTAGAAATTCTAACAAAAATAATCATATAAATGGCTGAACTAAATTTTGTTTGCTGATCCCTGCAGATACCTCTGCAGTGCATATTAAAATTCTCTGTTTCCCCCGTTGTTATGCACGCTTGCAGTGTTTTATTCATGTAATATACTATTTAAAATAGTGTTGTAATGTTTGTCTTTAAAAACTCAATTTGTTACATTTTCGAAATAATCATCAAACACTGAATTACTCATATGACCTAGAGTGACCACGCCCCAGCCAGTAATTAAATAGCATATGAAATGAGAAAATAGTAGCAAATAATAGAATGCAATGTGGTCTAACACACTTACATTTTTTCAATATCCTGAAACAAATGAGAAATATCCTTAATTCATTTATTCTCTTCTCATATATTCAAAGATTTGAAATGGACAGCTGATCATAATTTCTTTATGCAGAGTAAAATGGAGGCGTTTATAGTCATGAAAATTATGACAAATACAAGAAAAAAACTTCACATGAGATGAAGGCTATAAAATGATGCAGAATCGTGTGGAAATAAATCATGAAGTACAATGATTTGTGTTTGTAGCTCAGTTGCAAGAGCAAGACTCACTTTTGCCATCGAAACAATATATTATTTATATATTGCACGTCGTTCACTGTTAGAATGCAATTCAACATCGGGATTTATTTTCACCTGATCAGTCGAGTGACAAGGTCGGCTCACACATTTAAACAGCATGTTG
>JBBKCR010000101.1:30106796-30119900 GCA_037577295.1 Ladigesia roloffi
CTTTGAGCATGTGTGAACTGAACTTTGAACTAGTTCATGAAAAGTGTGAACTTGCACAACACTGTATATATATATATGCAATGTAGATTCACTCTTTTACATTTAAAAAATGTTTTCTGTATTTTCACAGACCAGTAGAACTTGTTAAAAATGACCAAAAAAAACCCCTCTGCATTAACTTACACTGAATGCTGATGTTTTCACCTTCTCCTGTGAAGTTATAGAGACACAAGGTTTTGTTGTCTGACAGCAAAACCCGTTCTGTTCCTATATTCATTCCGCTGTACTGAAAAAATACTTGATCCCAAGCAAAGCTGTTACTGTCAGCTACGCAGTGACAAATACACCAGCCAAGCGGTCAGAGCCATTAGGGACAGGCGTGTGTGCAAAAGCTGATTCAACATTTACCACAGACAAGTATTACTGTTCAATATAAGCAGTGCAAAACAAGAGTCAGATTGTACCAAGCACCACTGCAAACACACTTACAGAAAGACTACAGCCTCACAGTCCTGCTGCAGGAAATCAGTCAATACAAAATGGCCACGGCCTTCCCACAGTGGATGAGATGTAATGAAACGAGGCCATAGTTGTTATCCTCAAGCTGATTGGGATGGATATGAATAGATGCTCATTAAACTCCGCATTCAAAAACCCCACCACCATGAATTTGAAAGCAACACAGGTATAGGGAAGACACGTGTGCTGTATTAGTGTGTTATCTGTCATTTTCACATACTTGTGGGCACATATGGGATATGAGCACTCTGCTTAGTGACACTTCACATAAATGTATCTGTTCACCTTTGCATCCCAAAAAATTGCATTCTGATAAATTTGGCAACTCATTTGTTTGCAGAACAATGTATGTATGTATATTGCATATGCCAGAAAGTGGCTTCGACATTTCCAAGAGCGCCATGCATTAAGGCAATGAAATTCTTTTATAATGAGGCAATTTTGTGTGGCATGTGGAACCTGTGCCAAGGCGGAGCACCCTCACAGAGTTTCAGTGATCTGTAGAAAATTTTTTAATGTATCCTTAGTTTTTCTGGGCGCTTTACAGTGTTGATGCAGTCATAATTTCTTTCTCATTTTTCACAGTTTTCCTTCGCTTGTATCTACAACAAGACTTCTATTGAGTCTACAACACTCTTGCTAAATTTATCTTCAGTACAAAAGCTTCCTTTATTCCCCCTATGTTGTTCTCTGTTGCTGTGTCCATTCAGATTGCCTAATCTGAATTCCTAAATGTTGTTACAGCCTATCCACACATATGATGAGAATTATAATTTATTGTTACTTCTGCAAGCATTTCACAGATCTTTACTGAGAAAGTTCAAATACTATTATGTCCTCAGTTATATCACTGGTGATTTTGTATATATGTAGGTCCATACAGCAAAGTGTTATGTACATACAGTGCTATGTAAAAATGTGACTGTATTTTTCTATAAATGTGTGGATTACCTATGCATTTACACAGTTTTTTTGCATTCATCAATCAAATGCAAAACAATGTAAAAATCAAAGGAAACATCTGGGTCTAAAACAGAGGATTATAAGTCATTTATACGTCATTTCCAATTTTCAGTTCACGCTCTGGGTACCAGTCTGTTTCCTCTGTTTCCAGTCTGCGGAGGATGCGATCTTTATCTAGTCCCAGCCTGCTGTAGATAAAATAAATATATTTTTCACAACACTAAACAGTGTCATTACAGTCCACAAAATCCACAAATCATGATGCACAACAGCTTCGGTTTAGATATACCAGAGGCATACATGAGGATAGAGTGCAGAAACAGCACAATACATACACCACTATGGGTATATTTTCTGAATAAAATCTTCTGAGCAGCTTACAACATTAGGCTTCCCACCATAAGGGGTCGCTACATGTACTTGGGGGAAATGGGGCTACACAGAGCTCTCGTCTGGCTCCAGGTCAAGCTGTGTGTGTTTTCTCTTCTCTAAGATTCTGTTGAGCTCTTCTGTGAAGGAATGGTAGAGCGGCGAGGTCATCTCTGAGTCTGCCTGCCTCAGGAGAACATAGCTGTTCCCATTCATCTTCCTTAAGACGCTGGGTAATGTGGCTGAGAGGCCATTGGTGAAGTCTGTAGAGGGCAGGGGTGGTGGCATGGGCAGGGGAGGTGCGGGAGGTGGCTCCTTGCTTGGGCTAGCTTCTCCTGGAACTATCTGCAGGAACGCTGCGTCTATTGACGCTGCCCTACCACGTCCATCAGCCCTTCCGTTGCAGTGGCTGGAGATGGTCTTCAGCTCAAAGTGTGAGCTCCGTTTTCTCTCCGTGGCCGTAATAACTGACAGCCCTTGCTGGGAATACTTTCTGCCAGCAGGGGTGCTACGTGCACAAAAGCTAACATATAGCAGAACCACAGTTAGCACAAAACAGAGTCCACCTAAAACAGCCACCAAGGAGATGTACATGGCCTCCATGTGAAGGCTGGTTCGAATGTCGGGCCCATAAGGCAGGGCAGCAGGTGGGGAGTGAAGAGGCTGCTCTGTAGGGCCACTAGTGGGCGTTACAGGTCCAACACTGGCAGTGGAGAAGTAGCTCTCTGGTAGTGCTGTTGGGTCCGTGGGTACATGTGGTGACACTGGAGGTGCAGGCTGCACCCTCACCATGTAGCTGCGTATAGGAACCCAAACACTATTCTCCACTGCATAGCAGCGGTAATGACCACTCTGCCTGCTCTGAGCCCCGATGATGAGAAGTCCATCCGTGCCGATCCGGTAGCCTGTGTCGGTGCCGTAACCCTGCAACTGCTGGCCATTCAGCATCCAGTGTGGAACTGCCAGGTTGGAGCGAAGCTCACACTGCAGGAGCACATCATCTCCTGCCATCACTGAACGAGTGCGATGAGACACGAAACCTGGCAGACAAAACATGCATATTAATAATGTAAGACAGATTTATTCAGGCTGACTGACCTCAATAAGGCAATGCTCCACTGAATGTACTATAAGTGTGATATATTACAACCCTTTTGTCTGCTTTATTCATACATGCAGGGAGTTTTCATTGGAGGACCTTGACAATTGGTTCTAGACTTGGATATATGATTCTAGGAAAACTTCAGAACTTGCGCATTATGTGGAGGCCTTTCGAAGGTTCTGTTCTATTTACCAAAAATAGTTATTTATGAAAAAAGACATATTCATGAAAAGGTTCTTCTACAGCAGGGGTGACCAGTCCTGGCTCTGGTCCTGCTGAGTTTGTCTTCAACCCTTATCTAACACATATAATCCAGGAAATGAATATCTTCGAAGAGGCACTGAATATTAGAGTCTATTTTAAGAGAGCACTTGGGGTGTTAAAACATGATTTAGGTTCATGTGATCCCTTTAATCTAATCTAGCTGATCCTCTGCTTAGATACTCACCATCAGCTGTGATGTCATCACACCCTCTGTTACCCATTTGAATATCTTGTGTTAAGTTTGACCTAGAAATAGAAAAAGACAGCAGTTATGCTTATGTCAGACTCTGCATATATCCACACACATGTACATTTGACATGGAGAGGGTTTGACCAAATGCACATTTCTGAGTTACATGCTAAAATATATAGTGATGGCTCTTACTTATCCTGGTAGGATGATATTTCAATACACTGTCTTCCATCCCAACCACACAGTGGATCTCGGGCAAACACACAGTCGCAACATGAGGAGTATCGAGTACAGGCAGACAGGGGCACTTGAACTACTCCTGAGGCAGCACTCACATATACACTCTTCTGTTTGTCAAAAGGAAGGAAAGTCAGAGAGGCAGAGCACATGTATCTTCACTGTGTTGCCACATGAGAGCATATGGGTGAAAATAACTGTTCTTACATTATTATAGCATGTTCAGGAGAGTAACTAACAAAATCTGTAATGTTCTGCAAAAGCTGGTTGAAGGCGGTGTAAGTTTATTTCACCTGTTTGCGGGAAATGACCATGTCGTTTATGGCTTGCGGCTCCTTGAACAGCTGAAGCTCTTCGATGATGTGCACCCGATCCCCCACCTCTACAGCCTTATGCAACCAGCCATCATCTGTGCTTGTGTAAGTGCACACACACAAATACACACACGGGCATACACATCAGACTGAGGTGTATCTTACACTCAGTGAACTGATTCTGATGCTGTACAGCGATATTATTGAACTTTGCATCTCGCATCTACAGTCACATTCAGACGTATAAACATACCAGTCATATATCAATACATGCTTTACAGGTAACCAAGTTCTGAAAACCTTTTTTAATGAATATACAGCATGTTTTTTCAAGTTCTATGTATTTTCTCTGTTAAATATGGCATTTTTCTGCAAACTCTCAATTTTATTTTTGGAATACAGAACATTTCTGCTATATTTAACTTATAAAGGGGCCACTTTATTATTACTTTTTAATTCAGTATATCATCAATTACTGTATTAAGGTGCAGAACTCTCTTCTTTGTAAAAAATGTGAGCTCGATTTCACTCAGAAAATCAACAAATCCTAACTTGACAAGGGCACCAAACCTTTGCATATAACTTTAAACATATCACCTTATCTTGAAACTTCATCATTATTTTTTCTACATGGTTGATATTTCATTATGATTGGTCCAAAATTATTAATGAAACAGGCACCGTACAATATTCTCCTTAAAGTGACCATTTTGAAAATAAAGGTTTTGCTCAAACAGTGACTATGTATTGAAACCATGATCTGCATAATGAGCTAAAGCACCTGTTCCAATGAAAAGGAGATTATAGCTGTTCCCATCCAAGGCTGTGACTTTCTGCACCACTAATCTTGTGTAGTCCACATTCTTTTTGAACAGCAGGGGTCTCCCTCCTATTGGCTGAATTTCTCTGGCCATCAAAGGGTGTCTCCGAACAAACATCAGGACATTGTCCGGAAGGTCGCGCGACGTATTTATGAGCTGTGCACGGTGCTGATCAGTTATGCACTTCAGAGTGAAAGAGAGAGAAACATGTATGTGTGGTATCTCAAACATACAAAGACATGAAACAGGACAGATCTAAACTAGGATGTTAACCAGTTTTCTGAATCTCCACACTGTTAAGAGCTGATATGTAGTTTGTCACTTACTGAATAAAATCTATTTCACAGGATTAAAGGGGAATATGTGAAACACTCACTGCGCCAGGCCGCTGGTCTGGAACCTTCCCAGTATATTCTTTCCATTTTGAGTCTTGGAGCTCCATGTAGGGCCCATCAAACACAACCTGAACATCTTTGAGGGAGTACTGGCATATTGCAGAAGCTTTCACATTTTTCCTGAAAAAGAGAGAAAAAAGAGAGAGAGAGAGAGAGAAAGAGAAAGAGGGGTAAAGGGATGACAGACAAGCAAGTAATTTTGATTAATCATTCAACACTGTATAAACACTTTCAGGTTGAGTCTAAGTTGAGTGTAAGTGCCACTATCATCACTATCGTTTCAGATTTAGCTGAATCACCATCAAGAATATAAATGTGTTTGGCAAGCCTCAGTGAGTAATTTGCTATAAAAGGTGTGTTTGTGTATGTAAGGTGTAGAGTGTAGGCATAGTTTCCTTCTCCTAAACACACATGCATATACACACTTTCTGCTCCCCCACAAACAATACCCAAACTACCTTCCCCTACCTTCTACCTTCCCCTTAGATTTTATACTTTTTCAGTTGTGCTTATATTAAGCATATGCATACTTTTATTTCTTGTTATCTTAGTGTCTTAATTCTAGATTTTATTCTTAATTTAAATTTTCTTAATATAATTCTGCACGGTCTAAATGTGGTTCAGGACACATTTCACTGCGTGTTATACCTGTATGACTATGCATGTGACAAATAAAAAAATCTTGAATCTTGAATCATAAACAATATAATTCCTCTTATGTACATACTGTCTCTGTTTTGTCTTGTTACTGCTACTCTTTAGCAGTTTTACATCTATTACTCTTATACCTTAACCTTTGCTCATCTTTTTGAACAGCGTCCTGTGCTACTGTATTATTTGATATTAGGTTTTAAAGTCTTGCACTGTCATTTTGCCCTCTGCATAGTCCCGTCTACCCTTGTGTGCTGTTGATCTGCACCGTGGTCCTGGGGGAACTGGTCATTTTGCTGTGTACTGTGTAAATGGCAAAAATGACAAATACTTACTTAATTACTTGGGTTGAATAAAGTTAAAACAGGTGCAACACCATTCTCTAATCTGTTCTTAAGAAATATGATACTGCATAAAGAATGCATTTAACATATATGTTGACAGACTGCAACTTTCTTGAAATCATTATTATTTTAAATGATTGAGTTTGATATAGTATGTAAACATTGTTAAAGGTTTATTATGTACCATTCACTCTCCATTCCGTATTGTCCATACAGTCCTATGCACACATTCTTCTACTCAGACCTGAGCCTTGCCAATTAACCTTTAAACTGGCATTTTTAAATAAGGAAAATAATGGCCGTCAATCAGAATTTACATACATAATTTTTAAAGGCACAGTGACAGATACAGTCTATTTTAGAAATTAAGTGAAGTTGTAAAATGACCATGAAGCTACAAAAATTCATTTGTTGACCTCAGGGAAATACTAAATGAATAATAATGTAAAAATAGTACATAGAAAATGCAGGACATGGGTCTTATATATAACACTAAAAGACATTTATTACATCCAACCCTATATATCAACCAGTACCAGTTATATATATATAAGTACCAGTTGAAGTGCGTTTTCTATTTATTCAATCTCTCAGACACACTGTGGACAGTTGTGATCCCTCATTAAAAAGAGGGATAACTGTGGTTCGTTTAACAATTTTCCATCGGGATTTTATGGATTATCATTCCAAATATTATACTAAAAATAGAATCTAATAGTTGACTCTTCTGCACTGTAATAAACCCGGAGTGCAAATCAGAGGTTTAAGAATTATCTGAGCTTTATACGGTTTGAAGGACAAATTGATGCTGCACAGACTCACTCTTGCTTCTTTTTAACACACACCTACACATCTGCAAGCTTCAGTCTTGGCCTTCTGCCCTCCGTTCCACTGTCTGTGTCTGTGTGTAGGGATGTGAGCTGCTGGGAATAGCTAATGTAAATCTCTCTAAGTCATTTTCCTTAAAGACCCATCAGTCATAAAAACCTCTGACTGGGAATCCAAAAGTTAATCACATGATA
Organism: Ladigesia roloffi; assembly: GCA_037577295.1. Classification (NCBI taxonomy): domain Eukaryota; kingdom Metazoa; phylum Chordata; class Actinopteri; order Characiformes; family Alestidae; genus Ladigesia; species Ladigesia roloffi. The sequence goes on from JBBKCR010000101.1 coordinate 30,113,991, forward strand.
GCAGATTAACGTTCCTGTTCCCATCAGTTTAATGAGACAAAATACAGGAGCGGGGATTATCTTTTTCTGTACCTTTTGGAATCTTACCCTAAGAGAAACAGTGGAGAACATGATGTAGATCAAAAAAGTGGTTTTTCATATTTTCAATACCGTAGACTAGTAAACATAGTAACAGTTCAATAGTAACAGTATTCTACAGTAGTTTGTGCAACTAAGTGCAATCATTTTAAAGTATCATTCAATCATTTTAAATGATCCATATTCATCTTGGTCAACAATCACAAATTGCCTTGATAAATGTTTTGGTATGTCAATTTTGCTATTTGGTACTTATTTGGTAAAATTATTTGGTAAAATATATTATTTTATAGATCAAGCACTTCTCTTACCATTCGAGCCCAAATACACCCCAGAAGGTGCTATTCTCCACAACAGGCCCTTCTAACGTGAACATACTCCGCAGGATGTTGAACTGTAACTCGTATTCAGGAACAGAGCACACAATCCGGGCCTTCAGAAAAGATGTCCACTTCCTCTGGAGAGTCCTCTGACCTCCTATGTCACCCTACAGAGAAAATAATCAATATGTGGAAAGATCTCACACTAGTACATTATTATTATAGGTATAAGAGAAAGGAAGAAAACAGTATGCAGCATAAAAATATTTATTAATGTATAAAATTGTCCACATACAGAGAGAGGTAGAGGTAGGGAGAGAGGGAGGGAAAGGGAGAGAGAGAGAGAGAGAGAGAGAGAGAGAGAGAGAGACTACCAAGAGATTATATTGCTTGAGCCTGAGACAAACATCTTTTGAAAGCGGGGGTGAGAGTAAATGCGTTGGTTCACACTGTGCCCGCGCAAGTACATTCACTCTAATTACATCTTGGTGTACTGAGCTTAGTGGCTGCTCTGACTGCAGAGTGCTTTAGTATTGCTCTCCTTTTCCTCCACCAACCTTCTACATCTATGACTCCCGCTTACTCTGGAACATTCACAGAAAGACTTCGGCTGGATTCCGAAATCCTTCTGGGACGACAAACATAGGCTGTGTGCTATTCTTGAGGTCTCCCTAATTTAATATCTCCACTATTTGCACCTTAAACTGTGTCTTAATCCGATGTGGAACCGTGAACAAATATTAGTCTTGACAGAAAAAAAACACGAAACACGATACAAGGATAAGCTGTACTTTGCAGCTTAAAGTACCAAATGTTAATAACCCTACAAAAAACATGAAACACAAGGTAAACTGGCTTCTCTTTAGATTAGTAAACTGTGCTTTGCATGTTAATTTAGAAAGACAAGGTTCCAGGTAATCATAACGGCATTTAGTAGGAGTACGCAATAGGAATGAATTCTGCAGCCTCTACCTGCTACACTAATTACTGCCCATCAGTGGGCTCTGACAATTCCTACTGGAGACTCCCTCGGCACTCATCTCTGTGGGCCGCATTTGGAAGCGGGTTGGCTATATTCCTTGAGCAGTCATGAGCGTTTACCATCTGGGCTGTTTTCATAGGACTGAGCCTGTTCTGAGCTTGCTTAAGCTGTCCAATACGACATAATTCTTCTACCCCCACAGCTGAGAGTGAGGGAAAAGTACTGCAAAAGTACTGCTCAACTTTTACCTCAGTAAAAGTTGCCTTTTCCATCATTATCTTTCACATTTTTAAGCATTTTGCATGAGTTAAACTCACTGCAGATCTATTCCACCATAATCCCTCCATTCTTTTGTCTTTAACAGGCTTGAATTTCATTACTGTTGTAGTTTTTAGAAAGTAAGCATCTATAATTCTTAAAAATATATATTATTTTAGTTCACTGAAGAACCTGCCGATTAATGTTTTTTCAAAGAACCATTTGTAAACAAGATGTTGGAGATACGTTTCTACATAGAAGAGAACGTCAAAGCCAAAAACCATTTGGAACCTTTATCTTGATCTTCCACTTTTCAGGAGTCTGGTAAGATAAGACTCTCAATCCTTTGTTAGAGCCACAAGGAAGAAACTGTTAGCTGGCAGATCATCTATCAGTGTGATACTCGTTTGTTGGGGCTCATAGAGTAGGGGTCTGATTGTAGGTTATGCAGTTGTTTAAAATATAATTTATAATGGCATTTCTATGGACAACAACCATATCAAACTGCAGACAGGTGAAGGATTACTGGGGGACTTAACAGCATAATGCATGGCTGTAGTGAATTCATTATAGCATCTGTAGAATAATAAGAAGCCTACTTGCCAGAGCTGCAGTTTCCTTTCACAGGTCTTTAAAGGATGGTAGCAGGGTCTCTGGAGAATGCATGCTATTGATCTGGGAAGTAGTTTAGAGTGCCACTGGATGCACGGACTTATCACAGCTACAACTCAATCTCACCTATTAAGTCTATAACCTCCATCTTTCACCGTTTTATATTTCATACATCTCATTTAATAACACTAATATTTCTATGCAGGACAGTGCAAAGATTTCTATCTCACTTGACAATGAGGGTTTTTAAAAAAAAAAACCAAACAAACAACGACAACAACATAACATTTGAATAAATAAAAGCAGGGACATTTTTGGTGTGGGGCAGACATACTGGTATGGGACCTAGAATGTGGGGGTGATGGTTTGGGGACGTGTTGTATGTGCCACACTCTAAGTCTCGGGGGGTTGGGTGTGTGGTGGTTCTTGTGTGTTCCCCAAAGTGGATAAGTGGTGAACAACACATTATTTTTTTAAAGCAAGGGGTTGGTGTGCTACAGTGATTTCGGCATCTATGAATACAGGAGAAATACACAAAAAGGCAGTAAAATGTAACAAGACTGTTTTGTTTTTTGTTTTAAAAATTACTGATATGTTGGTTTAAGGAACGAGTGTTTGGTTTCTGACTTGTCGATGAATTTTATCCATCAGGAGAATCTGAGATAATGAAGGCCTGAATAGCTAAAACATGTACTGGCCAGTGAGTAAACACTGAGATTCCCAAAGTAGAGATTTGAAAGCAGTTACGCTAAAACAGCCACATATTTAACCACAATTTATTATTTGTTTTCATTCAAGTAGTTTTTTAACAAAGTTTGTAGGAGCTAATTGCGCCAATTTATTTCATTTATTAACAGACATAAAATTGTTTCCCTTATGTTTTCGAAAATGACCATTTTGTCTTCAAAGCATTTTGTTATTGTGTCATTCTACAATTTTAAATTAATCATATCAGATTTTATACTGTGAACAGTTCTGTAACTTTATTTCTCTGTGAATGTTTAGGTGAGCCTGGTGAATGCTAAGACTTTTCTATTTGACTTTTTTCATGTTTAATACTTGAATTCATATTAATGCATTTATTTTGGTTTTCATTGCAGGACCCAATATCAAATAAGGGCCCAGCTGTATGAGTAGTTCAATGCTAACATACTTCAGTATGTCTTATAGAAATAAACCATATGTTAGAATACAGTGAATATTATTTCATGCAGCTAGAAAGTAAGCAGTAAAAGAGCAATTAGAAAGACTACTATAGATTCATCATTATGATTACTTCCAGTTCGTTGCCCAATAGGGAGCTCTCCCCCCTGCATTACACTGTGTCTTCATAATCAATAATACTGAAGGTAAATTCACAAAACATGATTCAAGAAGAATTACCAAGAATAAATCACAGAAACAAAATCCTTCTGGAAAGTTTCCTTTCTTGTGTTCCAAGATCCAAGTTTTTCTGTGATGTTAAATATAGTTAATAGTTTTATTTGAGCTAGAAATGCACTGACTGAAACTGCAGCAAAGCATATTTTCCCACATTTTCTCTTCAACAGCTCACACAACCCCCCCCCCCCCAACCCCCCAAGAACTGCTGGCAGTACAAACCTCACATAAGTCTCCTTATCTTAGGTTAAGTACCCTGAATTAAATATTAGGTTTGAGATGGCTGTGTAATGGACCTATAAAAGCTCTATCCCAAATGAGTTAGCAACAGTCTGCTCACAAAACACATCCCATCTGACGCCAGCAGCAGCCTGAGGAAACGCTCCATCCTGATGGGTAATCACTGTCACTTCACATTCCATCAGCAGAAGACTCAGTCCATCATATGATACGTGAGTGTGATATCAAGTGGAGACAATAAGTTTAAAAAAGTAGCCCTCATAAAGGAGGATTCTTCCAGTCGTGACCTCAGGGCCTGCATCTTTATTGTTATTGCAGTTATTGTTGGATTTCTTGCATTTAAAGGAACTAAAGCCCCTAAAGTCACTGAAACGGCCAAATCGAATGGAAAACGTAAGTGAATGGGGATGGATGTCTGAAGCAGTAGGTTAGATGCACTTTATTTGGTTGTATGATTGGCAAATTTATGCAAAAATGAGCACAAAACTTTCAAGTCACCTTCTGCAAATGTAAATATCATGTATCCGGGATTCTGGTGAGAAATATCTGGTGCATACATGATTGTGTGTGTGTGTGTGTGTGTGTGTGTGTGTGTGTGTGCGTATGCTGAGGGCTCCCATTATGTGGCCTAGTTTGAGCTCCTCTAACTTGCCAAGCCAGCCAGTGAGGGACCTGACCTGTTTCCCCAATATGCGAAGTCTGAGCAGTAGAGTGAAAGTGAGATGTGAAATAATGGAGATTAATAAAACACACCAAGCTGCAGAGTAGGTTGCTGATTTACAGGATTTGATGGAGCAAGTTCTGGGCGTAGTGGCAGGGTGGGTGGTTGAGGCATGCTAAATGAGATCAGATTAGAGTAGGGGGTCTACTGTGTGTGTGTGTGTGTGTGTATATGTGTGGGGGGGGGGTCTACCCTGCCTGGCAACAGTAGCACACTGCTGAGCCCCAAGGAAGACAGGCTGAGACGAGAGCAGTCACACAATGTGAAGCTGGTCTGAACTGGACACGTAACAATACAATATATCTGAGCACATTCTGGCTCTCTCACTCAATACAAAGGCCAGAATGCTTGCTGTTATCACAGAGACCATAGGTGTGACACTAATTTGCCTTGCTAAGCATAAAAAATGATGAGTTAAAAAAACTAAAGGCCTTTACCTTACAAACCCTGGCAACTCTGGACACTCTGGTCTGACTGGAATATGGGCTCTGCTCTTGGTTTCTCTCCGTGAAGAAGAAGTAAAGTTTGTCATCGTCCCCAGTGGAGCTGTTGACGCTTTCTCTCAATAACGCTGAGCCAACAAAGTCCGCCTCTGCAGAAAACACAAAGGGCTTAGCTACCACGCAGACAATAATGGGTGAATTATGTCTTATAAAGACATTACTGCATCACTAGGAGAAGACTACAGTAACCATGTAAAGTGTTTTTTCAAAGAATGCATTTTTTTTTCTGTGGAAAAACCACCCACGCTGTGGAAAGAGGAATGTGAAGGAATAATCCAGTTTTTTTCTTTCTGGACTTTTTCCACAATTTTCACCCTAATTTAGTTATGCCCAGATCCACCCACAAGCAAGGAATCTCCCCAGTCACACAGCAACACCAACAAGGAGAATAAAGGCTAGCACATGCTTCATCAAGTCATGCCACTGCATCTTTTAAAACTGCTGAATACACACTGTCATTGAATGATGACATGCTTGATAAGTTATGCTACATCAGGTAGCACTGTGCTGTGTTGGCAGTGACTGGGGGAGAGGGAGGGCATCACCAGGGACTGAACTTGCAGTCTTATAATGATGGGGCCAATCTATTACTTACAATTACAGACAAACTCCTAGCCACAACCGTGTTACTAGTAAATTATTTCGCATGAAGTTATTTATGTATAGTATACCCCAGCATGTATTTTGTAAAGAGAATTTTAAAAGGACAGTTCACCCTAAAATGAAATTTTTATGTTTATTGCTTACCCCCAGGGCATCCAAGTCGAAGGTGACATTTTTTCCTCAGCAGAACACAAACGCAGATTTTTAGCTTTA
>JBBKCR010000101.1:30128445-30144499 GCA_037577295.1 Ladigesia roloffi
ATAAAAATATCACAGTATCACGGTATTGTAATTACTGCTCTACAATGTTGTATTTAAATGTCTGGGTAAAAAAAACAACAATTTTTTTTCAACTGAACACAGTATGTTTTATTTTATGAAACATATAGAACATTTTGTAACATTGAACATCAGGCATAATAATTAAAATAAATAATTGAATCTTCTTAATTAAATATAATTGCAGTCATTTGTGTGAGCCTAAATCTGCAGCTCAGCAATAATCAAAATAAAGAAACTAATAAAATTTTCAAAAAAAAAATCCTTTCTTTGACGACACAAACAATGCCCATATCATAGGAACGGTATAACTTTTTTTTGGCGGTTTTGAAACAGTGACTATTTTAAAATGCGGTAAACCTTGAAACCACTTATCATCCCATGTCTAAGTAGCAGTAGTAGCAGAAGCAGTAGTGGTTATAGTAGTAATAGTAGTGGGAATAGTTGGAGTAATAGTAGCAGCAGTATAAGTATTAGGTCTTGTTGTAGTCATAGTAGTAGTAATAGTAGGCTAGTAGTATTAGTAGTAGTAGTAGTTGTAGTAGTAGTAATAATAGTAGTAATAGTAATAGTAGTAGCAGTAATAGTAATAGTAATAGTTGTAGTAGTATTAGTTGTAATAATAATAGGAGTATTATTAGCTAATGTTCATTTGTCAGTTTTTACTTCTTCAGGGATGTAGGTGAAAACTAAACTGAAACTACCCACAAATAAACCAAACTGAAATAATGAGCGGAGAAACAAAATGTGTGCAGATGCTTCCAAATAACAAACACAGTTAAGCAGGTACCCTCTTAACAAGCTCTGTCTTTTGCATGAATATGCTGAGTGTAGCTAAATGAAGGCTAATTATAGAAGCACAAGAAGCAGGAGCTTTTCAGCTGGCTGGTGCTTCAATAGAAACAACGACTAAGCTGGAATCTGCTTATAGTCCTGTAAAAAGATCTTTACATCAATTATAGATCAATCAGTAAATCGAAATGTTCCTCCAGGACCGTGGTGCATCACAAGAACCAAAACAGAACACTACAGGACTACTCAAGTGCAGATAGGACAAAATACACATAGAGTGCAATGAGAGCAGGAAAGAGAATATGAAAAATACACAAGCGAATCAAATCAACAGTGATGTTGATGAACGAATGAATACAGCATTATGCAAGATATTGTATTCTAGCAGCAGATTCATTGTGCTTTTGCAAGTGTGCAGTATGTAGTACTTGTCGTTCAAGGGCTGTGATCAGTGCAGTATGTGATCAGACTGTATCAGCAAGAAAAGTACAGTCACAAACACATAGAGAAGAATAGTAGGATTGTGACGGGTGGTGGTAGATCAGTTCTACCTTCTGCACCACCACTGGGTCCCTGAGCAAGACCCTTAACCCCAAGTTGTTCCAGGGAGACTGTCCCATGTAGTTAGGAATGGAAGTCGCTTTGGATAAAGTTGTCCGCTAAATGCCGTAAATGTAAATGTTGGATTAAAGTGCAGTACAAAGACCAATATACATTTGAGTGATTAAAAAAAAAAAAACAGGTCTACAGAAGACATAGAATCGCTAAATATGGTCAGTTGAGTCACCATATTCTCCTTAGAAAAGTTCACGTTTGCCATACAACAAGAGAAAGATACAGGCCTGAATATTTGACCTCAACACTGAGGGGTTTTAGTGGCTGTGGAGAGGGTTTTACTGGCATCATTTGGGGCCTCACGGACCCCCTAGTGGAAAAGGTAACTACAAAATAAATGTTTTGTTATTCTAAATGATTAAGTGAAAATAATGGAAATTGTATAATGTTGGCCACAACCAGATCTCAACCCAGAAGGCCTGGTTTGCAATCTCAGTTCCAGTTGTTTAGCTCAGAGCTCAACAGGCCAGTTAAGTTCTTCCCCACAGAACTCATCCAATCATGTCTTGATAGACCTTGTTTTGTTGACTGGGGTACAGTCATGCAGGAATAGAAATGTTCTCCCACAAAAGGTGGAAGCATGGGGTTGTCCAAAATGTCTTGGTATGCTGATTGCCCTTCACTGGAGGTAAGCAGCTTGGCCCAAACCATGAAAAACAGGTGTGTTCAAAAACGTTTCTCCATATAGATACCTCTTTGTTTTCTCTAATTTAATACTTCTGTCCCTGTGCAAAATGGTTTTCTTTATAATTTGAATTCATATTCACAAGTTTTGCTGAGTAAAAAGAACACAGCCTCATTTGGAAATACATGTGAACATAAAAACTTAAAACGTTTCCACAATGTGGAAAAAATTGGGATGTATTGGGTGGGCAGTACACTAACAGGGATATTACTGACATTGCATTTCAATCCATAGCCTTTAATATGGAATAATATGAGGAAGCATTAAGATTAAGCCATTCACTGGTCCAATACATTTGTCCACATAGCGGGCTTGAACTTAAATGAAGACATATTATTGAGTGCATGTAATTCCTATACGTATCTGCAATAATACAAACAGAAAAAATTGCCAATCAGATTATTAACAGTACTCAGAGAGGAAGAAGCATGCGGAGAAAGATTGTGTGTCCCAATACTTTTGTCCATTTTATTTACTCGAACATAAACGAAGGGATTCAAAAGTCGATTTAAAAATGCATTTTACTTTAGTGCATGTAATCACTATCCACCTCTGCAGTAATACAAAACAGTATAAATATATAATGAGATTATTAGCTCTGGTTCAGAATTGTGGAAATAGCTCATGAATAAAGGACCTACAACACTCCAAAAAGAAGAAGTAGGAGAAGGTGGAGGAGAAAGAGGAGGCGGCAGTAGAGTTGGATCAATGACGCCACACATTCCCTCACCCACACACATGACAGGGTTTGGGCTTTTCCACCCCTAGGCACTATCAGACACCAGCTACCGTCCTAAAATATTATCCTGGCATCTGCAGGATAGCAGCCAAGTCCTATGGTGAGTATTTCACCAGGTTCAACAGGAGATGTTACGAATGGCAGGCATGTAAACAGCGTGGTTAAATGTTAGCCAGCTGTGTGACTTGTGTGACTGAACACGTCGCCTTAACTGGCGGAAGCGTTAACGTTGGCTAATAAGTTTCCACGCATTCACTTTATCTTAGTCCAAACATTATTTCTAATATTTATTTGGACAATTCAGGTTGAGGACTAGTCAAATAACCTTCGCTAGTATTAGTTAGCAAGCTAGCTAACCTAGCTTAACCTAGCTTTAACTATCTCAGTTTTTGGTGGTTCTGGTAAAGCCATTTTCTCGTTTCTGGCAAATACCTCGTTAAAGTACGTATAGCAGCCAACTGATAAATTAAAAGTGTTGGCTGAGTGTTTTTTTAAACCAAACATGTTTAGGATTATGCTCATTCATTGTGTATTTATAGTTGCGGGTTGGCTTAAATGCTCGACAATGTATTATTTTCTGTTCAGTCGCTCAATCAGGATGAAAACTAACGACCAGCCAGGTAGTTACAGGGCTTTAGCGGATGTTTCAAAAATGACCAATAAAGAGTTCATAACTGAAGGAACTGTCATCTTCACTTTGCCTTTCGTTAGTCAATAAGAGGAAGATGGGTTTAAGTGTATAATGTTTACTGACATCAACATGGCTGTTTTCTGAGTTTCTTATTGCCTTGCTTTTCGCCAGGAAAAGGACACAGGTGAACAACCTGTCAGTCTCAAACTGCTGCCAAGTAGCTCATCTTTTTTCCTGGTCTCTGCTGAGATCAGAGTTTTCTTTGTTTACACTCACCATCAGGCACCACCTGTGCTGCCAGATGAGATGAGCTGGAACTCACACAGTGGGCAATATGATCCAGGAGAGCCAGGGATCACTGTATGGATAAGAATGATTGACAGTTGGTGGTCACAACACAAAAATATCCAAACTTTTGAGAGAAGCTGATATGAACTTTGTTCAAAATCTTATGTTAAATCCTAAGCACGAACATGTTACTGTTCAGTTGTGTGATTCTGAAGTTAAGGCTGAAACATGTTTGAGCTTGCTTACTTTCAGTGTCTGGTGTTCTGCCACAAGCCAGATGCTATTCTTGCATTTTTTCCATCATAAAATGCAGGGTGAGTGCCTGTGGAATTTTATTGAGGTTAAAATCAGCTGAAACACAGAAGACCCTTTTTATTGTGGTTTTGTCACACAAGTGCTGTTGGCACCTTGCCTTTTTGAAGTTTTAATTGCTAATTGAAGTGGAGGAATGTCTTGAAAGAAGGAATTGTTGCTAGAACAAAACATTTTATATCCATTTATGCCATTACTTTTAAAAATCCCAAATGACTTGCAGTAAAGCATTCTTATATTAACTTAAAGATGAAAACTTTTTCTTTATGTAAATGTACTATTGACTTTATATTATATTATCATTTTTGTCTCTGTGTGCATGTCTTTGAATAGTTTCTTTGGGATCAATACAATTTTCCAACTCCTATCTTAGTTAAGATGTTTTGGTCAGAGAGCAATATTAGGGTTTTTTGTGATTGTATAGATCTTGTTCCCAGTCCAGCTCCTGAAGGACACATTATCTTGTTTTCCCTGTGAAAGAGCACTAATTGATCAGCTGAAGGTCTGCTGGCAGCAGGGTTGCGAACCACTGTTTAATAAAATATATTTAAAGCATTCAAACTCAGAAAAACGTAAATGGCTAAGATGAATGTATTAACAGTAAGATAGTGGTACTGCTCTGAGCAAAAACACTTGTACTGGATAACAATTCTATCTAAAACAGTCCTATATTTTTGTTTTTTACAGAATCCCTTTTAGGACGATGACCACAATCTGTAGAGTGAGTGACGCTCGGCTGGCAGAGGAAAAGCAGAGAGAAAGTGCCAGGAGATGAAAAGGATGGGAAATAGGGTGTGGAGCTTTTGTCTTGGTGTGTCCACATCTGTGCTGTATGGCTCCCTGTCCCTTTTTGTCTCAATTCTCCATAATGTCTTCCTGCTTTACTACGTGGAGACTTTTGTGTCTGTCTACAGGATCGACAAAGTATCGTTCTGGGTGGGCGAGGTGAGTCGGCTCTAAACAAATAAAAACTTACCCAAAGGGTCATGGACAGTAATACCAATCACAAGTCCATGCTTTTACTGGGGCTGGGTTAAAAAAATTGATTCTCCGATCAATTTCGAATCTCGTAAAAAACTTGCAGACTGATTTTTTTCCTGTCTACTATGCACTATTTCTTGCGACCGCGCAAGGAAAGGTTATTCATGTGCAGAAGTTGTTTTAATTTAAATAGACAATACTATAATGTTGAATTAGATTAATTATAAAGTAACTATTTATTGAAAAGTAATATAGCAGTGCAGTCCGTCAACATAGGGATATCCTCCACTCAAGTCCATTTATAACCAAGCCAAACTAGTATTAACAAAAAGAAATCTGTAAATAAATAGATATAGAATTTAATTAAATCGGATCATGAACAGGTTTCAGATTGATTCAGGAAATCGGCAACAATGCCCAGCCTCAACTTTTACACTTGACGTGTATTCATTTGCCGTAAGTTGCCATGACGTCTTTGTGGTTTGTTCATGCAGACTGTGTTTCTGATATGGAACAGCCTGAATGACCCCCTCTTTGGCTGGCTGAGTGACCGCTCCTTCCTCAGCTCGCCTCAGTAAGATCCCACATGTGTGATATAAAACTGTACAAAAATACTACATGTGTTTCTGGTATTTAATAGAACTAGAATAGATGGAAATATACCTGTTATCTCTACTACTACAATGAAATGTTATATTAATCTTTCTGCGTAATTTCCATCCTCCTTGTGTTTGATTGCTCAGGTCTGGATCTCAGATCTCCTCGCCTGCGGTGGTGCTGAAGAGGCTGCAGTCTCTCTCTAGGAATGGTCCCCTTTTTTCTCTTTCCTTCTTGGCCTTCTGGGTGGCTTGGGCCCACCCTGGTCTGCAGTTCCTCCTCTGCCTGTGCCTTTACGATGGGTTCCTCACACTAGTGGACCTCAACCATAACGCCCTGCTGGCTGACCTGGCCGTGTCTGCAAATGACCGCACACGCCTCAATTTCCACTCTTCCCTGTTCAGCGCAATGGGCTCACTCTCAGTCTTCCTTTCCTACTCGTTCTGGGACAAGGAGGATTTTGTGTCCTTTAGGCTTTTCTGTGTCACTCTGGCTGCCCTGTCAATGCTGGGTTTTGCTGTGGTGTCTCGTCTGCTGCGTCACAGATTCCAGAACGAGATCCGATCGAACAAGAGTGAAGAAGAATTGCTCAAAGAGTAAGCTTGTTTTGCAACTTTGCATGCTCATATAACATTACTGATAACAGGATAGCACAGAATGCTCTCTTTAGTAATCAGTGTTTATATTACTATGTCATTATATTATAATAGCTAATATTTCATGCAGTTATTACTGGTTGTGTATTTGGATAAAGGTCAGAAATATCATAAGGAATGTAAAAGCTGTGGAATCCATTATGAACAAAATTCTTCCCACTCAAGTTGTAAAGCAAATCTTCTGTAGGTCTTTGCTGAGGATCATTAAACAGGACACTGTACTGCTGTAACCCTAGTAATTCATATTTCTGTCGCTGTACTCTCCAGTGTTATTGCTGTAGGTTTATAGTTTGCTATTGTTTGGTGTAATGAGAGAGGGAGCTCTGTGTACCTGAAGTGTAAGCAATTTGGAGAGAAGAAGACAGGCACTTAAGCAGACTTGCAGGTAGATAGATGAGAAAATGCTTCTCCAGTTACTTGGTCCCTTGTGATCCTTCTCACTGAAAGAAGGGGAATGAAATTGCCTTTCGAGTTGCTTTCTGTTTTTCTGAATAGTTGGCTCTGTCTTTATCCCCTTTCCTCTTTTATCTCTTTTTACCCCTTTGTTTTCTTTTCTTCTCTCACATTATGTCTCTCCGTCTGTATTTTCTGCATTACAGGCTGTCTGTTGGCCATGCTCCACATGCCCCAACTGAAAAGCCCATCACACTTGGCGAGTATTTGAAACAGCTCTCGCGCCATAGAAACTTCTTATGGTTTGTTTCAATGAACCTGGTACAGGTAAATATTTCTTACGGATCCAGTCGTGTGTATTTTTATAACTGGATGTGATCAAACTGAAAATAATTGCTGGGCATCTCTTTACCATCCATTCTGCAGGTATTTCACTGCCACTTTAATAGCAATTTCTTCCCTCTATTCCTGGAGCATCTCTTATCAGACCGGATCTCTGCCTCCACTGGCTCCTTTTTGTTGGGTAAGGGTGTTATTATTCAGTTTCTCAATTAAGGCTTCAGCAATTGAATTTTCACTGCTATGCTTCCGTGTCTGCATGGACCGTGTCATTTCAAATTAGTTCAATGAAGTTGTGATAGTAGGATTTTGATGATTGTAATATGGTACAACATTTCCAAAAACTGTCAAATCTAAATCAGAGTGCAATGTCAATGCAAAATTCTGTTTTTAGCTTAGTTTAAAGACAGCAAATCAAATCTTATATACTCATTGAGTCTTGGTTTTGAATCTGGCAGGCATCTCTTACATAGCACCTCATCTCAACAACCTTTATTTTCTGACGTTGTGCCGAAGAGTTGGGGTCTACCAGGTTGTTAGATGGCTTTTCCTGTTGAAACTGGGACTAAGTATAGCAATGCTCCTGGTAGGAGCAGACCAGGTCTACCTGCTTTGCTTTTTTATTGCCAGGTGAGAATCAAAGATCACACTCGCATATATATTCATACAGGCTTGATCATGATTTGGCATTCAATCCAATTGTTTTGTGATGTGTGTAATTGTATTTGTAAAATATAGGGTGCAAAAACAGTCATATTTCTAAGCCAAAGTAAAAAGAGTATAAAAAGTATAGAATTTCTCTTGCAAACATAAAGGGAACTTTGCTTAAACAGCAGTGGTAACTGTATCTTAAGTAGCGTAATTATATTGAGACTTTAAATGTAGATTTTTAGAATCATAGGCGTTGTTCTCAGGTGTTTACACAGCCTCTGCATATGTACAGGAGATATTTGTGCAATAAAGAACTTGTTTTTATGGTTTTGTTTGAAAAGGAGTTTTGCACAAAACGTCTTTATTAAATGTATCTATGCATGAACGATTCTTTCTAGTAACCGAGTGTTTACAGAGGGGACCTGCAAGCTTTTGAATTTAGTTGTCACAGACCTGGTTGATGAAGATTTTGTATTGAACCGACGACAGCATGCGGCCTCTGCTCTTCTGTTTGGCATGGTTGCCCTGGTGACAAAGCCTGGCCAGACCTTTGCACCCCTCTTTGGCACCTGGCTGCTGTGTGTTTACACAGGTGTGTGAATGTGTATGATCAATAGTCAGGATTTGACTATCACAGTGAAATTTTTTTTTATATATATTGCACTAGCTTAAAATATCTTATCCTTTTTTAATTGTATTGATTTATTTTGGAAGTATATTAGCAGAATCTCCCTTTAAAACCCAACTCATGCTTATTTATAGTGCTACAGTTTCTTTATTCACAGGTGAATGTTAATTGAGATGCCCCTCACATTAAAATGTTTTGTGGGTGTACTTAAAAAATCGGTATACTTCAGTTAATATGCTGGCATTGTGCTGATTTTTATCAAAGTAACATTTTATATTAATATTCTTGGACATTTTCCATCTCTTCAGGCTATGACATCTTTCAAAGGGATCCTGTTAAGGACTCTGTTGCAGCTGTGGCCGTCTCTGGTGCCGAGAACCCTGTGCCACTGCGCCAGGGCTGCTTTTACCTACTGGTATTTGTACCCATTACCTGTGCCCTGCTGCAGCTACTGGTCTGGTCTCGCTTCACCCTCCATGGTCGCAGATTACAGAACATCAAAGCTCTAAGAGAGGGTGCCCAAAACAACCACCTCTTAGATATAAAGGCCATCTGACCATCACATTCCTTACTGCCACACACTGCCTCAGGATGTAGATGGATGGATAACAGAACTTGAAAATGGCGAGATCTTGGTCAAACCTGCCTTATATTCTCACAGCAAGAAACTGTCTGCATGTGTGTTTTTTAAACAATATGACCTAGGGACCAAATGTGAGTGGTTAAAACAATCATGTTTTGTGGGACCATACTGAAGGGTAAAATCTCTTCCCCTTTGACTGCACTTTGTCTGGAAAGTACAATGGCCAAATTGGGTATTTTAGCCTCTTTATCGTACAGTGCATTAACTGCACCTTTTTAGTTTAAATGATCTGCATGGGAGTCACAAAAACTTGTTGCAACAGGCATTATGTTGATGATGAATTTAGGTGTACTGTACGTTTAGGAAATGTTTACTTTTACAATTTCACTTATTTTCCCTTCAAATAAAAAATGATCTATTTTTTATACCAAATATTTCACACAGATTATAGGAGAGCATGAGGACCAATTTGTCAATTATTATTTTCTGGCGTAATTATTGCAGCTACGGAAATGGAATCTCAGAAGATTGAAGTACTCCTCTCTAGAAGTGTAAAGTGAAGTCTTCTTGTGTCATGACTTTTCCAGATGTTTAAACAAATCCCATTTTATAGGCATTAATACATTTGTGTAGCTTCTATGTGTTCATTCTCTCCCACATAAAAGTACTGAATGTTTCTATTGTATTGAGATTGATGTTTATCTTTTGGTACATACCGTTCTTACTGTTTCTTATATTTAAGTTTGTGTGGCTCAGGATATTTGCTAAATAAAATCTGTTTAATACTAGTAGTGCTCCAGTGGTGTATACTTTGAGGAAAATGCATCAAATGATGAGTCCAGTGTTACTTCATTGTATAATTGTTGGAGTTGTTAATTTGTAGGATGCTTCTTCTGCATTTAACCTATTCAATAAGTGAAGCATTGGGCTGCCTTGGGAGCAATGTGTGGGGTCTCTTGCTCAAGGGTGTCTCAGAGGTACCACTCGCAGTCCTGGGATTCAAACCCTTGACCTGTTTGCAGAGCCACATTCCTTACCACTAGGCCTCAGCTGCCTTATAAAAGTGTAATGTATGTGTATATATATATATATATATAATTTCTCATTGTCTTAAATGAGTGAATAACAGTAGTTTCACAAAATATACCTCAACACTTCCTAGAAGCATGGGATGGTCCGCGAGAACTCACCTAAGACAATCCAGTTTCTCTGCCCCACAGAGCAGTGCTGGGGCACTTTATACGCTCTCTAGCCAAAGCTTTTCATTGGGCGTGATGACCTTATTGTCATGTGAACCGGCTTCAGGGCACACTAATACACTAACAATGCTTTGGAAATGGTAGAAAATTGAAAATAACTCAACTCGCTAATAAGTAAGGATATCTGGACGTATGCAAACTCGGTGTATCTTGGTTTGTGCACCATCTGTGACTTAACAAGCGGGATATTTTTCCATCGCATTTTTCCTCCATAAGTTGGTCTGCTGGCCTGGAGGGCCCATGTGGTTTCCCTTTTAAACTTGACCCCGCCTCTTCCTCTGTAGACCCCTCCCCCTTCTGTGTGTCGCGGTTGTGATGAGTCACGTGACTGCCAGAGTGGTTATTGTAGGGAGGAGGGAAAGAGAGAGAGCTCGAGCTCGGTGTGTTCAAACTCAATCCTGTGCCTGCATTCCTCCTCTCATCAAAGCCTGCCTGAAAAAGAGGAGGAGGAAGGGGGAATCATAAATTATAACATGGTCAGATAGGAGAAGTGTCGAGGAGAGATCCACGGGCTCAGATCGGAGGACGTGAAAAAGAAACCCCCCTTTTGATGGCTCGTGGGCAGAAAAAGGCGAGGAGGCTTGGTTTGTCCACGGATGATTTTTTCTCTTTTCTTTTTTAAAAGAGGAACGCAAGATGGCAGATGACAGGAGGAAGTAACAAGGACAGGACGGCTCCGTTTCCCTTAAGCAGTGAAAGATCGTCTGGATCTCGGAGCTGCTGATCGGAACTGGACGGATCGCAGTTAGTTGCGCCCGGACTTTACGTGTGCGTTTTCACGCGTATAAAAGGACATACGGTTTGTTTGCTCCGTGGTTTAAAACAAAGTAGGTTGTAACGTTTGCTTTCGGGACCGGTAGGTACCTACGCCGGATCGTTCCGTGTAGTGGACCACCAGCTTTTACACACACACACACACCAGGGTGCTTCGGGGAAGCGCGTCTATAGTGGGCCGAATCGAAAAGAAAAGTGAAGAGAGAGGTTGTCCTGTGTTTGTTTATTCTGAGACCCTCAGATCAGATGCCGATAACGATCAGGTCAGCGGGGGTCTTTATTCTAATGTCTTTGTTGTAGTGACGAGACTGTACGCTCGCAATCTACACAGTTTCCGCAATTAATGCGGCGCAGTTGAGAATTTAGCAAAAGCTAACGTTAGCCAGCCGCTCGACTTGCTGTGGTATTTTCAGTTAAACTGAAAGTAACATCAGATTTACTGGCAGCAGCCGTGAAGGACGTAGAGGCGTGTTATTATTGTGTGTCAGACGGGTTTTTGATGGATTAGGCTGCTGTTTGTGGACAAGAGGACAAAGTAAAGTACATTGAAGTGCAGTGGCCCCTGAATAGCACAGTGCAGCACACAGTAGGAAATTCTTTCTCTGCATTTAACCCATTCACCAAGTGAAGCAGTGGACTGCCGCTGGGGAGCAGTGTGTGGGGACTCTGCCTCACTCAAGGGAATCTCAGTGGTGCCATTGGCAGTCCTGGTATTCGAACCAATTTCCTTCTAATCACAGGGGCATCTCCATAACCATCAGGCCACCAGCTGTTTGTTCATATAACCAGGTCAGCATCGAAGTCACTTGGACTTAAACCGAACCTTTTCAAATTCACTTGCTGAGCGATGAACTGACAGGTACATTCAGATGGTCCACAGGTTAGTCCACTACTCACCGAGCACAGAGAGACTCCAGAGATTGGTGATGCATTGGTAACCCGGAGAAGCACAGTTAAGAGGCCTTGTGGATGATTTGCGGCTAATGGCGCACATGAACAAATAAACAGTGGGATATAAAACATGTGGCCTCCAGTGTGCAGCAGCAGTCCACTCTCCCCACTGCCCAGCCAGCTTTACCTTGACTGAGGCTGAGCTGAAGGCCGTTCTTTTTCTCATTCAGCGGACTGCATGAGTTTCACCAATTCCCGTCTGTGCACTTCCCAAAAAGTTCCTAGCCGGGCCTGTGGTCCTCAAATGAGCACTTGGAGGAAGCTTTAGGGCCTTTGGGGAGGGGAGGGGGAAGGAAACTCGCAAAGAAGCCGACATGGCAGACAACTGGAAGAACTGTCTGGAGGAGGAGCTCATCTGCCCCATTTGTTTACATGTGTTTTCCGAGCCGGTGCAGCTGCCGTGTAAGCACAACTTCTGCCGTGTGTGCATCACCGAGGCCTGGGCGAAGGATGTGGGGATGGTCCGGTGCCCGGAGTGCAACCACGCGTACAGCCAGAAACCCAGCCTGGAGAAGAACCACAAGCTGTCCAACATAGTGGAGAAGTTCAATGCGCTGAACGTGGAGAAGGCCCCCGTGGTGCTGCAGTGCGTGCTGTGCCGGCGTGGCCCCGCTCTGCCTGCCCAGAAGGTGTGCCTCAGGTGCAAGGCACCGTGCTGCCAGTCTCACGTCCAGACACACCTCCAGCAGCCCTCCTCCAACGGTGGCCACCTGCTGGTTGATGCCGCGGACGTGCGGGCATGGAGCTGCCCGCAGCACGACGACTACAGGCTGTACCACTGCGACACGGAGCAGGTGGCCGTGTGCCAGTACTGCTGCTTCTCCAGGTGCGCGGCCAGCCACGGCCATGCAGTCTGTGATGTGGAGGTCCGCCGCAATGATATTCGGGTAAGAGAGCTCAGCAAGTTTATTTGGTCGGTACATTGAACCAGTTGAACCAGTTGGAAAATCTGTTGCTTTTAATTGTGTGTGCATCCTTTTTTCAGGGTTCAGGGTTCAACAGCTGTTTACACAAACAGAGTGTGATGAGACAGTGTTTCTCCCTGGGCCAAGGTGGAACAAATAGCAACACACAACAAAACATCAGTTTTAAGAGGGACAAACAATAAATAGACCATAAAGCAATGTAACAGTATAGCGTGAACAGGATGTAAACATTCCAGAGTAACCACTATTGCACCATAAGTATAATATTGCACAAGAGGCAGTCAGCAGTATTGAACAAATTGCAAGGTATGACAGTCACTACAATAGCCCGTACAGAAGTGTAGTAGCATAGTAGCATAGCATCTTAATGGTGTTATTGCACCATAAGTATGATCGTTTTCTTTTTTCTTACAGTATTTTAGCCATGTATATTTTCCTGATTCTAAAATAAGTTTGTTTTCACACTACAGATTCCCAAGCTTACTTTACAATTGCCTTACAGTTAAACAGCCTAAAGATATACAAAGGTACTGTTCTGCTTGGTTTGGTTTATGACTCATTTAAAAAGCAGTCCAGCCTGTAACACTGCTTATAACTTCAGCACGAGTGGGCGTGGCTAAAGTCTTAGAAGCTGCAGAGGCTGATATGTGTAAATGTTTTTGTGCTCTTACAAAATCTAAACCATCTGTTTTTTGCAGCTTTATGAGAAAGAGAAGACGGGGAGTGAACAATACCTTTCAAAACTATGATATATCAAAGTTTCTTTTTCAAAAAGGGTGGGAAAGTAGTATATTGCACAATGGGATCACCTTTCTGATACGGACTCATTATGTGGAAGATTTATTGTGATAAGTGAAGGGCTTTTAGGTACCAATAGGGTAGCAGGGCATATGATGCTGTTTGATACAACATAGTAATACAGGATGTGCATGTTGCTAGACTTGAATGACTAAGGCCTTTATCTTATTTAATACAGAATTTGACTTTTGCTGCATGATTAGTCTCTTTAAATTTGCTTTTGGCTCATTAAGGAAGAATAAACTAGTACGAATTAGCTTGAAATGCAATAAGGATTCCCTAATGTATTCCCTGATATCTTGACTTCCCATAAGACCTGAATCCAATTCAGAACTTTCATATGAGGTTTATTAGATTTCTTTATTTATGAATATGTTTATTTTTCATGCAGGCCTGCGACGACCGAATTTTATTTGGCCATTTCAGACCGCAACTCAACTGTCAGGAGAAAGAGTTTTATGAATGTTCCAGAGTCTCCCTTCCCTCTCTCCCTTTTTACTTCCATCTGAGTGGTAAACAATTGGGTAGAGCTGTGAACAATACTGAGGCTCTCCTCTGGGCTTATCTCTCCAGCACAGGTGCATCCTTGCGTGGCATTTAGGGGAGGGTGCGGGGGTTGCGACTGAAGATTTAAATGAGGAGCCTTATTTTCTGTAGCAAAGATGAAGGGAACGGCCTGATTTGGATTTTGGTTCGCTTTGACAATCCCCAGCATTTCTTTAGGCCTCGCTGCAATATAATGACCAGCGTGTTAATGTTTTTGCTATAATCAGCTAGGGCTTAAAAACTCATTTTTGGTGTACATGGACATGAAAGACTTGGCCGGTTATCGAATAGACCCGTTTGAAATAGGCTGATGTTTGGGGAAAAAACAGATTTTTTTCCAGGTCTGTAGGAGAGTACCTAGAAGACAGGCTGAAGAAATTAGGAAGCATGGTTTCAGTTGTAATTGTACAGAGAGCTATAACACTTCCTTGTATTGTACAGTTACATGATAATACTAAAGTTTTTATATCTTTATGTTGGTGATGTAACCATTCTAAACCAAAGTCAGTCCAGCAGTCCAGGTTCACTTCACAGGTTTTATCAGCAGTTTTTATCTCTCTGAGAGTTCAGTGACAACTAAGTAGGCACACAACTATGGGCCTGTTTTAAGTAGTTGATTTTGAGTGCAATGGGATTTGGATCAAGGTTAAATGTGGAAATTCCAAGCAGAGGACATTTTAGTACAGTTAGTAAGGCAAGGTTCATTGCATTTACCACAGATATAGGTGGTTTATTACACTAATAGCACACAACATGACTGATAAAAAGAAATTGATCACTAGTTCTCAGGATACGAGCAGTTTCTAAAACATATGTGAAAATCCATTGGCTTATTGCGAGAGGCTGTTGCTAAATGGAACTGGTAATAGAGAAACGGTGCGTATGACCAGATTCGTACCACAACAGTAATAACACATTTGTTGTAAAAACAAAACTATTATTTCATTCTCTTTTTGAGAACCGTCTTGTTTGTGTTTGTTAACTATCATTTCTGTCATTTCATCTTGTGTTTTAAATAAACAACCAGTCTAAAAAGTGAATGATGACTCTGAAACTGAGGGCTAAACTGAACCGAGAAAAAGGTACATGATTGCACCCCCTTTATACTCATTCCTGTGTGTATTCTGTGTGATTTGCTTCAGCGGACAATACAGGATTTGGTAAGTGAATCTTGGGCTAAGTCTGAATGGCAGGGTCCTCAGCTGCACCTGAAGGCACGGACGGAATGGCCCTGCTCACCCTGACCTTGGAGAGAGAGAAGCTGCCCTCGAAAAACAGTGATTGTGAGCACCCTGCCCCCACTCCCCCCTGAGAGGGGAACATCCCTGAATGGCAATACCACTGCTGCCATGCAGTATTAGGTTCCGCCCTCTAGGCTTCTGCCAGCAGCTCAGGCTCATCAGTCAATACAATTAGGTCATAGACTTGGATCCTGGCTCCAAAGACTTTCTGTCTGTCTTTCCTTCATTCCTGGATTTTGATTGCTAAAACACTGAATCCCATGATCTGGACTGTGATTGTGAAGAACCATTTCAGACAACTTTTAGCCATGTGGAAATCCAACTGCTTAAATATCCGGTGCTATTTGTGACTCTTGTTTTGACAAAGAAATGCAAATTCACAGAACAAGTCACTTTTATCATGTATGTATGTATATATGTATATATGTATGTATATATGTATATATGTATGTATGTATGTATATATGTATGTATGTATGTATGTATGTATGTATATATGTATATATGTATGTATGTATGTATGTATATATGTATGTATATATGTATATATGTATGTATATATGTATGTATATATGTATGTATATATGTATGTATATATGTATATATGTATGTATGTATGTATGTATGTATGTATGTATGTATGTATGTATG
>JBBKCR010000101.1:30144999-30160804 GCA_037577295.1 Ladigesia roloffi
GTAGATTAGCCCATGTGAGGAATGTTAGTTTATGATTAGTTTATGATTATTACTTGTCCTCAAACAGTAAAAAAAATACTTCAGAGGGTCATTTCTTTATACAGTTTGTTGTAGCATCATTATAGATCCCTTTGTTGTGCAGAACCGTCTCTCTGAAAGAGTTTGGCTGCGTAGATCGTTGGTAGTGATTCATGTAGTTCATTTCGCACTGAACACAGACTCAGCCGTTATCAGCAGTGGTCACATTGCATGACTGAGGACCATCACTTCACATCCCATCGCTCTGTGTTGACGGAGTTCGTCCCCTGGTATTTGGGCTCCTCTGTGATTCCCATGGCTTTCCCAGATGTGTGAGGCTACATTTTCGTGTTCTGTAAAAGTGTATGAGCTCTACCGAGTTTATCAGATGTGGTCTGGCTGTCTATATGATAAGTTCACTAAAGGCACTTCATTTCGGTTCACTGTTTGTGTTTAAAATTTGTTTCCAAAACTGTCACAGAGGGCACATTTGGCACCACTCGTGGGACTCAGGATGCATGTGTGTCATCAGGAGGCCAGATAGAATGCACTGGCGTCATGCGTCAGAGTCGTCTTTAGTGCATGTTGAGGTTTTACTTTGGGAGTGAAAGGGTGCGGTGGGTTGGGGGTTAAAGGAAGGATTCATATTGCCGTGTCACTGAATTAGACATTGACTTTTTTTAAAAGCTTTGAAGCATCAGTTGCACAGTGTGTTTGAGGTTCATACTGGAAGCATTTTTTGATCTCCCAGCCAGCTTGCATTCATTACACAGCTTTGCTCCAGTATACACACAGTGAGGGTCACAGCGATTTGTCTCTCTGACACGGAGGCCGACAAAGACAAAATGGGGAACGATGGTGTGAAATGAAAGTGTTTCTTCTCTTTCTTTCCCGTCCATTTTGCTTTCTGTAGTTCTTTCTGTCCTCACCCTCGCCTCCTTCGTACTCTCCTCCTGAATTTACAGAACTAAAAAAAAAAAACAGCTTTGTTGCCATGACAGCCTTCTCCTTTGTGGCTGCCTCTTGCATCGAGCATTCGGTTAATTAAAACTAATTTGTTTTTTTCCAGTTACCACTGAACTTCTGTCAGGCGGCGCAAACCATTTGTTGATTGTGCTTCTCCTTTGTTTAGGCCTCAGTCTGTCATGCGCTGAGGGGGGTTTATTCAATGAACAAAGCCAAGAGAAAGTTACCAAATTGAGTTTTGTTTCATAAGAACAAGCACTTATATCCATTTAAGGTGTCTTATCTCTCCAAGCATGATTCGTACTTCAGTCCATTGTTTGAGAGAACACTCCCTTTTACACTTTATAACTAGTTTAAGGTATTGTTTAAGGTATTTATCAGTTAAGACAGACCGTAGATGTTTTGGCAGTCATTTTAAAACACGTTGGCAAGACTTTTTCCTTCTCTTTTGTCTTTATTTCTGCATTTACAGCAAATGTTGATAAAGCAGCAGGACCGGATAGAGGACAGAGTTCAGGACATAGAAGAGCAGCTCTACAAACTCGAGTCAGACAAGTGTCTTGTAGAGGTTTGTTTCTAGACTTTCTCCATGTGCTTGTACATATCTCAAACCTTCCAGATGTGTTAAATATACTGCAGGGCTTTTTATTATTGTTATTATTATTGTTATTATTATTATTATTATTATTATTATTTTACTATTAGGTAATTTATGCTTACTGATCGTCTGCTTTGGTCAGAATCATGTTACTACTGAACACTACTGTAGTTTCAATCAAAAACATTTTCATAATGCCAGTCAATTATTAGAGGTTTTTGGTAAACTTTTGAATGCATAGAATTAATTAATGATTTTAAATCACAGAAAATATTTCTCTAATATATTTGTGATGTATTCACTTTTCCACTGCGTGCTAACCGGGATCAAAAAGTAGAATCGAGTCAAGGCACAACTATTCAGTGGAAAAGTGATATTGTATTGTATCTTGCAAAAATACTAAAGAGAAAATTTGACTGTGATGTTTAACGGGGCTGACTTTGAGAGTACTGTAACCTAAAACCACATTTTTTATGAAGTCACTCGCTTGGTACAGGTTTATGGTACATTGATGTTAAGAATAGAGTTGGGTTTAAGTTACAGTAAATGGCTGAGTTAACCCTTAAGGCTGGCCTTTTTAAAAACGACTGGTTGGCACATGATGTCAAGGGAATCCTATGTCAAATGTGATGATTTTAACTCACCAATCAGCAGTCTGCATTGTTTACTCATGACATTTTGGTTCTTGAGACCATAATGAAAAATAGTACAGGTATCAGGCACAAGGTGAAACAGTCAAGGCAGTGTCATAAGTTAGAAAAGTGACTGGAGTCACCATTTTATGCTTGTCTTCGCCTCCTCAGGACAAAGTACAGCGTCTGAAAGAGGAGGTGCAGCAGCAGTATCAGAAGATGCAGCAGCTCCTGGAGGAGGACCTGGGGAAGACCCTGGAGGTGTTGGACCAGGCCCACTCTAAATTCTGTCAGGAAAATTCTTCCCAAACCTTGCAGCTCAACCAGAAACGGCAGGAAGCCAAGAAACTCCTCGGCTCCATACAGATGGTCTTCGATAAGGCAGAGGACATCAAATTCATGCGGGTGACACAATTTACTAAGTTTTTATGGTCTAACATGACACAGTAACCACAATGATATTTTAAAGCGATGTAAATCACTTTATGTTCCTTAAACCATTTTGCTTAAACAATGTCTGAGCACTATAATCACAGATGTTTTTTAAATCTATGAAATGCCACCTTGACCACAGTAGTTTGAATATTGTAGTTTTATAATAAACTCACTTCTTGCTTATAGTTAAAGGAAACGCTGTTTTACCGTATGCTCATACTTACTGAAGTCTGTAAAGCCACCTGACTCGCCTTTTTAAATGTTGAAGCTGAATGGAATTTGATTCACCTCTAAAGTAAGCAGTGGATTATTTTAATAGTGGATTTTCAGGTGTTTATCTGTTTAGCAGTGGACTTTCAGCCATTTCCATTCCGAATTTGAACAGAAACATTTGAGTCTTGCGAGAAAAAAAAAATTCTGTAATTTGATGTTTTGAAGTGTTTGAGCTTCTCTTTCTATGGGATTTTATACACACCTTGGCACTTAAAGGCAGCTGAAACATGCAATTGAGACATACTACAAGAGATCCTGATATTGCAGTGGCTCTGAGTCTCACCTTTTATCTTTTTTATGACTAATGGCTATCATGCTTCCTTTCAGAAAGGCCTGTGAATTCAAATCCATCTGTAATAACTGACAGTATGTGGTTTAGCTTCAGTTGCAGGACATTCTGAACACGTAATTCATATTTTCTCCTTTTTTTTCTTTTGTTTAGAATACGAAATCTGTGAAAATACTAATGGACCGGTGAGTCTACAGCACATCTTTGATCTTTACACTCTGTGTCATTATTTCCCAGCCATTAGAATAACAGACTGTTGTTTGCTGCAGGTCTCAGTTGTGTGTTGGCAGCACGCTACAACCTTACAAAGTCGGCAGCCTCAATTCAAAGCTGTTCCTCTCAGAAGTCTCAAAGAGAGAGAAAAACCTCTGCAAAATGCTTGAAGGTAGGCATGAAATAATAATCCTTTGCATGTGTTTCATGTGTGAATTATTCAGAAATGACTTGTTTCTTGTTCTCCTTTGATACAATCTTGTTGTTTTTTTTTCTTTCTTTCTCTACCTTTTTGTGTCAGCTCCTTTTAGTGCCCCTGCCAACTTTTTCCAGACTATTCCGGCGTATCTGTGTGTGGAGAAACGCAGGCACTCCGTGGCTTTCCAGGATGGTGGAGGGAGCAGCAGGGCGAGCTCTAGCTTCATGGAGTCTTCCTCCTCTTCAGGCCCTGCTGCTAAGCAACCGTGCCTGAGTCTGGCTCCGGGCACCGCCCCCAGCGAGGGTCAGTCCTCGCAGCAGGCTCTGGGGGCATGCGCCTCGGCCCAGCATGTGGGAAGCAGCAGCGCTGCCACCGGATCTCAGTCGATACACCATTCCGGCTCTGTGTTTCCTCACTCCCATTATCCCAACAGCAGCAGCTCCCAGCTGCCCCAGTACGGGGGACGGAAGATTCTAATGTGCACGGTAGATAACTGCTACTGTTCAGGGGTGCCTTCAGTGTCTAACCATCGTGGGCATCCTCCGTACCCTCGCTCCAGTTCCTTCCCTTGGCCGGTAAGCTCGCAGGAATACTCCCACCCGCCTCTTCCATCCGCTCCCGCCATGTCCCAGTCCCTCCAGAGCCTGTCCATGCGGGACTGGATCGATGCCTCGCAGTCGCACAGGCACCCTGACTTCTACGGCCTCTACGGGCAGTCTTCCACCAAGCATTACGTCACCAGTTAACCCCTGCTTCGGTGGCTGCTCTCAGTCACAGGACGGGGTTCTGCTTCTTTCGGTCGGGGAATGTCTTAAAGTGAGCAAGCGAGAGGTTTTTGTACATAAATCAAATCAATCATTTAACCTTACTTAGGTGAACAGTGTAATTCTCAAAGCAGTGAAAAGAAGTTAATGTTACAAACTGAAGCATAACTTTGCACATGATGTAGGAGCTAACGATGTTCCATCAGTTTCCTTTACTACTTAACCACAGCATTTGCAGACCCAACAGAGACAAAGAACGGTGGTCATTGGTAACTCGTCAGTGTCATTGCACTTTTCTTTGTGAATTGCGAATTGTTCATTGTATTCAAAGTCAACAGTCAGCTCTTAACGAAAGAAAACAAAACGGGCAACTCTTACTATTTAAAGAACTGTAACTCACTATATTTTAGTTGATTACTTATTTCACATGCATAGGCTTTTCATTTACTAAGAGGAGATCCTCATAAGAGCGATTTATTTTTGTCTTCACGGCCTATATTTCTGCCTCTTTTTTGCAGAAGTCGGACTACCCTACTGTGTTTTTTTTCCTAAGAAAAAATCTATACTTATTTGCTAGGGGGAAAAACAGCAGTTTGGGTTCATTGTATTTGTAATAGGTAATTTTGTAGTTTTTGATGGACATAAAAGGAAATTTTAATGATGCAATATTATTTTAATTACTAGCATTGTTCTTTTGTGTTGTACTTCCCTTTTGAGAGTCGACTCTCGGTGGAATGCCCTCCTTGGTGCAGCTGTGAATTCCAGGTCTTGACCAGCTGTCCAGAATGGTTCCACACTGACAGCTTTGCTTCATACCATGTAAAAGACACAAAATAAGTGCTTCTTTTACCCTTTATGGGAAACCAAGAATGCATTTGGTTTCGTTAGCTATTGTTACCCATAGCATTACTTATTTTAGACCAAATCATGGTTCTCAGCCAAGCCTTTTGGATCTTGGGGGGCAAAATGCGTTCTAAAGGTGGAACTCTGTTACATTCCTCGCTGTTTATTATAAATGCAGCGATTTGTTTCTTCTGATTCATGTCATTTTTGGCACCAAACAGATGCGTATCTGGCTTCCTGTTTGTTATTGATTGCATGTGGAGAAAATGTCTCTGAGCACTTGTAGTAAAATAATATAACTGCAAGAATGATAAAAAACAAACAAACTATGAAACAGGGAATGAAGTTTTTTAAAAATGAACATCTAATGTAAATGGCAAGCACTGACCAAGGAGTCTCTATAGGTGAAAGTAAAAACTGATTATAAAATGCATTTTTTTGTAAATATTTTGTGAAACAAAAAAGAAAAGACTTGTAATTTGGAAAGAACATTGTTCCAAATAAATAATGGTTTCAAAAAATGAAATGTGGAGTTTTTGCCTCACAGCCTTTTACCCAAAGCTTCCAGTCCATGAATCATCTCTGTAACATCTCGGACATAGCTGAGAAGGAGCTCTGCGGGTGACTCGGGATCTCTTGGAGAGGTTTAGGAATTAAATGTGAAACGAAAACCCATTAACTAGATTCTTGAGGGGTTTGAGGTCAGCCACCATGATGACTGACCAATGGTGACTCTCTCCCTCAAGATACGATATGAAAGATAATATAACCAACCAGTTTCAAAGGTTTTCTGGGTGTTGGTTTTGAAATTGATATTTATTTTTAGAAATTGCAGCATAAAGGGCCATTTCTAGAATGGTGTGTTTTTGCTTTTGTAGCTCGACCAAATTGAATCGAATGTGAGGTATGATGCAGTGGAGGGCTTTGCAGATAGTGCTGCATTGCTGGCAGGATCATTCGTCAGGGCTGTTTCAGCATGAAAAATTGCAAAAAGTGAGTGTAATCTTCATCTGCTGAGGCAGGCCAAGATTAATGCACTTGGTAAGTGGCTGAGTGGGAAATGAGTGAGTGGGATAGAAAGAGAATATTGAACTTAAATTTTGTTAGTCAAAAAGTCTCATGTTGAATTAGGGTATCCCTGTTTGATTATTTAAGGAATATGTGCATGATCTTTGACTAACTAGATTCCCTTCTTCCACCTGTAAGTTTTTTTCAGAGATGTCAAGTCCAAAGGAACTTCACAAGACAAAAAAATCAGAAAGAGCAGACAAGAAATCAAACTAGAAAGAGTAGACTACAATCTTCCTAAAAAGGACCTTTGAATTAATGAACAAAAAGGGCACTGAAATCTTGGCTGTTTTTTCTGAATTTATTTTACATTTTGTACAATTTCCCCCCAGTATGTATCTGAATTATTGCCTTGATATTTGATACTTTCCATATTATCCCAGCATGGCAGCAGAATCTTAGTAGTATTGAAGCAACAGGAAGATCTCATTGGTTCAGACAAAATGGCTCCAGATCTTTTAGATGCTTTGCTCTTCAGGTGGGTTTTTTTTTCTTTCAAAGATCCACCACCATACTTCACATCAAGGAATAAGGATCTTTTTTTCACGACATACACAATGGTTTTTGTTGCCCAAAAGCACTTTTCCTGTACATATATGTGTGCTAAATATGTGTTATACTTTATGCTCATAAGAAGGTATTTACAACAACAGTGACAGCCTGTTATACTCACATTTATTAAGGGTTCCAGTAATTCTGGAGGGGTGTGTGACGCTGCCTTTGCATAACTACTGCGCTCCTGTGGGACGAGGCAGAAGGAATGTGAAATTTCTTAATAACAGTGAGTGTTTATGATGCTTCGCTCTGGCTTAAAACTTTGTCTCATAAACATCAAGTTGCTTCTCTGAGGTCTTTTGATTTCAGTAGCAGACCCTGAACTGTACCCCAAAGCTTATAGTAATTAAATCTTCCAATAACAATTGTTTAAGAAACTCTTCGTCTTTTAGATAGATTGAAAATGCTCCTCTCCAGTAATAATCTCCTCTTTAAGCCCTTTTTTGGTGGGCTGAAGTAATTCAAGTGGCTTGCCCACTGCTTGACTAATTTAGATGGATTCTATGTATGCTTTGGCAGTTCATATGCTTTTTTAATGCTATTAGTTGTACTTACGAGGAAGAAGCAACCCATAGAGACTTTTTAAAATCCCTGTAATGGGTTGGAATGTCTCCCACAAGGCTCAAAATGTGTTTGCTCATTGATCTTTTTTGACAGTACCCGAGCACAGAGTGTGTGCCCTTTTCAGTGTGTATGGCTGGTTTGTGTAGACGCTGGCCTCCACTGTGCTGCTGTTTGGTGAAGCTCCCTACAGCTTCGTCTCATTGTAGCCCTTTTCCAGCTCCTGAAAATGTGCGGGAGGGAGCCTCTGGCGTGCGTGCCTATTTCAAATGGCTTTGGTCATGTTTCAGGAGATACTGTCTCTGCTGGCACTAAATTTATCTCCTGAGTTCTTGCTGTGGGCCTTTTAGTTTGTGTCTGTATTGTGCATATATGTATGTGTGTAAGTGTGTGTGGGTGTGTGTTTGTGTGTGTATGTTGGGAGGGTTTATTGCTTGTGAAAGAGATTTTATGTCCTGAGGGTGCTTTTCTTCATATGAGTGAACATATGTATGTGTCAATGAGGCAGTTTTCCATGGGGCGGGGGTCGTTAGAAGATAGCCCTTGAAATAATCAAACCCGTCATGCCACAGCGCCTGCCCACGTTTGCCAGGAATGCAGTGAAAGGGCCTGGAAGAATGAAGGGAGAGTCAGTGGTCACAGTGAGACAAGCTGAAAACAGCCACTCTGATGTTTTACAGATGTGACAGTAGACCTGATGAAAGCAAGTTTACGTCATTCCTTCTGATCTTTCAGGACAGATGTCTAAGCCATTTAATCTAAATACTTAATGCCTGATCTCATAAACATAGAAGAAGCAGATAATGCTCCATAAGAAATAGAGAATGTGCGCCGATAACACTGAAATGTCTATGAACGGTAGTCATGCTTATGGTCCTGGAATGAACACTAAAGTATTGAGTAAAATAAAATATGGAATTCTTTGGCAATGACACGTATCAACTCTGAGTTCATGATTAATTCATTTATCGGCCCTGCAATGTGATTTAAAAACCAGCCCTGAGCTTAGTCAGTTTCAATCATTTAAATTCTACATTCTAAATATCTAATGAAATATTTCCCAATTTAACTTGTTTCATTAGTGAAATGTAAGGTTAAATTTGTTTAACATTTCCCCTCATTAACCTTATTTGAGTAAATTAAGCCTAAATTAGGCCCATCGGATTTAGAATCAGAAAGCATAATTGATCCCAGAGGACACTGCTTACATCATGACTGTTGAGACACACAGAGACGAGAAAAATATAAAGCATAAATCAAATCAAATCAAAGTCAAATACAACAATACTCATCCCAAGTAAGTGGTCATTCATATAAAAATGAAGATTGTCTTTGGAATACACTGCTTTATACATTTATTACATTGCTACATTATTTGACTGAGCATAGTATGCAAGCAATTTAGAATCATTTTATTCCAGAGAATCAACGCCTGTTCGATTTGTTTGTCAAACACAATTCTTGACCTTTTGTTTGTGTCTGTGTCTACAGAATCTTGTCATTTGAAATTTACTAAATAAAAGTTTGGGTATGACTCATAACAATACATTTCATAACAATATGTTATCAAAAACACTCCTTATCTGTGCTCCAGTCAGGTTTCTTGCTTCCTGACATGATTGTTTCATATTTGCCATAAGATATTATTGGCTAGGTAGAGAGCGAACAGTAGGACGATGCTGCTGCTGATCCTCTTCATTCCCCTGTGAGTGTCAGTGGAGATGCTGGGAACCTTGTGACCCAGATCATCCCTCCACAGCCGCCGCTGTAATTCTACACTGTACCCGCCCACCAGCCTCTGAGGGCCCACTGAGCTGTCAAACACACCTGCCAACAGCTCAGGGTGTTGCCTCTGCTCTCTGCTTCTCTCTGTTCTGTTCCTTCCCTGCCTGGGTCTTATTTACCTACTTTACAAGGAACAAAAACCAGAAATATTGTTTTTGGCCATAACCACACACACACCCTCAATTTAAATTTGCTGCATGGCACTGGACAGAACTGTTGTTTAAGACATGCATACAGATTTGTGGTAGCCAGATTCAGTTTCTCTAAATGCCTCAGAGTGTGTGTTAATCATTGGAATACTTGTAACTGTCCATAGGTTG
The DNA here is from genome assembly GCA_037577295.1 of Ladigesia roloffi. NCBI lineage: Eukaryota > Metazoa > Chordata > Actinopteri > Characiformes > Alestidae > Ladigesia > Ladigesia roloffi. The sequence continues at coordinate 30,154,519 of JBBKCR010000101.1, forward strand.
CTCACTATTTTAGTCCAGTTCTACCTGCTAGCCAGGAATTACTGCATCTTGTGATAGCACCTATAAAGGGAAGGTAAAGGCTAGCACATGCTAGTCACGTGAAGCTAGTCACATTTTTAAACTGCTTTGCCTTCTATATCTCAACAAAACGAGAAATACATTTTGAACCTGGCCTTTCCAGTAGTAAGATTGTTCCAGAAATGGATGCAAACTAATGAATCTTCAATCAGATAAGGCTACATTTGCATATTCAAACAAATTTCAATGAATACTACAAAAAATAACCATCTGGCAGGTAGTAACTAACCAGTGATGTTTCACAGTGATATCCAATATTTAAAATGTTTATCATATTCACCGGTAGTATCTTGCCTCAGCACACTTGGAGAACACAAACTGTCAATCTGTTAACAATTGTGGATGGGGCAGGCTGTTCCACCCACCCAGGCAGACAGTTTGAGGCCAGTTGTGATCTTTTGGATTCCAAGGAACAGACAGCTGTTGTGTTACCCGGGACTGAGCAAGGTTGGGCCACTCAGGGTTTACACCACTAGGGGTTTTTGAGTGCTTGGTTTCACAAAAATGAAAGCAAAAAAACTTCCAAAGCACTGTTCAGTATCTTCAGTAAATTCCCGTCCACATGTTCATGTCGGCATATGTGTGAAAGCAAGCCCTTAGGACTGATTTGTTTTTTCATAGTCACATTTTCAACACCTTACCCTGGGTGTGATGTAACTCACTGGGAACAGGCCTGTTACCTCATTAGCAGTGGCATCTTGTTGCTCCAGTGGCTTGTCTCTCATGCACTCAGAGAGGTGGAGATGAGTGGATGTATGGTTTGTGCGAGCTGGAGGCAGTGCAGTGCTCCAAAACCTCAGGGTGGTTCTGCTCACACAGCAGCTGCGGAACAGCTGCACTGTTCCCAGCGGAGAGATACTGTAAATAAGAGAAAGAATTTTACCAGCCCCTCTGATAAGCTCATATTGTGAACTCGCCCTGTCCCGTTAGACTCCACCCTGCGTATAAAACTGCTGGTGGATCCGCGGCACATTCTCTGTGAAGTCCTCTCTCTCTTTAGAGCATTTCCATGCTTGTTATGCCACGACAGCTTGTTGAGGTTATCCTGACGGTTCCTCATGCCTGTGGGAGAATTTGCAGGCTAAGTGGTGCAGAAGGCAGCAGTCACAGCTCCATGTGGGTGTTGGGCCCTTTGTGTCTGGCTGAGGTGCATAATTATGTCTCCTCCACTGCACCCCTCTGACAACCAGCATCTTAATGGCACTCAATAACAGAGGTGCGAGTGCCCAAACTGATGATTAAGCCAGGATGTGTGTGCATTAATGGCATGCAATTTGTCTTTGTCTTCAGCAGCATGCATAAAGAAAACCATTCTGAGTGCAATCATTCAATAAATCAAAAATGGTGTTGGAAAGCCTATATCAGATAATGTATGTATCATTGCCACTGATAGCAGAAAGAAGTCTGTCATTAATTCCTGAGGACACTATGTGAGCACTTACATTTACTATTTGCCATAGTATGAGTACAAATAAGAAAATACTTATGCAATTATTAAAAAAAATAAAAAGGCAGCAATCATTGGGGTCCAAGCATCCCTTGTAAGGAGTCCTCATTTAGAACTTCAGCCACAGAGGCATTTCAAAATATGCATAACATAACGGGATTCATGTGAATACTACAATCATAAATAGTTCCAAGCCACTCTCATGGTCTGTTTAAAGCCAGTTCAAATCGTAAGTGGAAACTATGGTTGAAATTCTGGTTGTTTGATATTGTGGTTGTTGTGGTTGTTTAACAAGCCTCTCCTATTTACCAATATTTCAGAACATCAATGAATCAGTCCTATCCATCTTCCTAAACAAGATGACAATTTATATTTTCTGTGTGAATTATATTTAGTGATTGAATTTGCAATAAACTGAATTACGCTCTTATTACATTACATGCATTATTGCAGTAGATAAGCTATTCAGCCATTTTAGCCATCATTTGTTTCATATTTTCCATGCTGTACATTCAGGTAAACCCAGTAGAGATCAGTGATAACCAAAAGATGTTTGGAGATATTGCAGTGAAGACATCTATTAAGTGGTAAGGAAAATGATTTATCCCAATACATTTGTAACGAGCTGACTATAGACTGCTAAATGCTCAACAGTGCACATTTTCCATCTATTATTAATCATCTCCATAATTTGCATTTTTATCCTTTCTCTCTATCCAGTCAAACACAGGAGAATGGGTTCCTCTTTTAGGTTCCTCTCGAGGTTTCTTCCTCCAGCTTTAGGGAGTTTGTTCCCCTTTCATCTTTGATTTTCTCACACCTGCATTCTGTATATCTACTTTGTAACTAGATAAGTTGTAGAAAGCTTAATATGAATAAAACGTAATTGAATTGATAGAGTTACTGTGGTGTTACCTAATATAAGCCAAATAATCAGAACCAAGACATCAAGAAATAAATGTGTTTTTTTATAACTCACTGATTGGGAGAAATGGGACGAAACATTTATTAATCCATCTCTTGTAATCTTACTGCACATTACAGTATTTTCATGACAGGAGAATCAGTCTTAGCTGTATAGTTTAATGTAAAATCAGCCATTAGAAAAGAGAAATTAAAACCATTGCTGTATTCCTCTGTGAGTGAACCGACATGACAGTTGTTTTATTAGTTGTTTAATATAACTGCAGAAGCCATAAAAACTACACTGCTAAAAGAGAATAGAAACCATTAAATGTTTCTGTTGGTAGTTGATGGTTTTACAGTGGTGTAGTGGTTGGTAAGCGTGAGTCTGCTTTTTCTAATGGGTTGATGCATTGATACGAGGATTCTAGTAGTTGAAAGGTGACCTAGCACTGATTCTAGACCCTGGATTTGTTTCTGCAGGAAACTCAATTCCTTTTAGGGAGCAAAATCATCAGCTTTTAATCAATTTTCTTATTTGAGCAGGGTCTTTCAACAACACATCAAGTCCGTACATGGCTCACTCATCTACCTAACATTAGGAAACTAAAGCAATGCCACTAGTTTTTGCTATATTCCTAGAAAATATACAAGATATGCTCTTTCTCTTCTGTTCACAGACAGTTTTTTTGCTATTGAATCTGTACTGCTCTGCCATCCAGTGTCAAAGAAGCAAGCCAGGGTGTTACTTTTTATAACACTCACTCGATATGGGGTTAGGGAGTGCATTAAACTGCCCTCCCCACACACACACACATTTGTAAACACTGCATTTAGATTTGTAGCAGATGCTCTTTTTCCATAGTCATTTAAAGCAGTTTTTGCTGCCCCATTAAGACATAGCAGGAGATGACATGACTGAAACAGATGAATAGTGTCATATTGGTTCTTGACACATCCCTTCCATGAGTAGTGTGTAGGATACCCAACCTATTTATGGATCCAGTTCCACTCAATAAAATGCACAGCTGGTGTTCATGATAATATGACCTGAAATAAAAAAGGGAATATTGGAATAACCCGTTTTAACTGCTAACTTGAACATTGCAACAAATAGATAAAACATCAGGGTCCTATGGAAGAGAATGCTTTGCAGGAGTAACAGTATGGTTACAGTATCGTTAGTATAGTAGAATATAATAGTATGGTTGCTCTGTGGGATTTTTGAATACTATTTGTTTACAAATACTAAACAAATACTATTCATCTAATTTTATTTCTGATGTAAGAGAACATTCGCAATGCTTACAACTGAGAATGCTTACTGCAGCACAATGCACTCTGCAGGGAACACACTGATGTTTTAGGCTTTATCAGAGACCTATGTTAATGAATAGGTCCTCAAACTGTTCTACCTGAGCCTTCTATATACCCAAAAATTAATCTGGTTGCTACTGGTCTTAGGTAGGAGTTAGACAAGGTGTCTGAATGTAAATCCAAGGCTAACTAAGGCTGCAAATATTCAACAGAAATTGTACTTCATGGTTCTGTTATTCATGCAGAAATTGGCTTTTTCTGTACTTTGCCTTACATTTCATGACAAAGAAACAAAAAAAATATTCAATGCTAAGTGCTTGGACCCCTATTGATGCTTTAATGCACAGTTAAAAGCATAATCTGGTGCCATTCAGAGAGCAGCTTTCAGAATGAAGTTCAGATCTATAATTGAGCACCAAGTATTACAATGTGGATTGTACTTGATAGCTTTGTTTTAATTCTATTTGTGAAAATCTGGGTTTGGACATCTAATCAGCAAGTCAAGGATGAATAAATCTAGACAAAAGATACAAATTCACATTAGCAGATTCTTAAACAAATACAACTGGACACAGAAAATCTGTGAGATTAATTAGTTGTTAAAATTAGGTCCAATCAGGAGGGTCTCCGATAATTAGATTTTAGCTGATCAGCTTTAGATGATGCATGGATTGGGTCTTTCAGTTATTTCAAAAGGGATAAAAAGCATTTTATCTCTGTTATTGTATTATTTTTGCACATTGTAGTAATGTTTGTCTTCTGTAGGTGTATGCAGTTCTTTTGACACGTACAGAATCAATGTCTGTCACTCATTATATAATGACTTAGTATATAATGCTTGTTTTTATTTTTATTGTTTGATATTTGATATTTTAAAATGTGTTTGCACTGGCCAGGATAGACATATGTCATTGTTGTGGTTTGTCTTTCATATTTTGATTCTGCATTAAAGTAATTTGATTTAAATTTAAATGATGGTCCTCCTAAAAAAGAAAACGGTATTTAACTTGATTAATGTTGAGCAATAGTCATGTATTGAAATAATAAAATCCAGGCTTATGACTGATTGATGGCTTTGAAATGACAATATTAATATCAAAAAGACCAGAGATGGATCATACATCTTTAATATGGGAAGGGATGTTTCTTAGCTTAAAATATGAATGTCTTTATTTTGTATTTTCCTCAAGTGAAGATCCAGAATAATTTTTATTCTTATAAATAAGAACACACAGCCCTTTGCTTTTCCCCCCAGTAGTAATCCATCCATCCACCCACGACTTTGATACACATCACAAAAATCTCAGGCTGTGTCCATCAAAAACGCCCTTGCTTCAAGACCCGCCATTTACATCACAGACAGAATTACAAAAGGGCCTTTTCTTCAATGAACAGAATTCAAAAAAGGGCAGTGCTCTATCAGGCTTTTCATTCCGGCTTGTCTACAGGGCAGATGGAAGGAAAAGCTCATAGATAAGAATGCTGGATGAGGGCTGGCTTGCTGGCAAGGATGCAGAGAGATGTAGAGGCCAGTCTAATTGCCTGTCTCAGAGAGACGGATACTCAGAGGATTTATTCAGGCTTAATAAAGCCCGAGTGTCTTGCAGAGAGTGCATGTGTCAGCCTTAGAGTGTCACTCAAAGGGGCCGAGTATTTGGAATCAGTGCTGTTGGATGGGCGTGTTCACATTCAAGCATGCAGGCCATTAACTATTCAGCAAGTGCAGGCATGGTTCAAATACCTCTCAGTGTCCCATTAAAGCAATGTACTCAAAATTATGAGGAAGGAGGAGGAGGAGGAGGAGGAGAGCAGAGTGGAGCAGTAGCACAAATGCTTCTTTCTGTCTTTTTCTACATTTTAATGGCATGAATATGAGAAATGTTCGGATTCTGTTAAAAGGACAGAGTCTGTAAGAAAACAGGCATGTTTAATTCTCTGGCTACACTGAATAAGGATTCATTAATGTAGCCAACAAACTATTCCATTTTGTGTAGGAACAGGAAATTGATTTGAATGGATTAAAACTGTGGCACTGCAGGTCTAGACTGATTAGATTTCAGATGATTGCACCTTGGATGCACATCTTACAACTAACAATGACCAGGAGATAGCCAATTTCCACTTTATTTTGATAGCTCTCTATATATGGTCTATACAGGTTTATTTACAAAATGGTAAAACACAGTTGATTCTCAAAAGGTGTAAAAATTGGATTAAGAAATGTGGCTTAAATGAGTGAAAATCAAGGAGAATTGAACACATATTTAGCTGAATTTAAGTTAGAGGTAAATAACATAAAGCATTTGGAGTTAGGCCAGCCTAATAATATGCAATGGATGTTTTGAATTATGGACTGTATGGGGTCATTCAGAGCTGTAATATACGTCATGATAAAGCATGACCATGGCCACATGGCTATTAATGATTAAGCCTAATCATGAAAATGGAAAAAAGTCACTTGAATGATCACAAAGGGGTGGAGCTACAATGACGAACCAATAGGACTACAGCATTTTTGCCCCTATTGCACTACAGTACATA
>JBBKCR010000101.1:30160904-30176925 GCA_037577295.1 Ladigesia roloffi
TTATTTTGATAGCTCTCTATATATGGTCTATACAGGTTTATTTACAAAATGGTAAAACACAGTTGATTCTCAAAAGGGTTAAAATTAGATTAAGAAATGTGGCTTAAATGAGTAAAAATCAAGGAGAATTGAATACATATTTAGCTGAATATAAGTTAGAGGTAAATAACATAAAGCATTTGGAGTTAGGCCAGCCTAATAATATGCAATTGGTGTTATGAATTATGGACTGTATGGGGTCATTCAGAGCTGTAATATACGTCATGATAAAGCATGGCCATGGCCACATGGCTATTAATGATTAAGCCTAATCATGAAAATGGAAAAAAGTCACTTGAACGATCACAAAGGGGTGGAGCTACAATGACGAACCAATAGGACTACAGCATTTTTGCCCCTATTGCACTACAGTACATAATACTTTACTATAAATAACAACTACATAACTATTTGGGTAACTGTCATCTCTTTCAATAAATGATGACATGCGTACTAGATATTAGCAAAAGAGCCTGGAAGTAAAAAATAGAAGAGCTGACAGTGGCGCCATCTGCAGTGACACTGCAGAGACGGAGCAGGCGAGTACCACACAATTGATTTTCTCATTAGGATGTTAATAATCAGGTTTTTAAATACGTTAAACAAGAAAACAGCCGTTGGATGTAGGTGATGTGGGCTGAAGTGTATAGAACGGCACCTGAGTGCTGCCAACACCATCTGTTTCACTGCCTAATGGGGGATGGTAGCAGAGAGAGGCAAATATGTGGCCTCTGGGAGAACAACGGAGAACAAAGAGAGGCAGGACAATCGTTAAGGAAACTCCAGGACTAATAAAAACAAAAAGGAGAAAAAATGAACTCACAACACATCACCTTTTATATCACTTCCAGAATTTAGTTTGTGTATCTTCAGTCAAACATTCGTATTCATTTCTACAATCAAATTCAGAAAAAAACCCCCACAAAAATTCTTCAGAACTGACATTTTTCTAAAGAAGCATTTACTTAAAATAGCGGCGTCCAATTTTTCACTTCAAACTTTTACACTGCGCTATAACATATGTTTTTCCATCTTGACATGCTGTTTACACATCAATGTATATTTGGTGGGGGGGCACTGCAGCCATTTCTGGCAATTTAGGAAACACTTAAAGCAATTCTAAAGCATCCTATGCTTGAGAAAGTTTACAAAAATATACTCAGGAAAAACAAACAAAAGCTTTAATTGAGAATGTTACATTAAAAGATGGAGGGACGAGGATTTCATGACATCACACAGAGAAATATCAGTCAGAAACAGAACTTACTATGAAGCAAGGCTTGTGTTTTCGTAAAAAGATGGAAAATGTAGATCATTTCAAAAGTATAAATATGTCACAGTATCATATTTCACTAAATACGTATTTGGACATTCAGTGCAAAACCATCCTAAAATATGAAGGCAGAATCTGTTTATTCAAGAACGTACCAAAGATCAGGCTGCTTCAAAAAAGCCTAAACATGATTCTAACTATGCTCTTTTTTTAAATTAACACGCAGATAAATTCATGGTAAATAAAATGTTATGTCACAATGACAATAATTCTGAGGATTTGGGAATATAAAAATAGGCTTGAGGTCCTTGTGCAAATTTCCTTTGAGCACAGCAGGCCTCAAGGGAGAGGCATGAATATGAAACAGATTTTGTTTCGATGAGGTGTCTTACTTTCCCATAACTTTAAAGTGTTGTAATCTGTATGGATGCATTGTTTGTACATTCAGGAGGTACACGCTGCTCTCCCAGGAGGGGCTGCAGAGGGAATATGAAGCTCTACTTCCTCTTCGCATTCACACTTTTACAGACCCAGTTCATGCCATCCTGCAATAAATAGGAATCATAATATATACAAGTTTGTTGGATTATGTTCAAAACCTCAAACTTAATCACCTAAATCCAGGCATGTTTTTTTCCATGTTTCTTATGCTCTAACATTTCTGTATACAGACATATTTCATAATCACCTGAACACCCTCTCCAGTCAGAGCTGAACAGGACTGGATCTGCCACACTCTGTCCCGAATGGTGTGCAGGTTTAGACCCTCTGCAATTTCAGATGCAGGAGCTGCAGTAAGCAGGTCCTGTTTGTTAGCAAAAATGAGAACTGGGACCCCACTGAGCTTCTCCTCATCTAATAACTCAGCCAGTTCCTGTGAATAAAAACACAATATTACAAGTATCTTTTTTTTTTACTATTTTATATTGACAGAGGCTGCAGCCAAGCATATGCAGATTACCTGTCCTGTTTCTTCAAATCTTTTGCGATCTGCACTGTCAATGACATAAATCTGAAAAAATATATGCCTTTGATCAGCCAAAGTTTAAAAAATATATACCGCATTTACATGTCATGTATTCACATTAATGCCAAGGCACTCACAAGAAGATCAGTGTTTTCAAAGTAGTTCCTCCAGTAGGGCCTGATCTTGCGCTGTCCACCAATGTCCCACACATTCAGCTTGAAACCTTGAGATTGCACACTCTTGATATTGAATCCCTAAGATAAGGCCACAAACATTACAGTATAATTAATTCAATGTACATCATTAGTCATGTGTGAACAAAACAAAGCACAGTGAACAGTGCATCATTCACTCTCTGCATGTAACCCATTCACCAAGTGATGGAGTGGGATTCTACCAAAGCCTGGCACATGGGGAGCAGTATGTGGGGATGGCCACAGCTCAAGGGTACCTCAGTGGTGCCACTAGCAATCCTACGATTTGTACCCAAAACTGTTTGCAAGGCCAACTTCTTATCCACAAGGCCACAAGCTGCCCCACCTCTGAGATCTTAAAAATGTGCCGAATGTTAATTCTATCACACTAAACTGATAAAAATGAACAGAAGGAGCTGTCAACAACCAGCTGTCACTGACCTGTGTTGGAGTAATATGACTAATATCTTCTGAGGCCAGCTGTTTTAGTAGAGTGGTCTTTCCACCGTTGTCCAGGCCAAGAAGCAAAATACGAACCTCCTGGTCCGGGGTACTTTTCAGTTTTCGTAAAATCGACAGCAAACCCTGACAGATCCAAACAGACCAGAAACCTCACACACAGTAGGTTTGAGATGATGCTGCTCAGAATAGTGTTATCAATGTACACAAGCTCACCACATTTTGCTAGAAAATATATAAACGCCAATTCAACAGTTTTATGTTACATGGAGAAACAAATTAGACATTCTTCGTTTTGCTTGTGGATTTTGACGCCTTAAAATCTCGAAATCCCTGTCCAACACCTCTAGCGGTCAGCATTACTGGTGCTTACCTTTTAGCTATGTGGCTAGCAGGCTAATCTTATCCGAGATTTTCAGTCCCACTGATGCTTATTCATATTTGTAAAGATATTGTCGTTTTTACAAAAGTGCAAATCGCTTTTTACTCGGCATTAGCAGATTCAGTTACAACCTCCACTTGTTTTACACGACGTGAAAATCGCAGTAACGTAACGCTATATAATAAAAATTAAACGTATTTTTTTATCAGGGATTTAACTCACCATCTTGTGCTTGTGTCTTCACCAGCCAGGGTTTCTAAGGAGCTCTGCTGACGTCGACACGATTGCGTCACCATAACCGGTGAAGCACTAAACAGCAGGTCTGAGTTTATGAAACATACTATAGATATATGCATTTAAAATATTTTGTTACACACACACAAACAAATATATATGAAAATTAAAAATATATGCATGCAAATGCCTCCCAAACATTCAGATATCAGCAATTTTAGTTATTTTCCTTTAGTTTGAAGACGTTTGGGGAACAACATTTTTTGTGTCCCAGTGCACAAAGCAAGCTCTATAAAGACATGGTTAGAAGCGTCTGGTGTGGGAGAACTTGAATTGCCCACACTGAGTCCTGACCTCAACCCCATTCAAGCCCATCCAACGAAGATTGTGAGCCAGGCCTTCTCGTCCAACATCAGTGCCTGATCTCATAAATGCTCTGCAGAATAAATTGATACAAATTCCCACAGGAACATTGTTAAATTTATGGAAAGTCTTCCAAGAAGATTGTATGCTTTTATAGCTGCAGAGGGAGGGGCAACTCCATATTAAAGTCAATGAATTTGAATGAAGTGCGATTAAAATCTATCTTGGAGTAACGGACAGGCGTCCCAATAGTTTTGTCCATATAGTGCATTATCTATCCGTCTGGTGGAAGGATCCGCCCCTGGCCGCGATTGGAGGAGGGGTTGCCACGTGATCACCAACACCTCCAGCGCATCATCATCGGGTGCCAGCTGGAAACACGTTTTAGTTCAACAGTCATCAAACCGCGGGACTTAAACTACAGCACCGTCTCACAACTCACTGTAAGTGTTTTCAGTCATTACCCCTTCCCTGTCTGTGGTCCGTGAAGAAACTTTCCTTCATGCAACTCGCCTCCTGGTTGTGGTGTGTCTGTACAGCAGCAGTACGATAATGTTCATTTTCGTAGTTTCTCTTTCCTGAGGTTTAACCAATTCATGGACACACTATGCGGAGTCATACCCATTTTAGCTATCCGATATCACCTAGTTTAACCAACAGTCACCTGGCAGTCGATAGGATTGCCTCTATCACTTTGACTGTAGTGCAGTAAGCTGCCCACCGCTGACTTTTCAGTATTATTTTACAAAGTATGCAAAACAAAATTCTTGCAAAATCCTCCTCCTCCCACATACCATTCCTTTAGAAACAAACGTTGGGAGCTGCTAGGATAAGATTTGCTGTTGCATCTATTACAGCACAGAAGATAATACTATGTAATACGTATATGAGTTGTAAATACAATCGTTATGTACACTATATGGACAGAAGTACTGGGACGCCTGACTGTTAAACCAACAGAGTGTTTATTTGACATTGCATTCAAATCCATAGCCTTTAATATGGAGTGGTTCCCCCAAGGCTTTCCAAAAGTGTTTTGGGGTGGTCCTATGGGAATTTGAGCCCATTTATTCTGTAGAGCAATAATAACACTGATGTTGGGTGAGAAGTCCTGGCTCACCATTTCTGTTCCATCTCATCCCAAAGGTGTTGGATGGGGTTTAGGTCAGCCCTCTGTTCTGGATTATCTAGTTCTCCAGAACCAAAATAAGTCAACCATGTCTTTATGGACTGAGCACAGTCATGCTGGAATAGAAAAGGGCCTTTCCCACACTGTGTCCACAAAAGTGGAAGCTGGCATTGACTTTCATTCACTGGTGGGCTCCTGTGAAAAACAGTTAATAAGTTTCGAAGCTAGGCATATATTTTTCTTATGGAAAGCTCAAAGAGGCAAAGTTTAAAGGGGATGGAATGGATGAACTAAAGGCATAAAGCAAACTAAACGGTTTGTGACCAGGTCAAACTCTATCAGTCGGTCAGCATTTTCTTTATGCACTTAGTGACACTCATCTCCCACATTCTCCCTGGCCTTTGACCTCTGGTGCTTAGCTTTGCTTCTGCAGATAGACCATTACTAGAGACTTCAATTAATATATTGGATTTTTAAATAAACACCTTAATAAAGGACTGAGTCAATATTTACTGTGGTACAGCATATCTTACTATTCTCATCTACCTTCTTTTATATATCTGCACTTTTAATCTTATTGACCTTATAAGTATTTTTCAAAGTAGTACATTTTTATGCTTAGTATTTTTATTATATTCACGTGAAGCACATTAAATGACCCTAATGTATGATGATGGGCTATATAATATGTGTATATATATATATATATAGGGCTGATAAATGATGAATGTGATGAATGTGATAAGTGATAAATGATTTCATATCGAATCGTGATTTATTTTATTTTATAACGATGATAAGCTCTCGACATTTTTTGCTCGATATGGATTAATCTAAGAGACTTGTTAAACAACCACATCAAACAATTTAGACAATTCACATCTTATTATCCTCAACCCAAATCACTTTATGTAAAGTCTTTGAGACAATGAAGGGTCCCCGGCTTGATTGAAATGCACAGTTTTTTCCTGTTTGTTTTTTTTTTTGTTGTGAAAAAAAAAAAAGTCCTCTCTTGAAGAAAAAAAAAAGAAAAGTCCAAAAATCCGGTTTCCTAGAGGCTCGCCATCCGCCTGGTTGGGAGGAAAAATCCAGTCCCATTTCACAAAATCCAGCGGAGTTTCAAAAATTTCCAAATTCAGCCAACTGTTTCAGCACAGCAACCCATGTCTAGAAGTTCATAGACACTCCGATTGCCTCTCTGCCCTGTTCTCTAAATAAGCTTATTTAAACTTGGTTGTCTCACTTCTGTTCTATAAATATGCTCATTTAATACTCTTAATGCCAGACACTGTTCACAGACTAGTTTTCCTGGCAAAAAATAAATAAATAAATAAGATAATAATGTGAAAGCTTTACAAATTGTGTTCACTACCTAGAAGTTTACATTTTGCACATTTGACCTACATCTTAAAGTCAGACACTGTGGTCTTATTGAGTTACAAATTAGGCTTTTACAAAAATGTTATGTTTGCATTTTGTACATGAACTGTTTGACCATACTTTGTCACAACTTAAATTTATTTTTTTTAATTTTAGTAAATATATTTTATTTTTCTGTCATCTGTTTTTGTTAATAAACTATACTTTAAAATGTAGATACTCTTTTAAAGCTGACAGGATTAACAGCTTATATCAAAATATATATCGTTACCATTCAATATGGGGGAAAAATGATCGAGATTACATTTTTGCCATATCGCCCAACCCTAATATATATAAGGTATTTGTTGCTAATTCACATTTTAAATGTGTTTTAAAACACGGTATCAATGTAAATTGAATTTCTAATGAAAAATCCTGTGTTTTTAAAGTTAATCTCTATGTGCTGCTGGACTCATTTCTGTACATATGAGCTGCAGCACATGTCCATTGACTGTAATAACAATTAACCTTTGACCTTTGTTTTATGTGTAATAAGCTGTTTTGCTGTATTGTGTTGATTTTGATTTGTGAGACAGGAGAGTGAACCATGGCGGTTCTGAGTGGTTTCGATATTGATGCCCCACGCTGGGACCAGTCTACATTCATAGGGCGCCTGAAACATTTCTTTAACATTACGGACTGCCGCACCGCCCTCTTATCTAACCCAAAATTGGATGAAGCGAAAGCCTTAGTGGAGAGCTGCAGGTAAATGCACTAAAACACCCAGTTACTGTTCAAACTGGAGATACAGTGGCATACTTGCAGCCTGTTTCTTTTCTTTCCAGACGGTCCGGCAAGGTGATGGTGATGTTCCTGCACATGCACAACTGATATAACTCATCTGCTAATGTCAAGAGTGTGTTTTTGAGCAGGGGCGTTTGTAGAATGTGCTGGACATTGGCTCTGCAGGACCGAGGCTGTGCACCCCTGGATAATATATTTATTCCCATTGTTTATATTTATTTTCACATTGTTTTACCTTTATGTATAGCCTAGCAGTGCGCTCCTAACAATTCTCAGACAATAAAACATGTTACAATTATGAGGTTTATTTGAATTGGAAAACCCCTAAATGAAGCCGCTTTCGTTTATGATGATGAATGATCCACCCTACTGTAATAAATCATAGACTGCTGCAATTGAATTCTGTGGGTAGCAATTTTCCCTGTCTCTTTCTCTGGCTTTCTTTCATTCGCCCTCCCCCTCCTTATATCCTCTTCTTATATGTCGTTTTATGCCTCTGCTGTTTCTTCTCTCCAGAGCAGGGTCTGTCCCTCCAGGTACCACTGTGGAACAGCTACACTATGCTAAGAAGCTCTATGACTCAGCGTTTCACCCTGACACTGGGGACAGGATGAACCTGATTGGCAGAATGTCTTTCCAAGTGCCCGGGGGCTTGGCCATCACGGGCTTCATGCTGCAGTTTTACAGGTCCCCACTCAATACTGAACCTTGCATACAGATTAGAAATGCTTTGATTCTGAGTCCAGGAAAAGCACATTGAAAACCAAAGTTGAGACTTCGTTTATCAGCAGGTCGTTCGCCACATTTGTATATATTTGCAAAGAGCTTCAGTGATGATGATTTTAGCTGTGTTTGCTCTCCAGATTTGCAGTGTTTATACATGTGTCTGTATTGTGTTAATATCTGTTTTCTCTAAAATACTTTTCTTTGTGTGTGGTCCTTCAGGACGGTTCCTGCTGTGGTGTTTTGGCAGTGGGTTAATCAGTCCTTCAATGCTTTGGTCAACTACACCAACCGCAACGCTGCCTCTCCCATCACACCAAAGTAAAGCTCTTTTTTTTTGCTGTATCTATTGTTTTTTCGTTAGTGTCTAATAATCATTTTATAACCACGGTCTGAATGACAGTTTGATAATGAGCCCCTAAGTGTCTCTGTGTACAGTGAGTTATCTCAGAGGCAGTGTCAGTGCAGTGGATTACGTATAAACAGTTGTCTCATGTGGCTTTCTGCCTCCTCCAGACAGATTGGGGTGGCTTATGCAACAGCCACAAGCACTGCTTTGGTCACTGCTGTGGGTCTGAACCTCTACACAAAGGTACTGGATGCATTCAGTAGGAGAAATAAATGAACTCTGAAGCCTCCCTTAATTCAACTTGTTTGTTACGCAATAATTCTATCAACAAATTAGAAAGGGAACCGAACCTTCTTAATGCATGATAATTAAAGTCTGAATGCTGGTAATTGCTGTCTCCCCAGAAAGCTCCGCCTCTGGTGGCTCGCTGGGTGCCTTTTGTAGCCGTGGCTTCAGCTAACTGTGTAAACATCCCTATGATGAGGCAACAGTGAGTACTGTCGTTTTTCATGATGTTTGGTTTTAATTTTAATTGGGCTCTGCAACGCCTGTGCATCTTTTCCATGTTCACTTTTCTTCTGTTACACAGGGAACTCTTGAATGGCATTGCTGTCACGGATGAAAATGGCAATAAGCTCGGCCACTCAAGGGTGAGTAACATGGAGCAATAAGGACAAGCAGAGAGCAATAAGTGAAACAAATGCCTAAGGGAGAAGCAGTGCCTCTGGCTATTTGCACGGGCGAATGTCTCGGTGTATCATGAAGCATTTGGATACATTTCAGGTCTACTATTTATTAGGCACTCCGCATTTATCTCTCTTCCTCAGAGGCACCCAGCACAGGCTGTGATGATCTCCTGTCAGTCTGACATTTTGCTCTATTATCATTTCGAACACACTCGACCCAAGTTGTCAAGCAGTGCATGTCTAGGCTGAGTAATGCACACCTCTTTACTTTGTGTGTATTCTTCCGTAGGAACAGCATACACACCAAACATTCTAAGGAAGTTAATCATTCTAAAGAAGGACAGCACCATGTGCCTCCTGTTAATCTTTACTGCAGTATTGGCCTTTGCAGTAGTGAAACTACACTTGGCTCTCTTTGGCCGTTTGTGTTACTTACAACATTCTGCATGAACAATTTAGACAAAATGATGCAGAAAAAATTAATGTTAAGTTTATGGTTCACCAATGTGTTTTTAATAAATGACAAGGCAGATCACAGTGGTAGTTGCAGACCTCCATCTGATATTAAGACCACACATGTATTTTTCAACCTTTATTGACATGCCTCAGGTGTGTTGGCAGGTACATTAAACCCCACTGCTGAATTGCATTAGCTGATAACACCACCATTAGTGATAACATTCTTATTTTACATGGTCAAGCTTTTCCAAGGGGTTCAGAAGTTCAGCCGATTTTCCTTCATTCTTTTCTCTTTCCCACAGAAAGCCGCGGTCAAGGGCATCACACAGGTGGTAATTTCTCGAGTCGCCATGGCAGCGCCTGGCATGAGTAAGTACAGGCAGACTGCGGTCAGAGGGCTGGTGCTGGGGCAGAGTCGGCCTCTGGTGTTTGTGAAGAGTGCGGTACAATTTCTTTTTCCACTTTGGGTTCAGTAATCTTATTTTCAGTTCAAATCAGAGCATCAGCTCGTCTGTCTCAGACTAATAAGAACTACACTACCAGTCTACATTTCCATGTTAGTCACGTAATATGTACCAAAACACACTCAATATAATAAATTTACAACATATTCAATATTTGTGTAGCTTTAATTAGCCAACAATATAAAATTATTTATGAATTACTACCAAGCTACAAAATATTATTTATAATATCTAATTTTAATTGTTAGACTTTTAATCAACTGTTAGGTGAAAGCTAGTCGGATGAAAGAGTTAATGAGTGTAATTAGTTATTAGTATTTTAAAGTTAAACGACAGTCTCATCACCACACAACCATTAAATATGATGTCAGACATACACTGTTACATATTTATGCCATATTATAAAGGAAACTTGTTTTATTTGACATATTTTTGTTAATAGCTGTTCATGCAGCAAGTGCACAGTTCTTAAATAGAATTTAAAACCTGCAGTTTCTGAAATAAATTGATAAGTGGTGAAAATTTCTCACTTTGTGGGACTAGTAAATGTTTATCGCTTCTTCTATATCTGTGATGCAAAAACCTTTGACTAGTAATGTACAAGGAATTTTATGGAGACTGGAATAACAGGTCATTTTTTTCACCTTTACCATTCTCCATTACCGAGGAAGTGCTTGTGTTTTATTCCCAGTCACCAATTCTGTTGACTCAGTTTTCTTTTCTTTTTTTCTAGGCTTATATATTTATACTAATTCCCAGAAAGTTTAACCCTTGCTAATGTGTAGATTGTCTCTTTATTAGTATATGAAAAAATATACTTTTACCTCTCTAATTTACTATTTCTACTTGACCAAGTGGAGGTTTTTTCGTGTGCTAGTAGCAACCTTGGAGAACCTGCGTTGCTTTTGCTGTCCCTGGACCCATACAGTCCTTCGTGCCTCTAAGCTTACCATCTTGGATGTTTTAACGTAATGGACTGGCTTTGTTAGAAATTCACACTCAAATTTGACTAACTTATGTGAACTATCTAAACATTTACTGAAATATCATAGCATAAGTGGGTGATTATATGACATGATATACGTGGAAAACAAGAAAAATCCCCTCACTAGTTAATGGTTCCTCCCATGCTACACACACTTCGACACAATGTAGGATGGATTGATGCAAATAGCTTCTCAACCTGCATTTACTGGAGCAGTAAAAACCATGTCCCCTTTTTGATAAATTTGCATATGATCAAATTGGAGTGGAAAAGGACTATGTGAATGTACTGGTTTCATCTTTGGTGCATCAGTGTGATCAAACTGTGTGGTTGGAAAATCATAACAGTAGACAGTTTACAACCTGACAAAGCCAATGTGTTTAAAATGTAGCTTAAATCCTTATTTATAAGATCAGTAATAAATGGTATTGGCTGTGCATGTATAACAACGTTCAGTTCATACCTAATTTGTAGGACATTCATTGTGAACAATGTCTATAGGTAATTTATACATTGTAAATCAGAATTTGCACATGTGGATCTGAGCATTTAGCAGTTAATAAACATGGCTGAGGATCAGATGCACAATCCCAGCTGATTTAGAAAACCTCAGTAATGCACTGGCATGTTAAACATAGTCTAAGTAGGTTTACACATGAATGGTCTGAATTCAAGGACAGACTTTGGTTCACGAGCCTGCTGCATGTTTTCTTTTTTATTGACTCATAAAAATATGTATCTGAGGGCTCATCATGCATGTCCTATATTTTATTTATGTGTGTGTGTGTTTATAAATATAAATATATAAATATATTAGTGTGTGTGCATTTTATTCCCGACATGATGGAATAAATCTGCCAATTGATCAGATTGCTGTTTTTTTTGTGTGTATTTTCATTAGAATGGGGAGTCGTAGAGATGTAAATTGTGTTTCAGTTCTGCTCTTTATGTGAAACTTGGATAAGTAATGGCAAATGATTCATTTCACATGCATTGACGGCACTTAATGACTTTTCTGTCTTATTGATTCCTGTCCTGTTTCGCTCTCTCTGTGTCTCTGTAGTCATCCTCCCCATTATAATGCAGAGACTAGAAAAATACAGATTTATGCAGGTAGGTGTGGCAGCATGCCTTCACTGAACTAAACAAGTATCCTACACGTAACAAACCTTATACGTTGTTGCATTTAATAGTTTTTCTTTCAGAAATGCTGTTAATATGCCACCTTATACATTTTTATCTCTTTGTAGAAAATTAAATTTCTCCATGCCCCTTTTCAAATGATGATGGTCGGAGTATTGTAAGTGATGCTAGTTTTTTTTAAATAATATGTAGGATTATCAGCATCAGTTTAAATGTGTATTATTTACTATACTATTATCAGTCTATTAAATAAATACTTCTACACAAAATGTCCCTCATCAGCTCTTGTTTTTTTTTTCCAGCTTGGTCGTCATGGTGCCTGTAGCCTGTTCGCTGTTCCCACAGAAATGGTAAAAATCAGGATGAAATCTTATTTAAGACATAACACCATATATTTAGCAGGATGAAAGTACAGCCGTAGCTACAGGAATAATTGTGTCAATCAACTAATCTGAAATTGTTGAGTTGGGTATATTCCTGTAGAGGAAACTTAGTACTTTGTGGTGTTAAATTAGAATGCTATTTGACAAACTAACTACTAAGGACCACAATGGAAATAAGCATTATTGCTTTATTGTGTTATCCTGACTATTCTTTGTTTGATAATGGTAGTGCGGTATGTACAGCTGTATCAGGTTTTAAACGAACTGCTCAAATCAATCAATATGTCAATCCTGTTCTCTCTGTTTCTCAGCTCTCTTGCTGTTTCCAAGCTGGAGCCGGAGCTCAGAGATTCCATTGTCTCCCAGTATGGTGACAGTGTTAAATATGTCTACTTCAACAAGGGCTTGTAATACTCATACCTGAATCTCCTAGGACTACGGGACCTTGGCTAGTCAATGCTGGAACACAGAGACTGGCTCTTTTTGTCCAGATGCAGATATGTACAACATCTTGACGTATTCTTTGTTGATTGCTCATCCCTCATTCTTAAAATGTCTCATTTTAAGACAAAATTTGGAAGAAAAGATGTTTATCCTTGTTTCCCAATGACCTTTGGAATGTCTGGTTTTATTGCTCCAATTCCCAGCACTCAAAAACCAGACAGATCAAGTAATAAGCTGTAGGATATTGACTGCCTTGCTTAGGTGAGTTGCATGCTGACATGTGTTAAATGGGAATTCTCTTAAAGTGTAACATTAATTTACACCAATGAATGCCCTGAAAATGATTTGAATCCCTTTATTAGAAGTGTTAACATTGATTTTTAAAACATTGTTTTGAAATGCATTGAATTGTACCATTATTGGTCATCAAATCTGCAGAAATTGCCCAATTGCCTATTTGCTGTTGCCTTTAGTGAATGTTAAATGATGAGTGGAGTTTGTTTTACAGTGATTCATAAGTGTGAATATGAGAGGAGTGAGTGATGCTATTGTACAGCATACCAATCTCTCAGGAACTTAATTTAAAGGTTTTACGCTTTAGTGCTCAAATTAGTACTTGAAACATGTGTTTACTGTACCTTGCAGAAGGTTTCTCATGCAAACTAAATATCTTAAATCAATCAGGTGAAATTACTCAATAAAATGAAGCTTTTTGGACTTGCACAGAAAACAAGCTTCATTTTAATTCTTATAGTACTTAATTCAAGGCATTGATTTTGCATGAGTTTTCAAATTAATGAAATTTACAAGTACTTAATATTAACAAATGTATTGCTAGTAAGTACTTGTACATTTCTTTACGTTGATTTAAAACTCACTGCCTTGACAAATAATGAAGCCTAATAAAACAAAGCTGTTAAGTTTGAGTGCTACAACCTAACAACTGTTGTTTTATTAGGTACTTAATTAAATCAAGGGCTTTTTAAATTGGCTTTTTGAAATGTACTGGTACTTAATAGATCATAGTTAAGTATTAGTTGAGTTAGTATATCGATGCGATGATTCAGAGCATGTTTAAAGCCAAATATGTGAGTCGGGTGATCGTATATTGGCTAATTGTTCATGACCAGTATTCAAATGTTACTGTTATTTTTCACAGTGTGCCTTCTGTACAAGAAAAAAATCTTTGTATAGAACATTTTGTCCTTGTATTTTTCACACAGGCTGCACCATCCTCATACACATGCATTTGTTAGTTACAATAAATATAAATTTTCAGAACCAGCGAGTGAAACATCAGTTGTAGACATCAGTTGTAGTCTGTGTACTGCTGAGCTGAAAGTATATTTTTAATCAGATGCAATGACACAGTTTCACCACAAGTGGGAGGTGTCTGCCCTATAACAATACTTGAGGAACCTGGTCCTCAGGGTGGGAATGTGATGTGCATGTTTGTGTGTTTGTGTGTGTGTTGTCAGTAAAAGGAAGCTGCAGCCCTCATGTGCAGTCCTGGCCTGTTTACTACCTGTAATAAATCCAGCATGCAGGGATCAGCAAAGTTCATGTCATTAAATGTGCGCTTCTGAAAGGGCTAGCATATGTCTTTGTGAAAAACAAAACTGAAATCTGACAGACCTGATGTCCTTTAACTTTTCTTTTATTTGATAATACTGTATATTTGCCCATTGAGTGAACATCCACATAGGAATTACACAAAGCATCAAAGACATGCATAGTCTGGTTCTCATCATACTGCTGCTCTCTTGTGGTTCACACACAAGTGCTCTCACATTTCTGTACTTTCAGCAAATCATTAGGAGAGAGACAAATAAAAAAGACTGGTAAAAATAACACACCATATAAATCAAAGGTAATGACACCGTAAAAATGTAAAAACATGGCAACAACAAACATTTAAATTATGCCATTAATATTCCATTACATTTAATACAAAGCAGTTAAGTAGATATAGCGTGATGCATATTAAACATCGCCAATGTTACCCTTGCAGATTTATTTATGGCAAGTTTTAAAAAGGTAAGGTGATTACAGATACAAGTTTTAATTTAAAGCACACCTCTGAATACTGTAAGCTGCTGAGGCAGCACCGTAAGCGGTTTCTTCGGATCTGCGTCAGACTCTTAGCTGGTAGGCCAAAATAGAAAAGGCATCAATATGAGTGATGCTTACATTAGTGCTGCTTTCTGTATGGCATTCATCATCACTGTGGATTTTATACAGTTTTAAAAGTATTTGCCCCATACACAAAAACAGCCTAAATTAAAACACAGGAATCCACCGTCCTCAACTGTCCCTGACCTCCCGAAAATTATGTGTGGGTTGTCCTCCATTCCACAGTGGTTCCCTGTCTGTCTTCCACCCTCCCTCTCTCTCAATCCGACTGCATTGTGGCACTATGGTTCCCCCTGACAAAATGCCTAGCAACTACTACCCTCACACCTTACTCTCCATCTGTCACATGACTTGGCAGTGCCCAATCAGGCGACAGTTGCCACAAACATAATTCACCATGCCTTCCTCTCCTCTCAGACTGCCAGTAAACTGAGTTTATCGGCCTCACCGAGGGAAGAAACCTGTCTTTGTTTTCTTTCTCCCCATGAAGAGGGATCAGAGGATACTGTAGAACTGAGCCATTGCATGTTAATCCAATCAGCCTGGTAAGCGTAGGACAAAACCGGGGTCTTCCCATTACCATGGCAACTAAAGTCTTGTGTAGGCCTTGTTCTCGGAGTCCCACGAAACACACGTTCTTGTGGCACGTCAGCTAACGATAGGCGGAAAAGGGGACAAGACTGAAGAATCCCTGTCAAGGTTACTTGTAACTGAAATCTCAGTATCACTACCCTAAGCTTTATAAGAACAACATCACGAAAAAACATCGGAAAAATAAGCGTAAAGGCATTCAATGACGTTGGTGTGAGAGAAGGGAGAAAGGGAAGAGTTCCAGATCCTGATAAGAGGATTCAATCCTCCCGTAGCGATTCCCACAAAAGTGCAATGTTCAATCAGGACGAAGACTGAATTCAGAGAAATTACGTTTAAAAAGGCAGATATCTAATGTCAAAAACAGCACGGACAAATGCGTACATGTCATTATGGGGGGGGGGGGGGGGGGGGTTAAAGGAGTACAACCTTAAAAAATTAAAGCAACGGGAAAT
>JBBKCR010000101.1:30181195-30195226 GCA_037577295.1 Ladigesia roloffi
ATTACAAAGTATTGAGTGGAATTTTTGTAATTGACCAAATACTTATTTTCCACCCTATTGCACAAAAAAATTCATTATAAATCGTACCATGTCAAATCTTGAAATTACTGACCTCTGCCATCATTTTAAGTGGGAGAACTTGCACAATCGGTGGCTGACTAAATACTTTTTTTCCCCATTGTATATTGCTATTGATCCTCTGACTGAAATCATTCTGTTGTCTGACCAGTAGGTCACGTAGGGATAGTGTTGTCTATTATGTCTAGAATTTTGAGCAACACCCTTTCATCTCAGCAGGTTTGTACTACATCCCTCTCTCAGGACACATTTTATTTTATTTCACATACTACATCCAACTATTCTACTTGAAAACATAAAAGTGATTTCCATCATATGGTACTTTAAAATGAATGTCTTCCACATAGCCTCATCATTCAATTAAGTATGCAAGCCACCAAACTTTTAACACCATCTAAATGTCGGCCGGGCCAATGATTACAGGACAGCCTGACTCCCACTATTGCAGAGGATTCACTCTCTATCTGAGGCCTTGCCTGAGCAGCAGTGAGTTGTCTCTCTCACATAAGGAGAGTCTTGCCCCCCATCCAAAGTCCCATTTCCTGCAAGCTGAGCATTTGCAGCTGCCCTGCTGTCTTAAGCTCTCTTTGTCAGGTCAGCCAACATGTGGGAGAGACGCCTGCACATGAGGAGCTGACACATGGCAACCTTCCGCTGACTCATTCATTCTCTTGCTTTTTATGCACCCCCCCCCTCCTTATTTTCCTTAGTTTTCTTAATAGTTTTAAATAGGGCTGCTATTTTCTTTCCACCTTCTGCAGAAGTACAGTAGAACAGCATAACAGCTAAGCAAAGCAGCCAAAGCTGATCCTCAGGCTGCGAGAAGGTTGAAGTGTAGCAGTCCAACTTCAGCAAAGTCTGTGTGTCAGGAACCCCGTGATGACAGCGTTCTACTTCCACAAGAATAAGCAATGATGCAGCCAGCCTGACACAGGCACACATGCACGCACACGCACCCACACACACCCTGTTCAGCTCGTAACGTGGTCATGGAGTCAAACATGTGCTGATCATTTATTTAGCGGTGATGAAAACACTGACAAAGCTTGTTTAACCAGATGTTTAATGAAGCGGGGCATTTTATAACACGTTATATTTGAATCTGGTGTGGTCAAGGAGCTCTGTTTTCAAAGAAGGGATATTGTTTATGTCAAAGCCCAAAAAGGCCAAATCTCTCATGAAGAGCTCATATTTAATTTTGTACTGTTTTGCAAGTGGTGGGCGGGTGGTGGACTATCATTACTCTATTTGAAGAGGCTTGATGAGCAACAGGGCTCAAAATAATTTCCAAGAGCAGGACTAGAAAAAGACCAGAGTGACCAGAACTACCAGCAGCATTACCTCTGTAGTACCACCACTGCATGAAAAACTGGAACTCTAGTGTTGTTTACTAGCTGGGCTCCTATTTATCTGTAAAGCAAACCAACATGGAAACAACTAGCATGGCATAATATTGTCCTCATGGCTAAACCTGGCTATGTAAACGGGTCTGAAACTTGCTAGAATTTGGATGAAACTGATAAAATGGGAACTGGTAAAATATTTACCTAGAACCCAGTGAGACATGGGCCGTTAGAAGCCTTGCCTTTATTAATGTCCACAAATAACCCATCGACTTCATTTTCCATTTGTAAATACTGACTGAGCCCACATGAGTGAAAAAACAAATACGCCAGCATATGTTTGAATGACTAGGGCCAACATCAAGCAAAAGCAATATTAAATTCCTGTATGTACAAAACCACTGAAGGTCATATACTGTGCAATAATGTTCATCAAATATATGTCTTGGCACTTTCTTGCTGTGGTATGTATATAGATACATAAATGCCGGTAAACCAAATACGCACATCATTACTGTCCAGAGTGAACCTCCATATTTTCTCCATAATTTGAAATTGCCAGTTGTGTTACCTTATGGTCCTAACGTATATCAGAAAAAAATTAACCTTTTCACCTGTCAGGTTGCCATTTTTAAGATGCAACATTTGGTTCTGACAACAAAGACATGAAGAATTATATTTAAAATTATATTTAGAATTATATTTTAAAATGCATTCTGGGATCTGGAAGAAAACTGGATTATTAGTAGAGGCCCTGCTCAGGGACAACGAAAAAGTTAATTTGTCGTATTTAGGCTCACAATGAGTCCGTACAATGAAAATATGTAGGAGAAGAGAAATGGGTCAGTTCAGAAATAAGATTCAGAAAGATTTAAATAATACAATTTGGCAGCAGAGAAGAAAAAGTTTGTATTTCATTTTCAATGGTTCACATGGTTAACCACCAGGAGATGGAAATGGACCAAAACTGCCTCTCTAAGCAGACCGTCACAGGTGTTAACTTTACACTGAAGTAAGGGTCTGTCCAACTCACAGACCACCTCTCTTCTAGCCTGAGCTATTACAGCAAAATTAGCAAAACCGATAAGGCCTGCAGATAAGGCGCCCAAGTACTAATTCGTTTACTAAGGGATTGATCCCTGGCCCGGCTTCGTTCTAGTGCTCTCTACTCCTCAGCATCTGCTTCTGCCAGCTGCAAGGATCTGCCATGTGTTTTGGCAGTGCAGCTTGTTTTAATAGGGGTTTATTTAGGAACACTTTTGTCAAGTCAAAACTGAGAGAAATAAAGAGATGGAGAGCAGATGGTGGAGGCATATTGACAGGGTTTAATGTTAGAGCAGGCTAGGTTACATAAACAGAGAGGCGATAAAGGTGAGTTGAGTAGTGAAAAAGAGAAGTGAACTGACAAAAAGAGTAAATAAAGAAGAGGCAGAAAATGGATGGAGGGAGGGAAAAAAATGAAAGAAAGGCTCTACGGTGTTATAGTGTGCAACAGCTGCTGTTTTTGAGGGTATTTGCTCACCATGGAAAATATGAGGCCAGGGATATAGCATGCAGAGACATAAAATAACCAGTGGAAGGAAAATGCACTCAAACAGACACACATGCACGTGTGCACGCACACACTCACACACACATGCAAAAGCATGCACACGCATGAACACACACACTATGCTGGAGTAGCAGCCACCACTCCCCAACCATGGGTTCACTTTATGGGCTGGAAAAGACACAAATATGAAGCATTCGCTGCTCTTTAAAGTGAACTTTATTCTCCTCCAAGTTGCGTGCTTTTCTGCGTATGTCAACGCTTCCTCTGTCTGGGGACATGGACTACGCTGCATTCAGTCACACATCGGGAAATCCTTCCAAATTAAAGGTCAGTTTCAACCATTTTCTGCATCGGTGAATTATTTCCTCATTAAAGTAACTCCCATGAACTTGCTGGAGAGTGAAGGGCAAGCCTGCACTAAAAGTGTCAAATATAAGTGAGAGTAAACTGAGAACAAAAACAGTACACCTATTCTATATAACCCTCTAACAAGTAAATAACTGACAAATTCATGGCATTATGTCTTGCACTATGACGATTTTCGTCCATTAGCCCACCTCAGTGTCAAATGTAATAGTTCTCACCTCTCACATTTCACATCAACTCTACAGCCCATCTGGTTGTACACACACTTCTACAGAACAATTAATAGGAAACCTGCTATTACATGTTGTATAAACCTCAAATTAAGGCAAAGAAGTGACAGGTTACTTACACTGACATAATAATGAGACTCTGGCCAATCCCAGTAGTAGTAGCAAGTAGTACCCTTGCAGTGTGTGTGTGTGTGTGTGTATGTGTGTGTGTGTGTGTGTGTGTATTATATATAAAATATATAAATTATTTGAAACACCCCATATAATTTCAATGTTAATGAAGAGACTGATGTAGGCTGAATCGATGTGGATCTATTTTTTTGTGGATTTGTTTACGTGTGTATAAATTTAGTTTTCATCTATGGAAATTGAGCCATATACTATTTGAGGATTCAAAAGAAAAACAGGAAAATACACGGGTCCTTCAAAGACAGCTCTCCTGAACCATCCTGCGCCAGTGTAGATATATTCTGTAGTGAATTTCTAGCTTCAGATTTATTCTCACTTCCTCAGCTCTTTTCTTTGACTGACCCACATTCCTGCTCCCCGATAATCGTGCATAACCCACAACACCCGCTCCCTCAGACCATGACTTACATACTCTCTTACATATGCACATATCATAATCAGAGTGTCATAGTTTCCATGAAAACATACCCACCACCAGCGCTAGCCACATCCTGAGGTTCCGTTTCACAGCACAGCTTTTAGCAATCATGACCAACTCTGAGCCCAAAGCTCTCTACCCACTCCTACCTTTACTGACAGCACCCGTGGAATTTCCTAGTATCAAAGGATACTAAAAAAGGTCAGTTGGCTGATGCTGTGTATGCAGATGAAACCACTAATGCATCAACACAGTGGCCACTAACTTCACTCTATATGGGTAAGCCTGGATCAAGGCAAATTCATGTGGAGGCCGACAGTTGCTACAGGCCAGAGGTGGGAACTCAAGTCACATGACTTGAACTTGGGTCAGGCCTGAGGTGCAAATCTGACTTTAGACTCAGCTGGACAAAATAAAAAAAGGTCACCAATGACTCATTCTTTACCACGGACATTAAAGACTCTGGCTTTAACCTAAACACCAGTGACTGACATGGAAAGTCTTAAGGATCAAAATGGAAAAAACACAGCAAGCTGCAGATAGGCTGTTTTTCAATAAATTGATTTGTTTCCATCTATAGGTGAGACAGAACAGCATCTTTCTTTGATGAGAAATTCACTAAGTATTGTTTTTTAATCTGAAGGACAGGGGGGAAAATATCTCTATAATGTCTCTATAAGCTTGAAGTCAGTGAAACTCAAACAGCTATCGATCAACAGGAAACGTGTTGAGTGAGGGCATTGACGGCTCCCAAAAAAATCTCTTCAAATTCTGTAGATGCTGTAGCAGTCATTTGGAGGCCCAATCAAAAAGCACGAGCTGAAATAATATTTACCATTAGAATACACTCTATGATTTCTTGAGATCAGAAAGTATATGTCTAAGAAAACGTGGCACAGGAAATGCAATAATGCGGCCATAACGTACACTAATACGGCCAACCTCTTCAACAGTGTAACCCCTTGGTTTTAGTGGGCAAGAATCTTAATTCATCAACACCACTATGTCTTCACTGCTGAACCTACATCTTCTGCTTTCTGACAAATTTCTTTTTAAACCTGAGAGCAAGTCTGAAGAGTCTGTGCTATTCTGCAGTTTCAGTAAATATAATTTTATATTAATGCAATTTATAAGCACATGTTGCAGTTGTATTTAACATACTAGACCTTTGTGGGTACCACTTTCACTATTACCCATATACCATAAACACATTTACCATGCCATTATTTAAACTGGCGATACACAGCCTTTTTCACTCTTTTTGTGTTCAGTGTTGAGAAGGCATTGAATTTGATGAAGATTTTAGGACTTGAGATTCAACCTCAGATTTGCCAGTATTAATTCAGGACTTGGGACTTGACTCAGATTCGGAGTGCCCAGACTAAACAAACTTACCATTTAGTGACTGGTTCCCACCAGTGAATACAGCTGTAGCTGCAAAGTTCTAGATTAAATGGAAATCACAAAATTTTAGCTTAGAACTGAGATCATCATTCTTACTCACACCTCCCTGAAATATAATTTTGTAGTCAGAGGGGAGCCTTACAGCCTTACAGTGCATGTGTTAGTGTTTACTGAATGGCAGGGCTGACACAGTCGCATAAGCTTCGATGATTATCCTTTCTGACCTAAAATGCTCTTTGTCTGGCTTTGGTCTACTGGCAATAATGAAACTTCTGCTACCAGCGCAGTGCTGCAGTGATCCATGAGGCCCTCCAACTATCCTCCAACAGAATCTATGCTTTTCTACAACCAGCCTGCACTGATCAATGACTAATATTTCTTTGTGCAGCTCTAGAGACAGACAGGAATATCCAGTGGATTCAGAATCAGAAAACTGTAGTGATCCTTGAGGGGAACACTTAAAAAACACTCAAAAGGGGGCTCAAACCCACTGCTAATGGGAGTCTCATGCTCTACCAACTGAACTAGCCAGGCATGTCAGTGCTGTGCCAAAAAACTAGGCTATGCAGGGATCCCACAACAATTTTACTCTACTACAAACATAGCAAACATGACAGGAAGAGCTACTTTTTTGTATCTACAGAGTTAAAAGAGCAACCCAGCTGGAATTATCTTGAACATCTTGATCTCTACAGGCTCTCTATTATAAACTTTAAAATTTATAATATTTTATACATTTTAAAAATCGAAGTACTCCTTACACAATATAGCACAGTAATTCAATCTGCCTTCAACACCGTCATTGGTCCTCATCAACGTGCGAGTTCTCGCACAGCAATGAAGGTCTTACTTGTGGCTAGATCATTTATTGTCCCAAGAATCCTCTTTAACTAACGAACATACATTCCCAATCAGACAGCTTTTTTGGTATTAACGTCTTTAACTGGTGCTTATGTATAAACAATATGGACAAAAATATTGAGACATGCCTCTCAATTATTGAATTAATGTGTTGCAATCATACCCCTTGCCATTGGTGTATAAAATCAAGACATTTTGTTCAACGCCATGCTTCCAACTTTGTGGACAGAGTTTGGAGAAGAACCTTGTCTATTCCAGCATGATTGTGCCCCAGCACACAAAGCAAGACCTATAAAGACATGGTTGGATGAGTTTGGTGTTCAAGAACTTGATCGGCCCACACAGAGCCCTGACCTCAATCCAATCTAACACCTCTGGGATTAATTGGAACAGTGGAAGTGCCTGACGTCTACGGAATATATGGGCTCAAATGCACAGAAACATCTCGTGGAAAGCAGTTATGGCTGTAAAAAGGGGGATAAACTCCATTACAATAAAGTTTCCTTTGGCGTAATGATCAGTCGTCCCAATACTTTTGTCCATATAGTTTGTATATATGTTTGCATATATATTTTGCAAACATATATACTCTGAAATTTTCTTGCACCGTCACTGTCTTAGAACCTCTGAAGCTGTATTTGCCTTGCCTTTGTTGTGCAAGTCTTGCATGTGGTTCTGCAAAATCAATTGTAAAATCTTTCACGCTTTATTCTTTAGAGAAAAGCCAGACTCTATGAATCACTGGATGGTTGAGCGAGCTCCCTCACCATTGTTAAATCTGTCATTCTCCCTCAACAAAACAGAGAAAAAAACTCAAACGCTAGAATTAGTGTATAGTCTGGCAGATCTGCTAAATAGCTTGATTATGTCTGATTGGACTCAAAAGACCTAGTCTGACTCATGTTGAAAAAACAGCTAGATGGTTTCATCTGCGTTGTCACTGCGGCTCCTGAATAGAGGGGCTGTTGGTTAGACAGCCAAGTTCCTAAGGCCCTGGGGTTAACCGCCACGGAAAATGACTAGACTGGACAGCTGATGGTTGGAGACTGCCCATGTCCCAGCTTGGGTGCACAAACAAGGAGAGGGGGCTAGAAAGAGAGGATGTGGAAAGGCACTGAAATGACTGAAGTTTTGTTGACAAAGTCTAAGATGTCATCCTTTTCCCAGCCTCTGCTACAGGACACTAAGAAACCTATTTCTAGTGGCATTCTTAGCTCTAGTTCTATAAGTAATACTAGGTCCAACAATATAAAGATTGTATGAACAGGAGGTCCTGTAATGGCATTTTCATCATACTTTTGTGACTGTCGCTAGAGAGCCCTTAGCAAGACCAACTCGATGCGAAACGGGTCTTGCCTAGGGCTGGGTGACCAAGTTGGAAATTCCCAAACTAACTACAATTCTGAATAACAGTCTATACTGCCTTAATGTACAGATGGTGGATACAGCAAAAACAAACAAAAACACTTGTACATTTTCTAGACATATATTAGAATGTCTTTAATAGTATAAGAATCCTATCAGAATTGGAAGATTATACGTTTTTTTTTAAATACCCAAATCAGTGCCTCGATAAAATGTTTTATTTTTCTAGAACTTGATTAAGTTAAAACAGATATCTCAGTTTTCACTAACCATACACCACTTAATTCAGTTAGCTACAGTTTGTCAAAACCTCCTGACAACAAGGCAAATCCTTAGACAATTATACCAGTTGGAAACCTTATGTAAATCTCTTTTTAATCAAACAAACAGTGTTTTTATGTCTCAGGAAACATCCTCAGAAAAGCGAATTGCAATGTAATTAATCCGGATAATGATATATTATTATTTTGCCGCTCCTGCTTATAAGCCTAATAATACTTAGAATGTTCCTGTATAACGAGCAGGTTAACTGCTACCTTTCCAGACCAGGTGTTTGGCATGGATCTCCAGAAATAACTTAAATTTATGCTTATCATTGTTCTCTCTGCAAGATACTGGGAGGTCAAAAAGTTATCTGGTCTGTCTTTACTGCTTAACGTCCTGGACAATAAGACACTGGCACTGTGAAGTACTTCATTTACTAATGACATCTTCACAAAATAAATTATCTTAACATAACTTTCACAGACCACAACAGTTTTATAACTTCCAGACCAAACCCGGCAAGCAAGCTTTCTGCAGCCAATCCGATGCTTTTATCACATCTCAGTGACTGCCAACGAGTGAGAAATTGCTATTTAGTTTGCAAAGTGAATCAATTGCATTTGCATCTTGTCCTTTCATGAGTCTGACTTTCTATCACTTAACACCATGTGACTTTTTCAGGGTCTATCTGCTACACTTTTGGACATGATACCATATTAATATTACAGTTTAGTTCCAGCTTGCCAAAAACACCAGGCCAAAGTATGACTGAAGCTCAAACAGATTTGAACACTGAGTCAAAACTTTGCCTCAACAGCTTTCCTTCCAATGCTGGAGAATGTATAACATTTGTAATATAAAAACTACTTCAATAACAGTGGTTAAATGTGCCTCTTTGGTATAAACAACAGGTGGTTGCTGTTAAACCCCATATTTTCCGTGCAAATGCTGTAAAATAAGGAGATTTCCAACAGATTACTGCATATTAGATGCTTAAAAGCTTTTAGGCAACATAAATCTACCCGTCTCTCTATCTATAAATATTTATCTATATATGTGTCTATATCTATCTATTTTATCACATATACATATTCCTACTGTACTGCTTAAGCATCCTAGTTTGACTAGACCCGTCATCAAACCTCATTTCAATATATCATTTCAATATATCATTTTCCTTTATTTATATTTATTCAAAATATGACAAGAACATTAAATTACAAACCCAGTATCATGAATCGAAAGTGAACCGAGTGTATCAATGCAGTCCTACAGTCTAGCCTGCCCTAGATGTAATTCTTTCACACAGTCACACTCATGAGCTTTGTAGGGCCCCATTAGAATGAGCAGCATTGTTCTAATGGGGTTCATATGAAGGAGAAAAAAGTTCATAAGGCTCTGTTGACTGATTTGTGAGAGTGTGCACGTCCATAAACCACAGGGTTCATTAATATTAAGGTCAGTTTGAGGGGTGGATTGGCAACAAAACTAGATGACCTCAGAGGTTATACGCGACTGCATTGCGGACTTGCTTGTTGACACAGTATTAATCAGGGCAGCCCCTGATACGCATGTAAAATATGAGCACGGCTCTGTTCTAAGTCATGAAACCAGTCTCCTTGCATAGCCACTGAAGTTAACCTTTTTCAAATAGATGAAAAAAAAAACCCCTCCCTCCTGATCCAAGAGGACCTGGTAGAGAGCCAGGGAGTTGAGGCAAAGCGGGTGGAGCTGCCAGAGGGGAAGAGAGTGTTTTTCTCACCGTTTCACGAATGCCATGCATATTTGTGAAAGGTCCTCGACTTTCTCCTTTCTGGCACATCTAAACCCGTCAGCCAGATGTCGGATGGTTCCTCGTCCTTTTAAAAAGTGGGTAGGGTTCCAATCGAACTACACCCAACAAACTCTACAAAAACACCATCAGCCTGCCCTTCTCTGATATTATTTTACCAGATTTCAGCAAACCTTGGATCTCCGTCCAGCTGCTGCCGGTATCTTGCGTCTCTGGACGGCACTGGCCCAATGAATTAAGCATGAGCTGGGTGGGAAAGCCCCAGTGGGACACGAAGCATTCC
The DNA here is from genome assembly GCA_037577295.1 of Ladigesia roloffi. Lineage (NCBI taxonomy): Eukaryota > Metazoa > Chordata > Actinopteri > Characiformes > Alestidae > Ladigesia > Ladigesia roloffi. Next base: position 30,191,341 of record JBBKCR010000101.1, read on the forward strand.
TACAATTTCTCAGGCCTTGTGCAGCAGCACCACCTTTCATCTCTGAGCCTGGACTTTCACATCCATCTGAGAGAAAGATGGAAGAGATGCTCAAGTTGTGCAAGTCAGGAGCTCATTCAGTAGCTACTTCTCCCTTCCTGACTCTTCCCTTCTCCCTTCTTTTCATGTATCCTGCTCTTTCACATACACACTAGGGCTGAAAGATACATCGTTATCGTATTTATATCGAGATATGAACTTTCAAGAAAAAAAGCAACGATATCGCGATGTAGATTTCCCCTCTCCGCGCTCACCCCGCCCTGGGTCTGTGACAGATCTGGATTTATTGTTAACGCAGAGCTGCAGTAAAATGTTAGATTTGTAATTTATTTTTTTGGTAATTTATGTTAATGTTGGTGCTCCAAATTTTTTTTGTATTATGATGTTTTATTTTTCTGAGAAATGCTTGGTTTTCACCGAACCCATAGTCATATCGTACCATACCGATATTGAGATATATGAAAATCGAGATATGAAAATTTGTCCATATCGTTCAGCCCTAATACACACACACACAAACATTTAAACCTAGTGCTCAATCTGTGAAAAACAATCCAAAACAGTTGGGAGGGGGTGCCTGAACCCCACTGTCAGGAAAAAACACTGTCCTCATACATTTTAGCCCCTATAAATTTAGCCCCCGCAACATGATCCTTATTGTCCAATTATTTTAAGACTGGAGCTAATTCAACTGAAAAGAACACAGTTTCAAAACAATAACATTCTCTTTACCTTCAGGTTTTGATACGAGTTTTGGACATAAAGGAATTCAGCTCCATGCACTGATCATCTAAAAAGAAATACTGACTATATAGCAATTCTAAACAAGGCATGTCACCTCTGTGTGTCCACTGATGAACTGGTAGCCTGCAACTAGACTGTGAATCAGTGTGAGTAAACAGAGCAGCAGTATGTTGTGAATGCGTCATGCTGTTTGGGTGCTGGTTTTAGGCTGCTATTCAAGGCAAAATCCTGTTCTGCTTCAGCACTAACACTGCTAAAGAACTGAATAATACACAAACTAGCTTTGTCACACTTTAATAACACACATAGCACTTTCAGCAAATGCAGGATCTTCATTTTAAATATATGAAATAACCAAATTCAAAATGTTTTAAAGCACAGAGCTGAGCAGTCTGTGTCAGTGTCCACAGAGTGATGTCACTGAGGCCTACTTTTGATGCCCGAGTCTGTTTAATAGGTGGAGAAAAGGTAGAGAGGACACATAAAAATAGACGAGCACTTTGAGTTATTGTTCAGACAGGAGATTCACACTCTCCACCACGCAGGCCCCAAAAATGTCATTTTGCTTTATCTGGGCTGCAGATTCAGTTAGATGATGAGAGAAGAGGATATTGGAGGGGAAGTGTCTCTGAGGCCTTCTAAGACAAGAGAGCAACAGACACATCACTAGTGTCACCTCCATCACAACCAGTCACCATGCGAGCCCCTCATACCCAAACACATCCACAGTCACTAGACATCACGATTTACAGTGAATCTTATGTGTCATCAAAACCAAAGGACTGTAATTTGTCCTCCACATTCACTGTGTTTCTGTCGCTGCTCTAAACTACTGAGGCAGTTTCAACAGTTTCATTCTGACTGAGATCATTACAAAAGTTTGACCCATCAGTCAAACCCAAAATAAGAGATAATAGCAAAGATAACAAAAATAATTTGACTAACCTCCACAATAACAAATACAATTACATTATTAATACTATAATTATTATTATTGTTTATGCTGTTTTGTTGTTGTTGTTGTTATTATTGATACTACCAATAATAATACAAACAATAATTATACTAACAATAATAAGAACAGGTATCACAACCATCATCACCATCATAGAACAAGACCACCAACAGCATCAACAACAGGGAAAAGAGAAGAGAGGAGAAAACAGGTTGAAGAAAAATAAGAGGAAGGTGAAAAAAATAGGAAGCAAAACAAAGGAGCAGCAATAACTAGCAGCTACAACAGTAGTAACTGCACTTTAATTACAATAAATAGCCTTAATTTACTACTAGCAAGTAAACATTAATACAAAGAGCCACAGATAGGTCAAATTCGATCATCACTAATAAAGTTATAAAGCCAACTCCTGAAAATAAGATTTTCATGCACACATAAAGAAGAAACACATAAAGCTTGTCTTCCTGTCCCTGAAAAACAAGTGCTTATCGCCTCGCCCTCATTGCCATGGCACTTGGGAGGCAGGAGGGTTTTTCTTGTGAGCTGCAGCTTCAGCATACTTACCGATATCAGCGTTGCAGAACGCCTGTTGAGGATGGACGGGGGAGCAGCTGCAGGCTTCTACTCTGTCCTCCACCCCACACACCAGCAGCAGGGCGAGCAGCCAGCCGCACACACGCCGCATTTCCGCACTCACCTACTTTCTTTGTCACAGAGAGACGGAGAGGGGAGACAGGACCCAAACACTGAGTGCCTTTAACTGGCTGCAGTGCGCGTCCGTGTGTGTGCGCGCTGATAAACACTCCTCACAGGAACGCCACCGAAAAAAAGTAGCCCGTCCGAGTCACTCGCGGAGCTCCAAGCAGTCAGAGCTGGCCGTGGATAAGAAGAGGTACCCCGTTCTCAGGATACGTGCAGCTCCTTCTATGGCTGTGTTTTAGAGAGTGTAGCCCAGCTTCAGGCTTTTAGAGCCACACGGGCCGCCCGGACTCCTCCCCTTCAGCCGGATCTGGCCGGAGGTGGGCGCTTCACGACGCAGAGGACCAGGCGCCTTGCGGGACCCCTCCATTCATTCAGACAGGCTCTGGGACGAATCAACGCAACGCACAGTATCTCTCTAGAAATTCTATTTAGTAGAAGTGTTCGGGTTCTTTCTTAGGAAGCCCGTCAATTCCTTTTGCAGATGTGATGCACTGAATTTTCACAGTTTGGCCATTTACGTCATTTCCACGTGAATAAAAATAACTGCTTCGTGTAGTGATTGCGTCGGTGCATCTATTGCATGCTGTTAATACGGAAAATTCATAGACAGAATATCGGGACATTCCTTTCAGAGTTTGGGATTGGATCCTCACATGCAGTGAAGGGTAATTTAAATGCATAATTTTGGAAACGCCATGCTTCCAACTTTATTTGGCCATTTTCCTGCCTCTGTGTGCAAAGCAATTATGCTCCATATAGACATGGTTGGGTGATTTCAGTGTTTGACTGGACTGGCCCAAACCAGAATCCTGCTAGAAATACAATTGAAAACATAGGTGTTTTTTCTCAGGAAGCCTTTCAAGTTCCTTTTAGGCAAAGACTTATGCATGGAATTTGCCCTAGTTCCGATGTGTACGTCATTTTCATATGTTGAGAAGGTTATTGTGTTGTTGTCTGTTATACACACACACACACACATACACCAGGACCATGATTATTGTATAAATGATTATATTATTATTAGGGCTGTAAATCGATTAATAAAAATTAACTAGTTAATCGCAAATCTAGAAAATATTAATCACGATTAATCACATTTCTGAATCAACCCAATAAATAATATATAATAAACACACTAACTCATCAATTTTACAAAGGCTTTATTTGATTTTACCCAACCCTGTCACATTTTTAAAAGCTATGAGATTAAAACAAAACTTCTTCATAACATCTTCAAACCTGAGAAAATCTCTTTCTTAAGACAAGAACACAGGACTCATAGTCCAGAGGCAAATATCCTACCCATTGAGCTAATTCCACCCCAAAGTAATTGAATTCACTTTGGCAAAGCACATATATTACCCTTTTCATATGGAACTCCAAAGTGTTCAAAAGTATTATGAAATATGTTAGAATTTTATTGTGAAATACAACTCATTATTGTGA
>JBBKCR010000101.1:30202790-30224029 GCA_037577295.1 Ladigesia roloffi
ACACACATACACGTATATGTATATATTTATGTGTGTGTGTGTGTGTGTGTGTGTGTGTGTGTGTGTGTGTGTGTGTGTGTGTGTGTGGTCAAGAATGTGAAGTATGCTTCTAGAGATTTCTAGTATGCTTCAAGTATGCTTGTATTGTTTTCTTGTTTGGAGTCGCTTTGGTTTGTCGTTTATCGATATTTGTGTGTCTGTGTAACAGAAAAAGTGAAAAGGGGGAAGGGAGTGCATGCATGTACAGTAGGTCAATGTGGAGCGTGCAAACAACAGTGTCAGAATAAGTGCTGAGAATTTGTAAATGTTTTTTGGAGTGACCCATTTTTATGTGGTGTCTTCATGAAAAAGACAACCAGAAGTGTTGTAACAGGATTTCCTGTCTGAGATAAAGTAAAATAATACATGTGTGTTTGTGTATGTGTGTGTGTGTGTGTGTTTGTGTGTGTAATGGTGTAATGGAAATACATATATCAAGGAACTGTTTGAGGATAAACGGTCATTACCGTGATTATTTGTTCAGTTTATTTAAGTTGAAAGTTATGAGTCAGATAGAGATGAAAAAAAGAAAACATTTCAAAAACAGGAACTCAGAGCACTCCACCCACTTCCACTTTACACATACCAGCAGCACCTTATATATCACTACTAGGTTGAGTGTATAAGTAATTGAGAGTATAATTAATTACTTTTTTAATGGTAAACAACTGAACATTGTATAATACATGTGTGTTTTCTTCTATATGTCAGACTTAAAAAATGCAAATACATTTGTTATTTCACTACTCTCATCAGTCCCTGACAAACGCTTCATGGATGGCTTTGAAATATACATTTTGGATTTTCCAAAACACCATCTTATTATAAAATTTTTGTTGATTTGCAGTGCATCCCACTAAGAGGACAAGTGGACTCAATCTGTACTTCCAAACTGTTAGAGTGAAGCACTGAGGCCTCAGCTGCTCACTCCTATTACTACACTAATATACAAATTTGTTTCTCAGCGCTAGGAAATGAACACTTTGCTTGGAACAAAACTGTGAATGAAATCACTAAACTTCATGTAGCACTAGCCTGTTATTTATGTCTAATCAAGAAGTTAAATATCACCTCTTCAATGGATCATTTTACAAATCTTATTCAGCATAGGTAGTGTGTTACGATGCTTAGGCTATAGATTAATTCATCAGTTATGACCTGTATATGACAATAACGGAATGTCCTTTCTGCTTTTCTGTACACTTTCACTCGATTTTCTTTTCTTATGAGGTAAAATCTTTTACTTCATAGCGACATGGTGAAACAACATGAAAGACGCAGACAGTAAAATTCAACAGACCTTATGTTTGTATGTTCTATTCAGTACAAATGCAACAGCCAGGTCTCCAAACATACTATTTAAATGTTTTTTTTAACAAATGTATTTAATTATATGATATTTGATTTCTCACCTAAATGTTATTTTTTCTACCAAAATATCGGAGATTTAAAAAAATATTTGTATGAATGTCAGTAATCAATCCGCTAAATACTATGTTTTTTCACATTTATTTAAACTTTTATAATTATACTTGTACAGTTATATGCATTTTATTAACACATTTGATTTATGGAACACATTGATATAAATACAGTTGAAAGATTTTGATAACATGTTCATATCCTACACAGGGTGTCCAGGGATTCTTAAAATGTCTTAAAAAGTCTTAAATTAGATTTTCCAAAATTAAGGCCTTAAATATCTTTCACATGAGTAGTAATCTTTAAATTCAGAGATCAAAGGTCTTAAAATACCACAGACTCAATAAACAAAATTGCTATATTTTTTTCTGGAAATCGCTAAAGAATTGAGCAAATTTCGAATAGGTATTTTCCCTTTTTGTTTCGATCAGAACCACCAACATTTCTGGTTGTGTGTGGGAGGGAGGGGGCTTTTTCAGGTACGCACATTAGCAGTTTGTTGCTAGTGGCCATGTCAGTCATGGGGAAGTGCAAATTTAACAAATTTAATTTAAATGGAAAAGTGGCCCAATGTATGCTGTACAAGAGGCTTTTTAAACTTGGTTCAATGGGAATGCCATTTCTCAGTTCTGTTCCATCTCAACAGTTTCACAGACTTCAGCTCCATCTCCGAACACATCAGTTACATTAACACAGCCTTTCTCAAACAATGGTCCGAGGACTGGTGCTGGTCTGTGAGAAGGTTCCTGCCAGTCTGCAGAGCCTCACTTCTTCACCAATCAAAATTCAGTCAGATCCATCGCTGATCTCAGCGCTGCTGTCACTGTGCGCCTCGTCCGCCCCCTTGACTTTGAGGCCCGCCCCTCGGAATGGTGCCCTTCCACTCCACGTATCTGTGGAGACTGCTTTTTTTAACTGACATTTTCTGCCCGAACCTGAAAACATTTCCTGTCACTATCCTCGGGCCGGGCCGTGATTTATCATTTGAGTGGCTCTGAGCTGGAGTGAATGCACCCACAGTTGAGAACATGTGTGTGATAACGGCCCACATATTTAAAAATTGTCGGGTTAATATCGGGTTCGGGCCAAAAATTGCTGTTAATGTGTTGGGCCAGGCTGAACTCGGACACAAGGTGCTCGGGCTCGTGTCGGGACGGCTTTTAATTTTTGGGCCCGATCTATCACACGAAAACATATTATGTTCTTATTTTATTCCCTGTATTCACTTCACAGAACTTGTTAGTCTATAATGTTTTGTTGTGAAATGCAGGCACTTTCATGCTCTGTAGAGCAGTTATTTTTCAGCGCTTTCAGTTCCAGTAAGTGTTCCAGAACTTTTTGTAAGGTTGTCACATGCTGTTTGCATGTGGTCTTAAATTTGATCAAAATGGCCTTAAAAAATCTTCAAAAGTCTTTAAGCCTGCAGATACCCTGCTACAATCCAACCGCGACCCTGTAAATATCGATGACTATAATATTCAAAGCAGTTTCTGTATTATTATCATGCCCGCTGGTGTTTTCCCCAGTGAAGGATACAAACACAACCGGATTATTGTGTTGGTGATCTGGCAACCAAGAAACCTTAAGAGTGCTATTTAAGCTGAACTAAACATCAGACACCTGTCTGATGCCAAAGCACAGGGATGTGGCCACACCCCGTGTTAGCCTAAAAGCCCCAATCCCAAACTTTATCCTTCAAACTAAAGGTGCAAAAACAACCCCAATAACAACTTAAATAAGGGTCATAGAGCTCAGCCCTGACAATTATACCTCTTACACTATACTATAAAACATTAATGACCAAGGGTTATTTCTTTTTGTCATGCAAAAATCTGCAGGTGGGTGTGAGATTTTGTTTTATTTAAGAAAAATAGTAACTGGTGAAGAAACTGTAGATTTCTGGTTATGATGGTAGTCATTATCATGGTCACAACTTTTAATAATAAATAATATTTTTTTTATCCAATGTTGGCAGAATGTTCATATACGGAACAGACCATGAGAGTGATTTTCGTCTTTAATCCTTTGGTACCCAAATGCTTCCAACATTTACAACCAGTTAAAAGTGGCATTTATTTTTAATAAATCTAGAATTACAGTTGCTCTCCTATATATGTGGATCTTTTAAAGGTGAGGGTTAATAAAATTGAAAAGATGAGGAACACATGCTCTGGCAGTACAGAATGACAGCAAGTAACCCTCAATATGTCCTGATAAAATGCAGAATTGTGCATGTGCACAGGCAGGTGACTGAGGTCTCTCAGTGCTGCTGCGGTTGCAGCTGTAGACGTGGCAATGTGTCGCATCCAGGAAGGAGCAGAGCAGCTCAGGAAACCTCTGAGCCTGTCCTCGTTTCACCTCCTCCAGCCGTCCACCAGCTCACCATCATCGTGCTCTGCTCAAGCTCCTCAATGACAGTGCTTTTTAATGTGACTTTTTCTTCCAAAGACTGATGTCTTATTACTTCAGTTCTAATTTATTTGTGTAGCAAGTTTTGCTTTTATTATGTCACTTTCACAGCTTTCAAAGCCTTTGAATTTGTTATGATTTTCCTTCTTTGTTCTATCATAGAATTTTAGACCTGGTTCTTAATCCCAGCTGACCCATATCAGCAGACCAGTTGTAACAGCAGGTCGAATGAGTAGGAATAATGTGTTTTCTTGACTGGCTTATATTAGTGATGCATATTTGTAGAAATGCTTTGTGATTTACAGGCATCAGCAAATCTTGTACTTGCTCAAGCAGCTCAGTAGGGGGGGAACTACTCCACAAAACGGAAGTGTGTCTGAACAGTTCATAAACAAATACTTTAACATGCAGTGAGAAAAATTTGCAGATCAGTACAGTTGGAGATCAAGAGTGGGTCCATGGACTCATGGACACACTGTAGCATGTGGATGGATGGCAAAAATGGATCAATAGACAGGCAGAAAGAAGGAGAGCTGAAACTGTGAGCCAAATATGTTATGTTTGACTGGTTGGTATGGAGACTGAGTGTGGGGTGAGAGTGTGCGGGTCACTTAGAATCTGTAAGAGCCTCTCACAGTGAATATAGCCTGAGTACTATTCATATGAGTGTGTTGTACTTTCGTGAGTTATGAGGTAGGAAAGGCCAGAGAAAAAATCTGAGCTGCTGAACATTCTATAGCACTAAGAGGTTTCTTGGATAAATATATGTGAAGGACAGAAATTGGTATATTTTTTTAAAACACCCTCTTTATTTTGCATGCTGGATGAGGCAGAGTGCATGTCTTGTTCCCTGTAAACTGATGAGGTTACTGTACTGGGGACAGTGCCTGTGGTAAACCGATACTGATGATGATGTTGCGTTTCTAAATTATGTCCTTTTAGCTCTCATTGAAGTGCTCATATGTTTCCATGTTGAAACCATGTTTAATATATCTGAAAAACAAGTGACACTGCACACATGCACTTGAAAAAATGTGGTTTGTTAGGACACACACAAACACACTAACACCTACACTGGCCATTAGCCTGGACAGGAAGTAAGCTTAGTCTTATACTACACATCATTCTGAATGGGGATTTGCCAATAAAAGGAAACGTAGTCTACTTAATCCCTGACTTGATAGTTGACCTTGTATGTCCAAAAATATGTTACCCAGCATTCAGCTGGATTAGTCCCCACTTTTCTGAAGCAACAGCCTCTGTTCTCCTTTGGGTTTGGTTTGTATTCAGAGCATTAGTGAGGTCAGGTTTTGATGCTGGATCAGATGCAACTGATTTTATCTGTGGTGCTCTGTTCAGCCACAGATATTTTACAATTCTTTATTCCATTGAAGGGACGCCATCACTGCAAGGGACGTATTTCCATTCCTCTGCAGTCCAATGCTGAGGGCTTTATGCTTCTCTGACAGGTATTAAAATAGGGCATGGTGACCTTGTGTGACTTTCTCAAAGATCTCCATCCTTTTAGGTGTGCTTTTCAATGGAAATCAAACAATTTATGTGCACTTACATGAAATGAACAAAAATTCAATGTAATTAAAGCGAAATCACCATACCCTTTGCTGTAGGAAAATAGCAACACATTACAAAGCCCCATTCATTTCTGTGCAATGTGCAAAATATGAATATTGAACTGCCGATTTAGTTACAGCTGGTCCAATGTCGCCTGTCAAGGTTGGGATGTATTAGTTAATGGAGATGGCAGGATAACTGGGTTAGGACATGACTGGCAGGTGATATAGTTTGCTTCTGACATGCCGTAGTTAGTACCTACCAAACAGGACAAGGACAGGGTCATGTGTTCCCAAGTTTATTGGTGCTTTATGGGGAGACACTACCCCAGGCTAATCCCACAAAAGAGCTACTATGGCAAAGATTGCTGAAAATATTAATGCTGTCTATGATAGAATTGTGTCAGGACACACAGTGCACCACAGATTGCTGGTGTTTGGACAGACTGGTAAAGTTCCCATGCTGGCCCCTGTCCACTGATGAAAGTGCCTGCAATTTGTGTATTTGAGCATCAGAACTGGACCATGGAAGTAAGATGGCCTGATCTGATGTATCACGAAGGCAAGCAGGTGTAGGCAGCATGACACTCGGTGCAATGTTCTGTTGAGAAACCTTGGGTCATTCCTTGCTTTTATCTGGATGTTACTTTTGTATGCATCACCTAACTACACATTGTTGTAGACAAGCTCCATCCCTTCATAGCAACAGGATTCCCTAATGACAGTGGCCTCAGCAATAAACTGCACTGCCACACTTCAAGAAGTTTTCAGGAAAGATTTGAAGAATGAAGAGTTTAAGGTTTTATTTTAAGGTGGCCTCTAAATTCATTAATACGGTACTTATAGTGATACTGCTTACTTGTCGGTCTAAATATGTCATTTTTGTGTTCCACGTTTGTGAAAATATATGTGTTTTGTTAAGTGTTCTGTCATCTTAGCAGGAAGAAGAAAGATCATGTTGACATTCATGTCGAGAATTAGTTCCACAGCACCACAATTTATATTATTTTATCACGTACGGCTACTTTATGTTACTGGCTTTTGTTGCTGCACAATTTATCAGCCACCTACAAAGGTGACCCTGATAAAGTGGCTAATGAGTGTAGGTACAGAGGAGGTTTACCAAATAAACAGGCAACTGTATTTAGAGCATTGCATTGCATTGCACATGTTTTTGTATTTACAGATCACCAGAGACAAAACCACAATCACTTGAGCCCTTATCTTCACAGTTTTCCTGCTGTGTGTTGTTCATTTATGTGTTATGACTTCAGTAAATATATGTTTTTTATTCTGTTCTCTAATTCTTCCTTTCTTTTTGATAGTCCCTGCACTAATCATAAGCCTCAGAAAGAAAAACTTCACAAGTGTGATCTGTTATTAAGATCAGGTGGCAGTTTAAACAGCAGCTGTCCACACTCATGGGCTGCAACTCAAAGATAGCAAACAGGCCGGCAGCCATCAACAGAAATAGTCACAGGAAAAAAAAACAGATAACCAACTCAAACACTCACTGATTTCAAAACATGGTCACTTTGGTTTCAGCAGAATTTCAAGTTTGTGCTGTTCACGCTCTGCATTTAGGGTAAATTCTGTGTAGCCAAGAGACAGGATTGATTTTCTACACCAGACATCTGAAGTGCATCTAAAAGCCATCCTTACATTGCCAGATGATTGGGAAAATAATTGGAAATTAACATGGTTGTCCATGTAGGTTGGAAAGAGCATGCAGGGCACAATAGAGAAAAATGATTGCTTTTTAATCATTTTACTATTACCACCATTACATTCAAAAACTGAGAAGGCATGTGTAGATCTTCAGTAAAATTCCTCTGTCCCCTATAACTCAGAGTTTGTAGGTGTGTTTATAATGGATCATTTTACATCCAACAACTGTGAATGTAAAATTTGAAAACAATGGTGGAATACCCCTTCAGATAAAGGCCCAAGCAAGATGTCTTGCTGTTGGTTATAATTGTATTTGTGTATGTTTAACTGCATTGTTTAAGCTGCTGAAGGGCCAGAGGCCTTGGTGGCTCATTTGTAGTGTTTGGGTGCAAAATGTCACTGCGTGTTTCACTGCGTGTTTCCTGTGACCTTCACCATATTCCTGCATCTAGACAAACCAAAGTTCAGTATCTTAGCTCAGCGTTTCTCATCCGTGGTGTTACAGGAACCTTGCCATGCGCACTTTATGATGCTTCTTATGTTTGTCATTAAGAGTAAAGTGACCCAACCATCTCGATGTCAGGGCCAAAAGTGGGCTGCAGTGAGGCTGACTGTGTCATTGCTTTTTAATTGGCCAAAATGTTCTCATGACAATTGATGGACTTAAAAAGAGGCCACAGTTTTGTTGTATTGTCTGTGCAAAAAAACAGAGACAATGGAAATACAAACTTAAAACTGGAAACTACAACCACTACTATCTATTTGGCTTGGAGATACATTTCAGTGGGAGTTTCTAACGCTGTGAGAAATGTGAAGGTATACCGGGACATTGCTAACAGTGTGTTCATCGCACAGGTGAACAAAGCAGTGAAAAATTGCCTTTGGTGTTTTCCCTGCTGTAAACCTAGTAAGGCTTTGTTAATAAACTAATTATTTGGATCAGGTGTGTTGGAAACTCTCAGTTGTGCTGGACAGGGTGCCTCTTGGACCAGGGTTAAGAAATAAGGTAAAGTAGCCTTATAGTCATGCCTAAACACACCACAGCACTATTGTTCACACCACTGTGCGAAAATCGATCTCTGCATTTAATTTAATCAGATGAAGCTTTTGCCTGCCACCAATGAGGGGTACACAGGGAGCAGAGTGTGGGGACGGTACTTTAAAAGGGAACCTTAATGATAACACTAGCAGTGCTGGGATGCTGGGATTCAAACCCACAACCTTCTGGTTCCAGGGGCAACTCCCTAAACACCAGGCCACCAGTTGCTCGATCCTGTGCTAGAACATAAGCACTGATGAACCAGGATCAGCACTGTGTTCTGGTGGTAGTAGAGTATTGGTTTTTGTTTTTGTTTTTGGAATTTTTGTTATTATTTCAATAAAGTAATATAGAATACATTATGGAATAACAACTTAATGAATGCTTTTTATTGTACAACAGTCTAAAGTTTAGGTATTTAAAAACATAAAATTGTCATTTTGTTTCATGCATCTAAGTTGATGATAATAATTCTGAAGAACTGTAAGGAAGCAGTAGCTAAAATAAAAGACAGTAAAAAGTGTGTAGATTAATTTTATAGCATTTTAAGCTACAGGCCTACAGGTCTGAAGTTTTACTTCTTTAAATACTCTCAAGACGAGCTGTTAGTGACTGATTAGGCTTCCAGGAGCAATCTACGTTTACAGTTTTCGGTAGCAACTTTTTTTTTAACATATCTAATATAGGTGCACTGCTGCCTCTTTGTGCAAAAAATAAGTCCTTTAAATAAAAAGGTAAACAAAAATTAAACAGTGAAAATATTTGTATCCAATTTATAATATTGCCAAAGTCAAAACAAAATCACCAAAAGAAAGTCATGCGACTTTATTTTACCACTTGAATACAAGCAGAAAAACAGTTATGCTTAAAAGTGCAATGTAATATAAGGTATCTATGTAAAATGGAAAAATATGTAAATAAAATCTTGATCATTTTAAAGTGTAAGTGTTTGAGGTTCAGATAATGCAGGCAACAGAATAATAAAAAAATGGACATGGCCTTTTATCACCAACTCCTTTGAAAAACATCTTAATTAGATGTTCAGTATTGCACACAGTTGAAAATGAGTTGGCAAAACAGATGGTGTAACTTGCTAAGAATAAATTCTCAGAATAAATGAGAAGAACTTAAAGCATCTGGGTATTATTCTGCTCTAATAGATCCTCGCCTCTCAGTTTTGCTGTCTCGTGAGGCACATTTTGGAGAAAGCCAAACAAAGCTGCATATAACACTGACAGAAGTTTGCTGACTCTGAGGGGAAGTTTATTGGCCTTTTGCTTCTCTGCGGTGCTTTTATATGGATTTTTAAAAAAAGTCCAAGCACTGCATCTCTCACTTGCCTAACTGTGTTAATACGGGCAATGCCGACACATTTGTTTTTCAAACTTTGTTCATTGATTTGTAAAGAGTATGTTCACTTTACCTATTAGAATTGAAATATAAGAACATTTCCAGAAAAGTGTTTTTCCCTCTCAGTTACTACAACGACAAAAATCATCATTGAAATCACTCACTTCTCTGTGGCCTGGCAACTTTTGGCGTGCAGCTGTTATTGGATCAAAAGCGTCAGTAAAATATTCAGACCTGCATATCTGAAGGGAAATAATGTATCCAGGTGGAGCCCGAAAGTCATGATGAAAAGCCTGTGTTTATGCTGGGCCTGGCTGGATGACATTTCACTTTAGAGTTCATTTCATTTTTCTGGCATTGTTCTCCTTTCCTGCCTATTATGTGCAATCATAGCTCAAGTGGGCATTTAGAAAAGGTGAAAATATGGGGAACGTTCATAGTGTGCAGAGGAGCAGGTCACTGTAAAATGGCACCAGACTGCTAAAAACCAGGGAGAAAACGGCAAAAAACAGAGGCTACCCTTTGAGCTGATAGACACTGAAAGTGAAATGTTGGTCCTAGTTGTGTTTTACTGTGGGCTATTGAGGCTGCTCTCATTCTGAAGCTTAACTAGATAATAAGCAGGGCAGTCAGTTCTAGGTACATTTTAAGATGTAATAAATACAAACTAGATCACTGGATATTGTACACTGTAGATTTTTATACACTTTCTGTATATAAAACGGGCTTATACAGAAGGTGAGGTGGATGGTGTAATGGGTTGCAGCACAAGTGTGGGATGAAAGAGTAGGAAGGGAGTGACCCAGTGCATGAGTGGTAGCAGATAAAATTGAGTTTAGGAGGGAATGTTTAGGAGGGATCTGGAAAGTTCTGGGTGGGTTTTCCTGCACAGCCTCACATATCCTAAGATTTTCCACACTTGAAACTGACCACACACTTCCGGCAATACAGATTTGGGGGTTCAGGTGCTTCTCCAGGATAACAGCACCACTATGACAACACAGAATCAAAATCAGACAACTTTATAGACACCAGAGGAAATCTCTTATACTGCACAGTCACACAGAGGCACAAAGACAAGAACAATGTAGATATAGTGTAAGGCAAATAAAAGTACAAAAAAACCATCCAGAAATGCTCAGAAAATGTTTAATACTCAATAAACTCTACTGTCTGCAGTTAGAGAGGTGGATATAAATACTGTAGGTAAATACATTTTACCACAGTAGCGACAAAACTGACAGGATATGTTGATTAAGGCTACCATTAATCTGCTGTAATTCTGGTAGTAATTATTCTAGAGTATGACTTTAGACTAGTCCTGGATGGAATCAACATCACGGTATATACTGTATGTGTAATGTATTTTGTCATATATATATATATATCATATATCTCATCATTTATCAGTCAAAATCAATAAAAGTGGACAGAAAAGTTTTTTTTCAACTATTCAGAAGTAGCCACATACCACACCACCAGTTTTGGCTTTGTTAGGATCCTGGATCCAGTAATATGGCACTTGATACATTATTTGTAAAATTACTGAGATATGTTTGCTCAGATTTTAACAGTGAAACCATTTTCGTGAACCACCTATTTATAGTATGTTAGGGACAAAGATTACCAAGCATGTCTTGATTAGTTTCATATGATTTGTTTCAAGCTATATACCATTGAGGAACATCTAAATATATCAAATCGATTTTTTCAGACTTTCTTCACTGTCAGATTCCAACTTGATTTAATTTGATTGATTAAAATTCCCTTGTTAGCCACATGCCTTGAGTGTTTCAAAACATTCTTCAGATTTGTGCTTTGGCAAGAATAGACCAAAGGAATGTTAACATTTCAAATATGGATGGCAGTTCTTTAGACAAAGTGGAATTCTAAGGATTTTTTATAATTAAAGCACTTGATGTAGTTTGATGTGAAATTCTTGTATCTTGGGGAAATCTGAGTTGCAGCTGTGGTGATAGAAACCAGAAATCTGAAGAGTTCAAATGAAAGCTTACATATAAACAATGTATTTTCCAACATATAAAATTTGGATTACATTAATATGTTTCCTGATGGCTGACACTGTTTGGTAAAATAAAATTACTTTAATATTTTGCCTAGAATAATCCAATTGCTAAAGTGAAATGTTGCACCGTATGTGAAATAATTGCTGGTACATTGGAGGTGATGGGAACCAGAGGTTGCGATGTGCAAATGTAACAATTTTATTGGTCATTTTTGATCGTGAATAAAACGGTTATTTGCACATCGCAAACCCTGATCGCAACATTTCACTTTAGTGATTGGATTATTACTTGAACCTTGCTAAATAACATTGCTAAGCCAATGGTGTCACTATGGATTTATACAATCATTGCTCACTCTAATTAAATTTGTATATAGTGTACAGAGCTGTCAAAATTCTGAGGATATATTTGGATCTTTGATCGAATCAAACATCGTTCAGCATTTCTTGTGTCAACTTTATTGGCATTTTGCCCACTTACTTTTTTGTACTGCATTATTTGCCCTGTTCAGTTGTGGAGCAATGTCTGTTACACAATGTGTACACTGTAGAACCTAAGGTTTGCCATTCCTCAGAATACTCTGTCGAGATGACAAAGATTCACTTGGACTTTTACTTTGACTTATTTTCAGTAAGTAACAGAGTCAAGTTGGCAGTATTTTTCATGACAAATATTTGTATTGAATGACAAAGCACTGTAAAAACAATGAGTGGTAATGATAACATCCACATATTAATGGACATAACCTTCCAAGACAACTTATGAAATCATGTGACATACTAAGGGCATGCTTATTCCAATGTAATGTAGCAGGGTTCTAGTAAAGTGTCATTAAAATGTGGTATGCTTCTTTAAGGCATGGTAACACTGAAAAAAATGTACACACACACACATACAGAAAACACACACACAAAACCTTAATACAATATTTGATTTAAGCTTCTGATATAACATTGGACTGTTTAAGTCCACAGTGAGATGACAGAGATTCCATTGATGAGTCAGGATTGATGAGTCTCTCTCTCTCTCTTTCTCTCTCTCTCTCGGTTCCTGCTGTGTGTATATTTATATCTATAGCCTTGCAATACTTAGATGCCAGGGTTGTTGTGCACTGACTAAACTGGCCCGTGTGCCATATGTGGGCGTGAGTGAGGAGGAGAGCGGAGAAGTGTTAATGAGTCGTACGCGTGTGTGTATGAAACCTATCTGCTCTGAGAGTATTTCAGGGCAAGAGCAGAGACTTAACAATAGAGCTCAGAGCAAACAGAAACACAGAGACCAGAGGGAAAAGGAGTGAGAGAGAAAGAGACAGAGACGCTGCGTGTAATGAAAAAGAGAGAATGTGTCAGTGAAGAGAAGAAAGAGAAGTGGAGTTATTGAGAGGGAGGAGAGGAGGCGCAACCAGAGTTAGATTGGGAGCGTGTTTGAGAGGCTGTGACAGACAGCGCGCACACACTCACACGCACACGCACACCGGTGTGGAGGGGGTTTGGAGAAGGAGAAAACAGCTCCGCGCATTTCGAGAAGCTCCACGGCTCTCCGAGCGCTTTCATTTGAAAGCAGCAACTCCACCTTAAGCGGAAACCCCTCAAACACAAGAATCGCTTTTGCACAACTTCTTCATTTTGAGAAAGAGGGACGAAAAAGAGGAAGGAGGGTCTCGCGCTTTCGCTCTCCGTTCCTCACGCGCTCACTTCTCTCACTGGCACGTTCCCTGAAGTGGGATCGGAGTGTGTGTTGAGTCGGAGCTCCTGAAGAGATGGGGACGGTGAGCGAACTTTGCGCTTCCAGCTTCCAAGCTTTCATGTGTCCCAGCGTTCGTGCAGCTGCACCTGCAGGTGGGTCTGTTTTCATTAGGCAATTCTGTATGTATGTGTGTGTGTGTGCGTGTGTATAGGTATGCCAGCTTCATTTTTTTCAGTCTGACTTTCCTTTTGACTGTAAGAAAAAAAATCAACAGTAGAGTGTATTTGTGTGTGTACCCTTGAAATACATATTTGCTGTCCTTGTACTTGTCCTCTGCCTTTAGAGTTGAACTCGCCTCCCTGGCAGAATGTTATATCAGTCTATTGTTGTTGCCGTGGTGATCAACAGTGTCCATACCTTATGGAAGTACTGAATGTGGGAAAGAGACAAGAAAGGCTTTTTTAAAAGACGTGCACCTGCGTTTATGGGGACTTTCTGTCAGATAAAAGCATTCTAAAAAGGATTTTGAACATCAAGATCAAATACTTAGGAGAATTTGTCCTTATCCGTTTACAGGGTGTGCAGTTTAGCTCTTCATTTTATTTGAGAGATGTTATCTTGTTTGTACTACATTTGCTACAGTCAGTGAAGTTTTGGTAGAAACACTAGAGATGAATCTCACAAGAATGAGAAACAAATAAATGTTTGAGAAAGGAAATGAGGAAGTGTTTACTTTTGTTTTCTTGATGGTGTTGGTTGTTATATCTATACTACAATACTGTTGCCACTCGATAATATTATTGTTTGCTATCAATGAACTCTATTTTGCGAGTACATTGTTTTCTACACTTTACTATTATTGGTGTCACATATCAATATTTAATAGTTTATTTCATTGATTTAGTTTTAACAGTGTTGATAGACAAGAGAAACTATTATGAACACAACTGATATTCATATTATTCCTTTAAAATACTTAAAATCTATATAAATTGTATGTTCCTGTAAAACTGGTTTCTGACTAATAAACATTTACCTGTGTGAGGGTCCCAGTGGTGTAATGTTTATGATGGACAAAACAGATCAATGCATTTCAATCACAAAAAAGCATGGATTCAATAACATTATGAATAATAACTTTAGTATAATGGAACGTATTGAAAAAATTCTAAGATAAAAGAATTGATCAGAAGTGCCCAACACTACGCATACGCCTGTCAGCTTCAGTTTTCTGGTGTGACCTTAGCTAACCAAGTTAGTGTTTTCCTAACTCGACACTGTGTTGTGACATAAACAGAATGAATGAATTCTGCCCTGTTTGAGAGCCTGTGGAAGACTCCACCTGTAAAATGTCTGTTTTGGTGTTGTGGGTATCTGCTCCCTGCAGCCTGCTCTCAAACCGGCTGCCTCAGCAGAGCAGCTGCATTATCCCTGCCAGCTGACAATTTACAGAAGCTACTTCAGGCTTCACAGAGTGGTGGCATGGTGTCATTGTATCGGATGAGATTACGGTTTACAGTCTGAGCTACTCTCACCGGCACCGCAAAATAATAATAAAATTAATAGTAAATCTGTATTTAATGAGCAGGTTGGGTTTAGAGTTTGGATACTGTCCGGCCAGGACCAAATAGGCAAGTCAGTTTGTAGAAAACATCATGTCCCAAGTTTGCCGGGAGTTTGTAGCTTCCCTTTACATAAATGAAAATGAAATATGAATGGACCATTAGAAATGGTGTAAAACTGAATGGGATAAAATGTTCCTACATTTAGGTGCAAGTTAAAATTCAGTCTCTTCCCTCAGACATGAGTATAATTGCCCTTGTTGATGGTGGCTCATTTAAAATTGGAATGATTTCCAAAAAGGCCTCAGCTTTTCGAGGATTAAAGCAGCACTTCTCTGACTTTTTTTTAGCCTAACGCCCCTTTGATGCATAGTAACTGCATTGAGCCCAACTTTGCCCCCCCCTACACCACCCCCCACTCACCAGAACCCTGTTGCTGACCTTCCCATTAAAGGGGCACATATATAACTTTCATAAAACATTACAGATAATTTGGTAAGTGGGTACTGGATGGGTGCTGGATTTACTATTTTTAAATAGATTTCACTTTTTAGATGTGCCCAGTGCAGATTTAATAAATACTAAGCAGAGATATAGTTTTTGGAAAATAAATCTGCACCCGTTCGTGTTCCTTTGCAGCTTTCCAATTTCAGAACTAATGACTTAAGCCAAAGTGGAGATGATGATTGATCTCTTTTGCTCAGAACAAGTGGAAGAACACATCTGAACACGTCTTCAGATGTCAGGCTGGCTGCACTCATTAATATCTTTTGTTTTTGTTAATGTTCTTTCTCTGCCAGTCGAAACGCGAGGGCTGAGTTTAAATTAAAATTGGATTAAAATGCATTACATTTATTTAAATACATGAATAAGCACTGCAGAGAAATGCTATAGTAACTCAGTAAGTACACGCCATGCTTTAGTCCAGAGGAATGCTACCACACACACACCCACACACACTCTGTACTACCCTCACCCTCACAGGGTCATGGTCATGCTGTCAACCAATGATAGCAGGCATTTGATACCACTGAATACACTT
The DNA here is from genome assembly GCA_037577295.1 of Ladigesia roloffi. Taxonomy (NCBI): domain Eukaryota; kingdom Metazoa; phylum Chordata; class Actinopteri; order Characiformes; family Alestidae; genus Ladigesia; species Ladigesia roloffi. The sequence continues at coordinate 30,218,606 of JBBKCR010000101.1, forward strand.
TTAGCTACATGAAGTGTTTCAGTGTCCTTGGATTACATTCCAGTAGACACACCTTCACTATTGGTGGTAATTGAATATTTTTTTTTTATGGGGCCTTTCACTCTTTCATCACACATATGGGGATGTCACTCAAAAGAATATAATGTGAAACCTTGTCTGTAAAGATAACATTTTCATAAGGTCAGTATCAACCTTTGGCCAATAAAATTTCATCTTGCTGTTTGTAAGGATATTTCTGTAGGACCTGGATTTGTGATATAATATGGGCTTTAATAGGTCATGTGATCAGTTCTCATAAGTCATGAGTAAGCTTGTGTTGTTTAACGACAGCAAGTTTTTACTGCCATGTTTTAAGTTTTCTTTCTCGATTTTTTCTTGGGTTTTTGCTTACTCATGCATTCTGTTAAGTGAAATAGGAATTAAGTACTGGGGAGTATTTACTGAGGCTCAAAGTGACTCACTGTACACGGAACAGACTGGATTAAGTCATTCAAAGCACAGATGACTTGGTTGTCACAGAATGAAGTCAACAGTGTTGGCTCTTTTCTTTTTTTCTAGATTGAGGGCAACCTGCTCTAATTCAAACACCATTGGTCTAATACTAACATGGATCTGTTAGAACAGGCATGCTTATAGATACATTCATATCCAAAAGTATCCATAAGCATTTGCTTTTAGTTTTGACATTTTGTTGAAATACTTTTAAACTTTTCAATAAAATAAGCCTCGACTGACACCAACTAACAGGCCCTGGTTTGTGGGTTTGTGATGGGTTCTCTGGTTTCCTCCCACAGGCATTTTTTCTACCCAAAGACATGCTAAATTACTTTGAAATGCTGCAGTGCTCCTAGCATTACTCTTTGTATGAAAGTGTTTGTCTGTGTGTTTCTGCCCTGTGATGGACTCAGGCCTCCTGTGGAGAAACTTTAAAAGAACTTTAAAAGAGGCTAAAATGTTCTTTTGAGAAAAGAATATCTCTATGGTAAAACTAAATTAGACTAACTAAAAGAAAGTTGAAGAAGGTGCTCATATATTTCAGCTAAGTACATTCTTCAAGATGCAGGGTTGTGAGCTACTGTGGCATTTTATAAAGAAAAATACCCCAGAGTCATCAAAACATTATGGACTATAGTTTTGATTTGTCAACAGGGGCTTGTGGCAATGTTTCTCAACAGAATCTAGGATTTTGAACAAATTACAGATGTTTCAGAGTACCCAAACATCACCTAAACGTAATGCTGTCTTGATGGATACACTATGAAATATTGGTTGGATTCATCTGTCAAATCTATCTGTCAGCCTGATGTTGATACACCAGTTGATAAAAAGATCAGCCATCACTGATATGAATTTATTGCTGAGAACACTTATAAAACAAGAAACTGCAGAAATGAGAAACAAAGAGAAAGAGAATATGGTAACAGAAAACCAAGCAGAAGAATGTGGCTTAAAGAGTTGAATGCGACACGATGTAAAACTGAAGTTTCGTCCTCACACACAAACAGACTGATTGTGATTCAGAAGCAGTGAGTCTAAAAGCCAATAATTGCTAATGATAATGAAAATGTGTCAATAAAATTTCAGTCAGCCTTTTTTTCATCTATTTTTTTCATTTATCATCATCATCATCATCCTCACTTCTGAGACTGTGTGTATGTGTGCATATGTGCATATTGATGAGAGCCTAGGTAAAATGTGAAAAGAAAATGGGGAAACAATGTATTTGCACTGCAGTCTGCGATCATAGAAAAGCAATTAGAGCCTAATATCACTCTCAGACGTACATTTGTGCCCTTTGGAGATGATATTGTAGCGCATCTAAAGTGTATAATATTAGCTCATGGATAATCCTCATTATTCATCTTGGTGTCATTTAGTTGCACGTACCCTCATTTCTGTTTATTTATCAGACTAAGCAAGTCTCAAATAGGGCACACAATAACCCAATCTGGCCAACTAGTAAGGCCCTAACATACACCCATACACACCTGTTGCCAAGGTAGCACTCCTTCAGTTATCTTGGCAACAGTTCGTTAGTTGGAAGCCTACTTGAAGGATGATTGCCGGCATCTGTTCTTGTAATTACAGACTCGAACATCTAGAAAATGACATTTTCCCTCAGCAAGAAAGGCTTTCTAATGAAGACATTTCTTATCAGATAAAATCGTTGACTAGCCTGTGTCCAACTTCCACCGTTTCCTCTTTCAGTTTAATAGAAGAGGGCACCGAGGGCTACAGCTATTCAAAACTTTCATTGCTGGGCTCCCTCTGTTGTTTTTGAACAAACCACTAGCTGTGTGGTAGAGGGTGCTGATGTCCTTCTTCAGCATGCTAATTGCATACCACTGCAAAGTCACGTCTTCCACTCCACTCCCACTCTTCTTGCCTTCCCACCTCACACACTATAAGTACACAGATCAGTGCTCACAAGAGGAATGAGTCGTGATAATGGTGTATGATTTAAAAAGGGTAGTTCAAAAGCTTTGCCCGGGCTTTCTATTATATATCAGATGGTAACACAACTTTAATGACCAACAGCTTTACTACATTCTGTTAAGTAATTGTAGTGCTTTAATATATAATTCAAATGAAAAATGTTTAATAAGGATTGATATGAGAAGGTTATTTCACATTTTTTAAATTTGTGATGCACACACACACACAGTGTTCCATCAAAATGTCATTCAGGGATCCCTAAGAAGTTGGTATTTTTCCAGAAAACCTTTTTAGTTCCTGTTACTTTTCTACTGTACTTGAGCTGCATCCTGCTTGCATGCGAAAAAGTCTTCCTACTTCAAGATCTCTGAGTGCATATTCATGGCTGTCAGAAGGGGAGCAGTGAATAATACATCTATGGGAGCATCTTTGAGTTGCCACCGGCACTTTTAGTCTTAACCTAATAACAAAGTCACTTGCTGTCAACCGGGGTCACCTCGGTAAACATGCTTTGAAAATTTTAGACAGAGAAAAATACAAAAAGTAACATATTCATGCATGTGCATTACATATGTCGGCCCTAGTTGTTGTGAAGAGAGGAAAAATGAGCGAGGAGAAGGAGGGATGAGTGTAAGCAAAGGAGAAGGTGGTTAGGCTGCGAGTCTCTGCAGCCATACTGCTGAGGAGTCATCATTGCCGCCCACTGATGGATCTCCCATGATGCCCACTGAGTCACACTTCCATCTGAGGGAGTTACTGTCTGTGACAAGAAACACTGATGGACAAATCGCACCATTACATTTATACATACATTTCCCTCTTTCCCTGCTTTGTTTACTCTTGTGTTCTTGTTATTCTGCTTTACCCATTGTTTTTTTCCCTAAAACTATTGGAAACATTCATGCAGGGCAACTGGCGGCCATCAGGCACAAAACACAAACAAAATGATAGAAATAATACGACAGAGCACCCACGATACAATCATGTTCACACCTGCTACTGTACTCGGTGCCAGATTCGCTAAGTCATTTGCGACAGTTTCAGGTGCAAATTGGGTGCATTTATGGCTCATGTGCTTAGAAAAATGCAAAATGTGTTTCATTCCTTTATGTATCAGCATTTTATGAGAAAAGGTCCAGCTGATTATTTATTTATTTATGAAAACAGATATTAGAACAGATGCTGCATTCCAAACACTGGGTTCTGTTCAGTGTTGTCCTCTTATTGTAATAACTAAAATTTTACATACTGTGTTTAAATTCCTCCACTCTTAAATGACGTCTTGGGATAGAAGCCATAGAAAGCAATTCTTGAACTTCTATGGGTCGTTCTTAAAAAACACAATTTAGTGTTTTGTCTTTTAGGTAAATGTAAATGTAATTGTAATTTTACATACAGAATGCAAACTCAAATCGCACAGCAATGCTACAGATATTTACCTTCTATTAGATCTATTAGATTCTATCACATGCTCAGTCAAAAATCTATTTAAAAACCACAAGATAATATGGATGTACTTCATTGTTTTAATTCAGTTAAGACTATCCATATTCGTATAGGCACACCCATCTCTCAGAGAACAGATTTAGAAGCAGTCTTTTGATTATTTTATTCTCTCTTTGTTCTTATTTCTAATTTTTGAGCCAGAATGAATGAGTAACCAGGAATTTTGCTTGATGCACCTTTAATAATTGCTCATCCTCTATAAAGTTTACACAGGCCACAGTGTGTCAGTCCCCTGCGGTCCTGCACCTCTATATGATTGTAATGATGAGCGGAGGAGCCTTTTGTGTTCTAATATGTGAAATAGTTAGCGAGAGTGTGCGGCTGCACCTGCCAACGTGATGAGTGATGAGCTCATAAACACACAGGCCGCCTCTGGGGCTCTGCCACAGCCATGTGCTCAGCTCCAAACATGCCCTTTATTGGAGCAGCTGTCAGCATCTACAGAACTGCTCTGGCTGCCATTGTATTAGAAATAAATGAGGCTACTCATTTCCTCTCTCCCTTTCGTATTAAGTAAGCCCAAGTCTTAATGTACACCGTATAGAAACATATTTTTATTATGTGAGGAAGCTGTTTTTTCAGCCCCATAATGCAGTGACCAATATAGTGCTCTGAGTTTTATGGATTCAGGCCATGGAAGATCGACTTTGGCTCCCTGAAGTACCTTACAGTGATCTTTAAAATTGAGCTGGAACCAGTGATTTGGAAGGTTCTTCAGGGAAACAAAGGGCTTCTTCTGTGTCGATGCTTCAAAGTGCCCAGTTCAAAGTTAAAGTGAGTGAAGTGCAGGAAAATTTGGTACTGTAATATCACACTGCCCATGGGTTGTCAGATTAATTCACCGTCCATCTGACAACACAACACATTTAAAACACAGGAGATGACCTTCTAAACTCACTCGACCATTCATCCTTCTTGGGTGTGTTTGTATTTAATATTTGAGGAATATAAGCACAAATGTGATGACTTGTTTCGTCCCAGGGACGCACAGTACTGTAGAACATCATAGACACCTGTCATTTGTATTTACACCGGATACTTATATTTCAAACTTGTCTAGCACTGTATATGCTTTTAAAAGCTAATATCAAAAGGTATACAGGTGATATTAATACAGTAAAGTGTCATTTCATATATGTCTGCCTGTGTGATCGTTCCCAGTACTCTCCTCATGGAAACCCAGTATCACTGCAGATCTCATCAAATACCTCAAATACCAGATTAAGCTCAATTAAATCAGGAGCTACTGATGGAGTTTCACAAATCAATGCAAAGGCTGAAGGAACTGAGGTGAAATCTGGAACCCAAACTGTGTTCTGCTAACCAGCTCACAAAAGTGACTTTTTACAAACAAAACAAATATTAATATTGTTAAATGCTTTCTTGTTTGCTTGCATTTTTTCTCAGATTAATTTGTGTAATTGCTGTCAGCAAGTGCCTTACTGTTCGGATAAATGGCTGTAAACTGTTTGCACAGTACGG
>JBBKCR010000101.1:30241293-30257115 GCA_037577295.1 Ladigesia roloffi
CATGAGGTCCTGGGTTCGAAACCTACCCTCAGCACCACCACTGGGTACCTGAGCAAGACCCTTAACCCCAAGTTGCTTCAGGGAGCATGTCCCCTGTAGTTAGGGAATGGAAGTCGCTTTGGATAAAGGCATCTGCTAAATGCTGTAAATGTAAATGTAAAATGATGAATTAAATCGAATATATGTGGAGGTTTTATCTGTTATAGCAATGCAGGTTTGTGCATTTTTGTGGCATTCATGCCAAAGATAATATTTTTTTGTACTTAGACATTGTACAAATAGTTATATATTTTAGATAAAACAATTAAAAGCATGGATTAATGAATAACTTACGATTATGTATTGTAATACATATGGACAACTACCATAAGGTTTATTTGATACCAGAATGACTACTGATACTGCTAGTATTGATAAATGAGTAATGATTCATTGCTACAAATATCTGGTCAACAAATGTCTGTTGATGTGTTGCTGCCATCAACCATTTGAAAACACAATGCATGTTAGTTAGCAAAGGTAAAATGTATTAAGATTGCATGAGTACTAATAGCAGCACCAGTAACTTATTACTATTGCTGTATTGGCCAGTCAAAAACCATTACCAATTTAGTTTCCATTCTTAATACACATTCCTGGTAATTCATAATATTCAATGCTATTTTCAAACAGACAAAATTACTTTTTGTCCAATAATTATGTTGCTATAAATTATGATTTTGGGATTTGCTGATTGTGTCCATGGGAGTTAATTAGTGTAGAAGGTTATTTAAAAAATGCATCCTATAGGATTTTAAACTTTACTTGACCATGTTTGTATTTGAGGCCTGTGTAATACAATTTTGTGTACAAACTAAGATTGTGACATTGAAAAGAGTACAAGCTAATTTTGTGACATGCTTATATTAAACATTAATACATTAGGCAAATGGTAATATACATTTAAGTATTAAAAAAATAATGATTACATTGTAGGTAAAGCGTGTCAAGGATGGCATTCGAGACAAGAAAATTATTATCAATTTTCTTGGGGAAACCGTTAAACTGAAACCAACAGTTGGTGCTTTCCTCACTATGAACCCTGGATATGCTGGTGTGCTGAGTTGCCTCAAAATCTCAAAGCCCTGTTCAGGTATAGGAAGCATTGTTTTCCTGAAATGTCATTTAAATGTGCTTAAAGAACAGCCAACAGTTTTCTTTAAAAAAAACTTATTTCTAGTTTTCTATGGACATTTTGAAGCAAATATTAGTTATACACTACCGGTCAAAAGTTTTAGAACACCCCAGTGTTTGAAGCTTTTTTATTGAAATGTATACAGTTGAAGTCCAATGAAATGGTACGAAGGACAAAGGCATTGCTGAACTGCCCGAAGTTTAAAAATGGTCAGGTTACCCAGAAGTGGGAAATAATTCTGTAACACCATGCAGTACCTCTGGTATGTGCCGAGTTGTTTGGGTTAATCCTACAGCAAAATAGTGACTGAAAACTATGCCAGAACTACCTTACAGAAACAAACAAATTGGTACGCTGGAAATATTGAATGGCCAGATGTATCCAGACTTTCATCCCATCGAGCTGGTTTGGGACAGAAGAGTAAAAGCAAAGCAACCTATAATTTTCCTTTAATATAAGTTTTGTATTTGGTGCAAAGGCCGTGTGCTATGGTTGTTCCTGATTTTGAGCTGATCTGTGAAATCATGCTGGTGGCAGAAGGATTTATCGAGGCCAAAATCCTGGCCAGGAAATTCATTAGTCTTTACAGCCTGTGTAAAGAACTGCTTTCTAAACAGGTAATTTACATTTGTGATGTGTTTCTTTATCTAAGCTATATCGTGCCACGTATTTTTTTTCCACACATGGTACCCTGCATGTTTGTTTTTGTGATTTTAAGGATCATTATGACTCGGGACTTCGTGCCATTAAGTCTACTTGTTGTGGCTGGGTCCTTAAAGAGGGGAGACCCAGACCGACCAGAGGATCAAGTGTTAATGAGAGCATGAAGAGATTTTAATATCCCCAAGATTGTGATGGGTGACATGCCAGTATTCTTGGGACTTATTGTGGATCTCTTTCCTGCTTTGGATATGCCTAGGTAGAGGGATATGGAATTTGAGAGGGTTGTCACAGTGAAAATATATTTTAGGTATAGTGGTAGCAGTTTGTTAGCATTTTCTCTCATTCATCATGGTGAGAAATTAGAGGAGTTAACACTATTAGAATCTGTCCTTTTCCTCAGTTAGTGAAGCAGTCTGTTCTAGATCTGAAATTGCAAGAAGAGGGAAACTTTGTACTAATGGTAGTACAGATGGAGGGGCTATTGGCAATGCAGGGACTGGCAAGTCTCAGGTATGTAAATGGCTATGATTCTCAGGTTCTGCATCATGATGTCAAGCCAAATATATATATCAGCTAGGGTGCCTTGTAAATGTTAATGCTTTATTGACATGGTACATTTCTTTAATCCTGAGTCTCTTAGTTTGTTTGCAAGGAACATAGTGATTCTGTGAACAAGTCTATTTTTTGATGTGGAAGGAAACTATGCTTCTTTTTTTGTCCTTTTGTTTTAAATTCACATGATGCTACACATGGATGTTACTTAGCTGCATTACCCTACAATTGTGAAATCATACGATGCAGTCAATGAGAACGTTTAATTTCAATAAGCAAGTAAACGCTAGTTTTAAACCTTCTGAGCATGCAGGTTATGTTTATGGATATAACGAAGGCTGTAATTAAAACGGTACAGTCAAAATACCCTCAAATTAAAGCTAACACAGCCAGCAGTAACCATATTGCTGTCTAACCACTTGCACATTGTACTGCAATTATGTTCATTTGAATGGTTTTGAAGGTTTTGAAATCATTGAACAAAACATACCAGAACATGAAGAGGAAACCTTATGGGCTGGATCTAGATGCCAAAGCTGTTACTTGTGATGAGCTTTTTGGAACTATTAACCCTGCTACCAGAGAATAGAAAGATGGTACACTGATATTTTTTGCCACTCATCATATTAAGATAAACCTTTATTTGTCCCACCAGTGGGAAATTTGCTTAGTACAGCAGAAAGAGACAGTACAAAAATTAAGAGCAGCAAAATTGGGTAAGAACAACATAAACAAACGAATAGAAAATAGAGATTCTTAGTATACAGTCTTATATACAGTTGGGCTGGAGGACCAGTTATTGGCTGCTGTAGTGGCCAAAGAGAGACCTGACCTGGAAGAGCTCAAAGTAAACCAGACTCATTCTTATTGTTTTTGAGACATAATTCGATGCTGCACATTTTACTGATGTAACTGATGTACTGAGGCTGGAAAACGTTAGTGGAATCTGAGGCTCCAGAGAAAGAAAAACAAGAGAGGCTTACAGAAACTGTGCATGATTAGATGCATGAGACCAGTTAAGATAATACATACATTTTGAATACATTTTTTAAATTGCAGTAAATGTTTACTATGGACTGCTTGTTTGCTAACATTGTGAACACTGCAGGAATCAATTATGGAAAGTGTGGAATTTCCTGTTTCCTTTAAAGAGAGCAGCCCTGCCACTTTTGTGTTCTTCGTCCTCTCTCCTGGAGTCGACCCCTTAAAGGATGTAAAGGCACTAGGTCTGTAAAAGTAGCAGAGTTAAGAGTGATTCCTTCCTATCTCTTTTGGTATACTTTTATTCAAGCAGCTTTAACAGAGGGCTGGGTCATTAACATTTTCATTTTCGATTCCCTTTTCTACACAGGTAAAAAGATGGGTCAGGGTCAGGAGCTGTTGTCTGAGGCTGCCCTAGACCAAGCAGCAGTAAAGGGACACTGGGTCATTCTGCAGGTATCGACCAGCAGAGTGCACTGTAGTGTTCGTTTTTGAAATCACCTCATCAAGTGGCAAGTTGTCATTTGTTTTGAAAGTGTCTGTATTTCTCATGTCAATACAGCACCAGATCCATATGGCTTTGACTATTTTAATATCAACAGAAACATAAGTTTGTTATTAAACCAAACTGAATGTACAGAATATCCATTTGGTGGCAAATTGGCTTGGAAGTTTGAATAAGAGGGTAGAGAAGTACTGTACTGGTAGCCATGATGATTACCGCGTGTTTATGACTGCTGAAAAAGCCCCTACCCCCCGAATCCCATGTTATCCCACAAGGCTTGCTTGAAAATGCCTTTAAAATCACCAATGAGCCACCCACTGGCATGCATGCTAACCTGCAGAAAGCACTCAACCTCTTCGATCAGGTGACTGCAGTGTAGAATGTAGATTTTCAAGACAGTAAATCTGATTTCAGTATGGCATTATCAATATTATCACATATTCATTTCAACGTGTTTTTTCAGGACACTTTAGAAATGTGCTCAAGAGTCTGAATTCAAAGTTATTTTATTCGCTCTGTGTTATTTCCATGCTGTGGTTGCTGAGAGACGTTTAACCATCTCTGTCAATGTGCTTTACCACTACCTAGAGGCCTATCCAAAGGTAAAAGATGCAATCAAAATCACATTTACTTCATTCTGACTTGCTAAGTATTTGGGCATTAAGATGCCAAAACCCTAAATTTATCTAAGCAGTATCCAGTTTCTACAACATAATATTTTGATTAGGTTCCATGGTATGATCTAAGCTACTTGTTTGGTGAGATAATGTATGGCGGCCACATAACTGATGACTAGGACCGAAAGCTGTGCAGGACATATCTGGAACAGTATGTTCAGAGGGAGCTGCAGCTTGCTCCTGACTTTTCCTGTAAATTACACTACAAGGTTGGTTTTTGTGGTATAAAATGAGCCCTTTTTATGAAGCTGAAAGTATATCATATAAGGTGCTATCTAAAATATGATCCATGTGGTGTAAACAGTCAGTTAATCAAATTAATGACAGTGGCAAATTTAAGAACTTGTTGCAGTTTTCAGATGTCGTCTTTGATTTATGATAAGGATACTAAGGATGTAATTGTACTGAAAAACTAGTCATAAGTTTGCAACCATAGCCACATCCATTTTAGGGATATCATGAATATATTGATGAGATGTTACCACCTGAGAGCCCATATCTGTATGGATTGCACCCTATTGCTGAGATTGGCTTCCTAACCATCACTTCTGAGAGGCTTTTTTGTACTGTTCTGGAGCTCCAGCCCAGAGTCCGACTGTGATGGAGGTGGAGGCATTTCCCGAAAGAAGGTATCTCCTTTTGCACAGCTCCCATTCAAAATATTCATTCCACCTTAAAAGCTGCTCTCCAGGTGGCAATATTGCCATTTCTTTACCTCTGTAAATTGTTCCAAAATGCTGTGAGTTGGTATTGTTTATTGTAAGGACCTCCATATATTAATAAGTAATCATTAAATCTTTATTTTTTTATTCACAGTATCTACAAAACCAAAACAGGTTGAACATGATACTTGGAACATCACATTATACTGCATGAAACACAAAACATACCGTTCAAGGCTCATTTTCATAGACCTATTGGCCTAAAACAAGGCTTTAAATACAACATTAAAACACAAACTAAAGGCTTGAAAATTACTTAAAATTTGTGCAACAAATTCATAACTGACATGCTGGTCTTTGCATAACATTAAAATTAAATGTATTAAAAACAAGGAAACTGATTTTAAAACCCTCTTTTGTGTGTCTTGGCTTTCAAAAAGAATTTTTAAAAATCCTGTTATGGAAATGATTAATTCTTAACACAAAGTAATAACACTGTAGTACCTCACTAGTGAACTTTGTCAGACAGTGCTCAACTAACTTCAAGGGGTAGGGGTTAATTTTTATACCCAACAATAATACATTAAATGTATTTTAGCTCAGTTTGAAAGTGTCACAGATTGAAATCGGGGCTAGCAACAATAAAAATAAATTAAAGTGTGTTAAGGCCAACTGTGAATTCATCTTATATCAGGGTTACAGTTAAGTGGAGAAAACACCTTGGCATGAGATGATGTAATGGAAAGGCTGCTACACTTAGTGTTTTAGCGATATAAATGCACCTCCTTTAACCTTTTGAATTCAATAAACTTCTGTTCTTAGGGGTATTACATAACCAGCCTTCAGATCTGTTTCAAATGAGTGCATTGGAAAGAATTGGAAATAGTTGATGATCGTATCAAAGCTTCTCAAATCCTCTTCAGCCCAGTAGAAACTGCATTGCAAAAAACTCAATTCTTAAATGTTAAAATAAATATCCTTACGTAAAAAAAACACAAAACCTAAGAATGTCTTGGAAAATCGTATGACACATCTTGCCTTTATAGTCACTTCCATTAGCAAAGCACACACCAGATGTAAAAACAAGCCTTAATAACTAACAAATCAAGGAGGTCAGGTTAGAATCAGAGGTAATTACAACACTGCGGCATTTGTGTATAAAACAGGAATGTCCAAACTTTACACTGCCCGTCTCTGTGTTTACCCTGCTCAACTTACCCGATTCCACTCAGTCCGTCATCCAGTTAGTATGCCAGTAAGGGGGAGAGTACTAAATTAAGAAACGCAATGTCCTCTTTGGTATGTAACATGGTGGGATTGTCTGAATCTCTGATGTAAAACCCATTTTCACACGAGCTCGCTGGGACACTCAGTCAGGTGTGATTGCTGATGCCCATCTAAAGGAATTGACACCTGCCATGCCAGTCATCTTTAATAAAGCTATTCCTGTAGACCGTCAGGAGACCAAGAATGTATGAGCGCCCTTTGTACAAGACACGCATGCGAGGGCCCACCTTCGTTTGGACCTTTAACCTGAAAACTAAAGAGAAGCCAACTAAGTGGGTGCTAGCTGCAGTATGCCTACTTCTAAGTGTCTAGACTAGTGCAGAGATACAATGCAGTTAACATTCCCATGTGCAGTTAGACTTAACAAAGTGCTTAGCACTTAAAAGAAATGTGTTGAAGTTTGAAATTCACTGTTTTGTCTGTAATGTTTGCAGTAAATAATTCCCCAAATACACTGTGGTATGTACTTAAAAAAAAAAAAAAAAAAAAAAATATATATATATATATATATATATATATATATATTGTACACAGGAGACACGTTCACAAGGGGGCAGTCTAATAGCATAAAAGAGACAACTAACAGGTATTTCAGCATACAGAAGTCTGCTAAAACAATTTCCTTTGTTTGAAGCTTGGCAAATCCTTCCCAGGGGCAGAATCTCTCTCCTATTTTGGGGTACTGCAGTGTTGATTAATCTTATATTATTCTTATTTATTTAACTTACCTCAATGTAGGTTCAAAATATTTTTTCCATTTGTTTCTAGCATGTGAGACTAAATAAGGGGGTCATTTCGAGTGCAGGGCAGAGACTGGAGTCTGACAGCACTGGAATATTGCAAGGCCAAGTTTGTGCTGTGGTTTGGCCATGCTAGCCCTACGCTCAACTATGAGATAGGATGTAGGCTGGAGGCTGGAGGAACCACTGCAGTGACATTGCGCATTCTTAAGAACCCACTGTCTGCCAGTCTGGGATTTGTGTATATCCACATTCATGGAAACTTTACATGTGCTAAAAAATAGTCAGAAAACCCCTAAGAACAAAGTGCAAATTGCGTTTTTGTGATATTTTCCCATGGATTAGAAGAAGAAGTTTCTTAAAGCTAACAGATTGTAATTGTAATATGGTAGACATATGTAATTGGACACTGACATCTAATTTATGCAACATACTTTATATGGGATCACGGACTGCTGACCAATCCTTTTCAGTAATTAAATGGATACTTTTCCGCTTCTGAACTGAATCAGATGCAGGGTGTGGAGTTTTCAGTATTTGAGTGCAGTTATTCTGAAGTAGCCAACCTGAAATGGATTATAAGGGCATGTGTCTCCTCAGAAAAAGTTTTTAATTAGAGGAGTGACCAGCTTCACCCACAACTTAACGTAGCGGTTAGGCTGCTCAAAGGTGGAACTTGATACCTCTGTGGACCTCTGGTACAACATTTCTTGCTCCTGGAGAAGAGAGAAACAGTAATAAAATATAAAATTTTAAAGTTAAATTGGTTTTCCCAACACCTTTTGTACATACCAAAGGAATTACTATAAATATTAATATTAATTAAGTAATACTGTAAATATTAATGGGTAGTTTTGTTTGTTTTTTGGGGCCATTTCCCCCTTTAGAGTTTCATTCCTCAAATTCTGCCAGTGCGCAAATGAACCCCCTTTTTGAAATAACAACAAACTTGGATTTTGCGGTCAACAATTTATCAAGATTCAGACTGTTCATGCTTGATAGGAATCAGCAGTCATTATTTGACTGTTCCTGCTATAAGCTTATACAACCTCCATCTGATAAGGACTGACAGGAACTTTAAGTCATCTAAAGAGTTAATGAGCCTCTGTGCCCATTTATGGTCACTCAGGCTTTATTACCACTCATAAATGGGTTTCCCAGAAGGATCACATGGCCGTGGTCTAAAGATACTTAAGCAGGTAATCTTACCCACAAAGGACTGGTGTGTGTGTGTGTGTGTGTATTTTACAAAAAGGAACACACCTGATTCCACTTGTTTAATTGATTGGTATCAGCCTCAAAACAATTAATAGGACGAGGTGCTACTTTGTTGGAATGAAAACCTGCAGACACACCAGCCCTTTGCAGATAAGATGTGAAACCAACGTATTAAAGAATTAAGGCTGCAAAAAAAAGGCTGAGGTGTGAGTGTTGTGTGATGATATAAGACATGTCCATAAAGATTTGCAATCATTAAAGGAATGTTCACGTTACACTATGTACCTGCTGCAGGTAGGTTTGAAGCTCCACGTTTTCTGTTACTATGGCAATCTGAGCTTCTAAATCCCTGTGCACAGAGCGGTAACCAAAATTAGGCGAGCCAATAAGGGTGAGACAGGGGCAGTCTTTTCCTTCCTGGTAGTACCAGAGTCCTGTGTGAAAAGAATTGGAAGTTAAAGTTGAAGGATTATTAAAAAAAAAACAACGAAAAAAACGGAAAAACTAAAATTGTGAAAGAGTCATACTTCCGAACAATAGTTTCAGTTGTGTAGGCACATATGCACACTATTCCAATCAACCCAATTAGTAAGGGGCAGCATTTCAAAAAAAATATTTTAACATGTACACTGTACATTCAAACCAGGTTACTGGGTTTCCTGGAGAACCCAAAACATCTGTTAGCACAAGGTCTGCATGAACAGTGCCCTGCTTTAACATTATTTCAATTTGGCCATATTTCATTGCTGGCAAAAGGTTTGTGAGCTCAATGGCACGTGGCCTTCATTCAGCCTTTACAGGAAACCCTGAATATGAAATATGATATCTTGGCATTTCAGAACAAACAGATCCTTCCATGCCTTCGGTGTAAAGGCATACGCCCAGCTTTAAGTGCGGAGAGGGTGGACTTCTGAGCATTTTGCCATCAACATTTTAACAGTGAAAAGGGAGCCTTAAGAAAAAACCATGATGCAATACTTCACCCAAAGAATTTACCACAAACACAGAGCTATTTTGCCCTGAGGTATCACTCTTTCACTGGATATTGATGATCAGATGGCACATCAGATCAAAACATCTTCCTAGTTGTCAGCTGTACATCCCAAATTCTGTGGACATGGCACTCAATTTCAAAACATTTTAGTTAAATTTACATCATGACTGTATTTTCTTTCTCCTCTTGCTTCCCTGTGTCCATCTCACTCAATCAGCCAGTCACCCTCACTTAGGCCAGCTCATTGTCTCTTGCCTGAGGTGAATAGGTCCCTTGTAGGCTGAGGGCCAGCGTCAGAATGCCAGCTAATGGTCATTGATTCTTTTTCCTGCTTGACCAAGGGGACCTCTGCACCCCGTCTATTCCCACTTCTGCTCCTCTGTTTACTAGAAATGACGACATTGACAGGGCTTGATCTAATAAGCGGGACTTCTCAACGAGAGCGTGAAATTGAATTCCACTGATGCTGCCCATATTTACTGAACTTCAGCTCTCTTCCTCTCTCGCTCCATGCTCTATTCTAGTCTCTGCCCTCCCTCCCTTGCTCGCTCCCTCCTGAGAGCTCATCTTCAGGTCAGGAAACTGAGAGTACCAAAGTGGTTTTTGTGGCTATTTGGTTTGCACAACATGAATAATTTTAAAAATGAAGAATCCGTGGAATTGCTCATTAAATCCATAACTACATACATTTAATAAAAACGGTCTATAGAACTCAAAAAAAAAAAGTTAATGTTGTCTTTGGCATTTTGTATTTCTCTTAATTTCCATCCAAGAACAGAAAAGCTAAAATGCCTCAAATGTTAGCAAAAGCCAAAGAATCTCTGGACGCTGCATTCTTCTGGTTTACAGAGAAAACATCCCAAGTGTCTGGCAGCCTCAGCAGCCTAAAGCAGAGCGGGAAGGGATCAGAGGGATCAGACGAAAGATGCTGGGAAAACCACTCATTTAATTAAAATGGGTTTTCCAGGTGTTCTAATGTGTCCCTTTTAGGGTTTACTGAGAACTTGCTTATAATAACACCGTATTTTGGGCAACAGCATAGACCCAAGGCAAAGGGTCCAAATCACTCACCCTTGGCATGGAAGGTCCAGTCAGGACGATGATACTCATGAAGGTGGACACGACCCTGTTGACCTAGCTCACACACCTTTACATAACAATAAGAAGAGAAAGATGATGACTTAAAGATTACATACAAGCCCTGCATTTTATTTTAAGTATTACAGACAGTTGACAAATTGAAAAGTTTTCAAGTGCTGGGACCTACAACACTTGCCAAAGATTCTGCAAGTTTCAGCAAAGCACTACATAGAGGGGGCATTAAACATCTTTCTTGTATTAGATATTCTCTAAGCTGGTGGAGAGTGATGTGAAATGTCAGTTCAAAATCACCTATTACTATTCAGGGAGGCCATACCTTAAGCCTCTAGATCTTTTCTACAGTGCAGATGTCAGTTAACTGACTTTTCCCACTGAAATAAAGATGGTTCAGCAGAGCATGGTACGGTGGTAACTGGTGTAACATGCAGTAATTCTGTCTGAAAATATTTTAATTTTCCATGAATATACACCACCCATGTCCTGTCCTTGGACACTCTGCACTTACTTACCTAGTCATTTTATACAAAGTGTACATTTATGTACATTTGTCACACAAAAACTCACTACAAAATGGCACACAGTGTGAACAGGACGAAATTGTTCTCTGCATTTAACCCATTCACTTAAAAGAAGCAGTGTGCAGCCAGTGACGCAGTACCTGGGAGGCAGTGAGTGGGGAGTGTATCTTGCTCAAGCGTAACTTCAGTGGTGCCACTGGCAGTCCTGGAATTTGAACCCATTACCATACAATCACAGGGGCAACTCCCTAAACAACAGGTCACCAGCTGCCCTAGTAAACAGATATTAGCAAATGAAGATCAAGGACCTTGCTCACCTTTCTGTAGAACTGATGTGCAAGGTGAACATAGGCTTCAGGAATGGCACCTGCCACCCCTTTGGCCCCAAAGAACCCATTGACCTCTGGTGAAGCCATGAGAATGCGATAGTCTGCTGCAGCCCCCAGCAGCAGTTTCATGTATGTTCGTGTCAGGTTAAAATAACCTGAGGTCAAGTAGACTGTGGAGTCTCCACCTGCCTCTCTCAGGAGCTGCTGTGTTACTTCTTCATCCACTTGAATGCCCAAAGGCTTCATCTGAACAAGAGGGAACACCCAAGTATCACTGCGCTCTTCCCCACATTCCAGGTCCGAGTCTGAATCCTGCATGTCCAGCATTCGCTGCCGGGTTCTGGCTGTGTCCATCACCTCCATAATCCGCCGCCGTGCTGAGATTGAGAATTCCACTCGATTACCTGAGAATCAGATGTCAGACTGAGGTGGATCTTATGGGGTTACTCACCCCTTCTCAAGTTTGTGGATAAGCTCTGCTCTGTCCAAAGATGTCTCAAGTAACATAGTTTACACAGTTTTTACAAAATGGTAAATCTGTCAAAATGTTTACACTGGAGATACAAGATTAATGTGAGGAACATCTAAAATGGTCCATAGAAAATTGGACAAATGGCTAAAAAGTAGTTGCTGCAAACGTGCCTGAATTCCGCTACACAATGTAAAAACTGTGACAGGCAAATCCATTTGAGAGTACCCAGCTACCTTATGTGGTGTGAGGCAAGTGGTTAAAGGTTGTGGCCTACAGTTTAGCATAATATCTTTCCACAATTAGCTGGTAGCTCTAGGGGAAATTTTAAGTGGTAAATTTTGGACACAGCTAATCAACTCCATTTTGAGGAACATTTTTACGAAACTATCACTTCATTGCTACTGACCTATGCATCACTCTTTACGTAATTTAAAGTCTTGAGGAAGACAAAAAAAATCTGCTAAATTTACTACTGACATAAGTACAGTAAACCAAGAATCCCTGTCTATAGTGAAAAACTGCAATGTTATGTGGCCAAAAAATGCCTAACAATGCCAATTTGTATAAGAAAATGTAAAGGTAAACCCCAATTTCATAACTATAACAGTGCTAGAGCTCCCACAGAGCTAGAACATAACCCTTGTATAGACTGCATTGTAAATAATGGTTGTTTTCTTTGGTACAAGCTGTCTTCTTCTTTGGTATAAGCAGGTAAATACAGTAAGGCCTCGTCCACACAGACGTTTGAATAAACGAACACGCTCTGAATGTCAGGCATTTTTGTAGCATTTTTTTATCTGTGCTGGATTGGCGTTACCCTGGCATTCATCTGATGCTGTTTAACACCAGCCTGCTCCCCAAAGTGTAGTTTCGTGTTCACCTGTGGGGGCACAACTTATTCTCTCCAGATTGTTTACATGTTGGAATATGTAGTTTTACATTTTCCTTTAAAACTTGATTTGTCGCTGTTCCCTGGACAAAAGTCAACTGAATGCCACATAGACGCAGTACCCGAGATTTCTTCATGTTCGTCAGGATTTCGATGCCAAGGAAACATTACATGCAGAATTTTTTTGATGCCACATGAACATGCAGCTGGATGAGCGCTGGTGCTGTGTGAATGCCCGTGTGGACGCTTCGATTTCACCCAATGACCAGAAAAATTGTTGCCAAGCAGTTTGCGCTCACCTGGCGCCACGAATGCCCGAAAAACGTCAGATTCAGCCTATGTGGACAAGGCCTGATAAATGTAAACACAAGAACACTCAAGAAGCCCCATGGGTGAAATTCTGGACTGCAGCTGCCAGGAATGTGTCATAGGGCAGCAGCCAATCAGCAGAAAGGAGAAATAAATAACATTCTCGGATTGGCTACTTTCAAACATCTCATCTCCCAGTATAGCTGGCAGTGACATCCAGGCCCCCTTGACCTCGTGCTGGGCTTATTATGTTTGGGGCAGTGCTAAGCAGCCGAGGCTCATTCTGTACATGTTTGCCTTGCTAACGAGCACAGCTAAACATAGACAACCAGCACATGATAAACAGTTTCTGCATTAGCGCCAGGGTTTCCGCTAACAATTAGTAGTACAGTTCTCAGAAACAATCTGAGATACACAGAAGCCTCAATTGCTGAATTGTGTAGAAGCAGAGGGTTACTGTATATGTATTTAACAGGATTGCCACAAGTATTTTTTCAGTTAATATGTGCCCCCCATCTCTCACAGAGGACTGTGTACATATAAGGATCTCACAAATGCATAATCCAAACCTCAGAGACACGGGTCAATAACTGCTGACCGTCTGGAAAGGCGCTCTGTCAAAGCCTGGCGCCTCTACTAGACATAATGTGCCATGGTGAGTCATAGAAAGAGATGCAAACTGTAAATAATGAATTAGTTTCAGGACAAAAGCGCTGTGTGTTTGCAACCTATGGACAAACCCTTCTGATCTGGGGCCGGTTAGGATGTGCACTGCACAATGAGGACGTGTTAAGAGTTGAGTGGGAGAGGCTAATCCAAAGACTGTTTGCCGACCAGAGAAAGGAATGGAAGCCACAAATATGTGTGGAGCAAACAAGTCATGCTTTGATGGCAAAGACAGGGGCTTTCCCCACAGGCAGAACACCAGCAACCCCAAGCCTCTGAGGCCTCTGAGGACCAAACACATCCAGTTAAGAGGGCTGTGGAGTTCAGCCACTCTTACCGACAGGCAGGAGGATCCGATTACTGGTGCTACACAGGCAGTGAAGTGCAGACTCAGCAGATGGGCTTCTCAATGGGTCATCCAGATCCAGTTTAGAGGAAGGAGAGCTTGCACACTCTCCCTTTATCACTCCTCTGTGTAATTTGTTTAATGAGAAGGTGTGAGGGCTTTAGAGAGAAGAATAATGATCATGTGTCAAAATGAAATTCCTGGACCACTAGCAGTAACCTGATAACTAACTAATAATCTAATAAAATCAAGAACATTACCATCTGCGGGGAGCTGTAAATCTGCATCACAGATTAAGGCCACAGCCGCAGCTGTCCTGAGAATTGTCTCAGTGAACGACGCATCCTCTCCAGAGACTAAACTTCAATATTCCCGTAAATGTACAATATTTACTTATTTGCAGAGTAAAAACTAACACAGCCTCTGATACTCTTCTCTAGAATAATTTACAAGGCTGCAGCTATGGAGTTCACCGACACTTACTGGTCATACTCATTATTATGCTTATCCTAGATTTATTGGTAACACTTCCTGCATATGAGTCCTTCGCTTCTTGGCATAATCACTTTCTCAGCAGACTCCACTACAGCCTTGCTCACTCCTTTGCATCCTTTCTTCCCACTGCACCTTCCTTTCGTTCCTCCCTTCGCAGATCATTTACCACCAGCAAGGTGACATCATCACTCTATTTCTGGGATCTGTGACAAACTGTGGTCCCGTTCTGGAGTGGTTATGTCATGGTCCGGTGCTGCCTTCTCACTGGCAGCGCTTGGGTTACGGATATGGCTTTATGGAGTGAATGTAATCACTCATTCACTCGTCTGTGCTTCTCCCTGAGCCCTGGGAGCAGTCTGAATGTAAAACACACCAGCCATAGATCAACCAGGGCCCTGCCGCCTCTGCCTCCACCACTACCAACATCTCTGGAGCCTGCCAGAGACTGACTGGCACAGGCAAGGAACAAGAAGCAATAGTGAAAGTAAAAAGGGGAAAGTGCTACAAGGATGAAGCTTTATGATCCACACACATTGGCATAGCAGAAGAGAAATGTGTGTCATGACGTATTACCCCTCAACTCTTTTCAACTTTGTGACCTGTCAATCATATGCGGACTTCCTCAACCAGAAGATAAACAGAGGAATGTCTGATGAATCACTGGCCTAACAAGATATTTTACTCAAATTACTTTGGCAAAATGACATTTTCCTCTTACACCATATGCAAATAATCAGGAATTTCTAGGCTCTAAACATGTGCGTTTTCACACTGGAGCCATGAGTCTAATGTAGTTAATAACTAATGGAACCTCATGCTGGACTAAGCAACGCTAGTCAAATAATGCCTAAATGATCAGACTTGCTCAAAGCATCAATTAGCTGCATCCAGTTGTTAAGTAACCTTAAATAGAGCTGTTTATGTGCTTTGCCATGATTGATGTACTGTTATCTATACAATTTTCTATATTAGAGGCCAGAAACTCAAATTACAAGCTCTAGTCCAATTCAGTCAAAAAGGACTTCAAGCTGGCAGTTACTGTTGTTTTTTTTAAAGTAATTGTTATCTTAGGAATTCAGAAAGTCCACTTCAGATGATACTGGCTTTAGATCAAATACAGAGACATTAGTAGAAGTTAGCTAAATCATGGACTTTAAAGTATCACTCATACAGTGTTGTGCAAGTTCACACTTTTCATGAACTAGTTCAAAGTTCAGTTCACACATGCTCAAAGTGAACTGTTC
>JBBKCR010000101.1:30257215-30277600 GCA_037577295.1 Ladigesia roloffi
TGAGATGTGTGTGTGTGCATTATGGGAAACGTAGTGTGAAGCTAAAGACATTAGATTCGACTGTCCGTGGCTTTACAATACGTTACCCAAGCTGCACTGCACACAAGCGCTGAGCGAAAGTCAGTTTTGGTGATTTTGCTGCTCAAAAACACCTGGTTCACCTAAGCAGCGAATTGATGGGTTTTTTGAATATGTTTGAGGAGAAACACCGATCTGTGCTGGACACCGGCCCGCCAAGTCCTGAGCTTGACACCCATGTTGTAGAACAATTGGAGGTCAGAAATGACATAATTCCATACTCCAACTTCTAAGCCAAGTCAAAATCATGGATAATTTGTGCTTTAGTTAAAAAAAAAAAAACCCACTGAAATAAATAATGTTCATAGATTCATTTTCCTCTAAACAACAGCTTTAGCCTTTCTTATAGAGGCAGTTTCACTGATTACATTGCATGGATGCTTCCACTTGCCTTTATATGGGTGCACCATCCCCTCCTTCATGTGAACGCTGTCATCAGGCTCCAGCTGCAGGGACACGTCACTCACAGCTCTCACAAGCTCTGCAAAGAAATCAGCCACTTCTCTGCAATCCTCCAACAGCACATATCGATCCTGCCGGTTCGTGAAGTACGAATCACTAAGATTTGCACTGCAAGAGAAGATTGTACAGATGGTTGCACCCCATGAGAACAGACCTTAGACACATTTATTATTACTTTTACACCAATAACTGTTTTAGTGATGCAGGTAGGGGTGTGTAGATATGAGCAATTAATATATGATTGACCCAGGATTGCATTTACGGTATTGAACGGATGCTTTTATCCAAAGGGACATCCATTCCTTAACTACAGTGGACAGTCTCCTTGGAGCAACTTGGGGTTAAGGGTCTTGCTCAGGGATCCAGTGGAGGCTCAGAAGGTAGGATCTGAACCCATGACCTCTTGGTCTCGAGGCAAGGATCCTAACCACTGAGATACATCCACCAGACTATATTGCTAAGTATAGTAGTGGTCAGCATGGTAAGCAACATCAAATGAAGGTCAAATGAAGCATACATTCTAAATTTCAACATACTGACATTTGCATGAGCCTCACACAATACCAGAACTGTAAGTATTTGCATTATTACGTGTTATCCATACCCACTGATGATTAGACTGTCGTCAAACAGGTAAGCTTTGATATGCTGCACGCCAATGGTCTCATTGAAGCGCTCAGGCACTAAAAGGCGTAGCAGACCACGCAGGTCTGGAGTGTGATATAGACACACTCTCATTTGCTCGGGGAAACGCTGCAGCAGTGGCAAAAGCATTGTCCGAGAATTGTTCTTTCCTGGAGAAAACACAAATACACACATTGGCCAGAACCATTCATAAAACCATGTACACAACCAGTCAAAATGCAGACACACCTTCTCATTTCCATTGTTTTTATTATTGGCTACATTGTAGATTGATACTGAAAACATCACCTATTGCTCTGATGACAGCTTTGCCCACTCTAGGTTTTTTTTTTTTAAATCAGACTCATGAAGAATCAACCTGGCATTAAAAATTTACAGGTAAGCTTCGTCAAGAGTTTATGCCTTGCCTTCTTAATGTGTTTGGCACGACTTAACTACCGTAAACTCAAGACTATAAGCCGCTACTTTTTTCTCAAATTTTGCTAATTTTGAAGCCTGCAGCTAATAACACGGTGCAGCTAACGTTTTTTTTTATGACACTAAAAACATTTTGCTTCGTAACCAGACCCGGCGCCAGACACGGATTTGCGGACGGACGCTTGGGGAGGCACAAATTTTATAGGTTCGTTTCGGGTCGATAAGTTTTCTGCGCGTCTTTGGCGAGGGTTTAGGCTCAAACTCCAAACCTGGAAGCTCGTATACCCAAGGCGGGGCCAAGCGAGTCCGTTCAAGCACGACCCCCTAAGGCCCATGACGAAGATAAAGAAGATGAAGATGGTCAACGATGACTTTTCCTGGTAGGCCGCATTGTATATATGGAATATATTTTAACCAGTTGCTGGAATGTTGTTCCTGCACTGTTCAGTAAAAAAGCAGAAACAACATAATGTGTGTGTTAATGATATATACGCATAAGGGAGCCGTGTTACAGAAAATAAAACCATATGAATTTGTTTATATTACCATAACATATAAAACTTTTTTAAAAATCTGTGCAGAAATCTTATATTACAACGTGCGGCTTGTACAAGTACAAAATTGATTTTCTTTCTCAAATTAGAGCATGCGGCTTTTAATCAGATGTGCTCTGTAGTCTGGAATTTACGGTAAGTAAAAAGAAACAGTCCAACATTACCTTATTTCAAAATATATTTTGGTTTAATTTCTGTCTACTGCATAATTCCATGTGTTCCTTCATTATTTAGTTTGTTTTCAATATTAATCTACAATGCAGAAAACAATAAAAAACAAAGAAAAAAATTTGAATGGTCTGCAGTAGGGGTGTAGACAAATACAAATAAGGTATTCGAATTGGCACAAATAACATGTTTTTTACGAATACCGTATTCGGACAAATACTTTACAAAATATTTGTATTCGGAACACACCCCTTGTCTGCAGCTATCAAAATAGTACATGTGTCTAAACAACAACAAATTATATTCTTCTAACTTCAATTTCATTGGTGTTTGTCATTTTTTCAGGTGAGAACTACAGCTGAACCGATGGGCGGGTGACGAGTGATTGAATAAGCAATGAAATGCTACAAAATCACACCCCTACAGACATACCACACTATTAGTTGTGCACCACAAAAAGGAAGAAGGAAACT
Organism: Ladigesia roloffi; assembly: GCA_037577295.1. Lineage (NCBI taxonomy): Eukaryota > Metazoa > Chordata > Actinopteri > Characiformes > Alestidae > Ladigesia > Ladigesia roloffi. The sequence goes on from JBBKCR010000101.1 coordinate 30,260,013, forward strand.
GTGGGTTTCCCCTTAAGTGCTTTATGCCTCATCACTCCTTCTAAGGAATTTCATTACAATCTTCATGCTGTAGCATGCTGACATCTCAGCTATGGATCATTGTGTTAAAAAAAAGGTAAAGGAGTAGCTCACTTGCCTCGTGATCCTCTGGTGTAGTCTAGTAGTATAGACACTTGTAAATCGGCAGAAGCCTCTTCCTGAGAGCGCTTAAGTGCTTCTTCCATGCAATTAACCTGCAAAATAAGCATAAGAGAAAATTACTACCAACATTTAAAGGGGAGAACAACTGGCTACAAATATAATTAAACCACAGTTCGTTATTTAGCAACACTTATCAAACAGTTTCAGTTTTACTTGAACTACAGGTACAACATGAAAACATACAAGTTCCTGCTCTAGAGGTCCTGTGCCGAGATACAAGGATGCCATCACCACCCTTCTCTTAGCTTTCTTGATACGTGCCTGGATAAACACAGACATAAAATAAATAACAGGAAATACACACATGGGAAAAAAACAAATGACAGAATGATGCTACACCTGTGACTGACTGACACTCTACTGTCTACTACTCCAGGCACTGCCCTACTTTGGACAATTCCTTGAAGTGACTTCTGTTTTTTTTGTGTGTTTCTTTTCTTTTAAGAAAACATGACTATCCATATAGGTCTTTACATGTACATCATGTGTATTGATAAAACCTATAAGGCCCTAGACATGGAAAAATGTGATCTGGGGGCAACCAGAATAATAGGGAGGGTTTTATAACCCCATCTATATGAAAATAATGATTTTTTTCACCAAATAAAACTTTTTATTGACTCTCTAAATAATTTATTTGAGGTCTCTAATAATTATGCACATCTTTACTTATGAGTCGCAAAATCTGAAATTGTGAGTGGAGAAAAGAAAAACATAATATATGTTTCACACACTGGTCTGGCTTCCCATTCAGTGTTCTAGACAGTGTTGCACATAGAGGGAATAGACCCCAGCAACTGAAGGTCTAAAAATATTAGTATGGCTAAAAATGTTGTTCACCAGAACATGAAGGAAGGATAATGCACTCACAACACGGACCAACATCTTTCCCTTACCTGACATAATTAAAATTCAAGTTAATTTATGTAGCACATTATCATATACAAAACACCATTCACTGTGCTTTACAGAAATAGAATGTAAAATAAAACACATAAAATAATGGAAAAAATAAAAGAATACATTCAAAATTGCCCAAAAAAACCTTGAAGTGCAACAGAAGGGCAGAGGAGAACAGTGGTGCAGATCTGATGCCTTAGGATTGCTCAATTAATCTTCAGATCTTCAAAAGTGTAATTTTAGTGCATCATTTGTTTTGGCCCTACATTTTTTACATGTTCAAATATGCCTCAGTTGAGATGCTAATCTTTTGTTATTCCTAGAACCACTGACCGCTTGCAAGTCATGTGTATTGATGAGACTGTTAGACACGAAATAATCTTGAGGGCAACAAGTATAATATTGAGGATTTTATAAACTCATCTTTTTGAAAACAATAATTTTTTCACCATATGCAAACTTTTATTGATTTTCTAAATTAAATTATTTGAGGTCTCTATCAATTATCTTTATCAAAAAAAAAAGTTGGCAGTTCTAGTGTTAACTATAGAATATGTAAGCTGTATTTCTTTACTATCTCGGCTTCATGTCAGAAAAAAGCTTTAACTCTGATGTGTAACATTCGATGGAGTGTTTAAACTGTATTTCCCACACAAAGAAAAGATAAATAGAAATAAAAAATTAAATAACTTTTTATTAAAAAGGATGTGCAATGTAGCATATTACATAATGAGATTACAGGTGATACAATATTATCCTTTAACCATGTAATGTATTAATTAATCTCCAGGATTTTGGACTGAGATGTGAAGGTGGTCAGGCGTCCACATATTTTTGGCCATATAAGGTATTCACCCAATAATGGTATCATAGTTGCACAATACATTTTGGAGACTAGAATGAACAAGCGTGAAATTAAAACATATTTTGTTTCTAAAATACATGTAAGGGCACAGTGATCATTTCACTGTGCGGACATGTTTAATATGTTTCAGCCAAACTGAAGGTTTCACATTTAACTTTCTAACATTGACATTGCATGTTGAAATTTTGATACATCCACAGGATCTTGAGAGGGCCATTTTATGTTTTATCCACTTATTTAACTTATATTAAATCTGGACCTTACCACAGACACAATTCCCATCTCCACTGCCATTTATTCCAGTGAACATATGAGCAACATGTCCATCCTTTATTTCTTACTATACATATGAAACAGGAATTTAGTATTGGCTGAGATACTAAAGCCAAAAATGTCATTATGAAATTGACCTTTTCTGCAAATATACCTAAGCAAATTCCACAGTTTTATGTTCCTATCCCCCCCCCCCCCTCCCCACACACACACTGCCCTAACTACTGATGATATAGACCTCAGAGAATGGCAGAGAATTATTAAAATATAGTATTTTCAGACAATAACTTTAAGAAATAATTACATAACCAAAAAAATTGGTTTTATTGTACCTTCAGTATCTCTCCCATTTTTGTACTTTATTCCATGGCCTAATTAAATAAAACAGAACTCAGCCTGATAATGGGCTTGACATACAGAAAACATGAGCATATTCCATCCTACACAGCTCAGTGGGGCTAGGAAGAGTACGTGTCAAGATAATAATGCTCAAACCTGACTTTCCAGATAAGCTACTAAGGGGTGAGAAACATGAAAATATTTAAACGGAAATGTTTTAAAGGCTTTAGTTTTCAGACCAGATCATGATATAGACTAGGCTTGTTCTGCATTATCAGATTTTGAATTTGAAGACATTTGTCAAGAAATTGGATATTTAAAATACATAATTCATAAATGCATCCTAACATCATAAATAGTGACAGCACTGCCCCACATGAAGCAGATTCTATATTGAATACTGACAGCTCCAGACCAAAACTAATGTTTAATCTGTTTAAGGTAAAAAAGTCACATGGCACACATGCCTAATTTAATTTCATTTAATTGATTAAAACTTAGCTGGATGTTCTAGTAGTCAGAAGCTTGTGGGTTCGAATCCCAACTGCTATTGTCACCACTAGCAGGGTACCATCACCACACACTGCTCCTTGCTGGTGGTTCACACTGTGCTTTGGTGTGTTCATGCTTGTAATATCTGTTCTATCAAATGAAGAATTATCATCAGTATTGCTCTGGAAAGAAAAGGGTGCAGGCTCTTCCCTGTTATAACTGCAACATGAAGAGTCTGGGATCCCGAAAGCTGCAATGAAAGTGCGTCACTCTTTAGCAGAGTGGGGCCTCAGGATCAAACAACTTATCCATTCAATCAATGCGTTTCCAACTAAGTGCAGTATGAAGTAACAACCCAATTCTAGCGCATTGAACCACATACAACACTGGGTGTGTAATTACAGTCACTGAATGCTAAAAGCCAGTCACTCCTAACCTGGTGAATGATTGATGCAGAAACTAGAAATATGTGAAGACAGGAGCAACATTGTGTTATAGTTGTATGTAAAAGGGCAAAATACCAGAGAATGACTAGCCATGTGATCAGTAAGAAGCCAGTTCTATCAGACTTGCCAGTAAAAGGAGGAGTAATTGTTGGTTTGGAAATGAAACAGCTAACAGGATTAACTCTTAGTCATGTCACTCAGAGACTGCTCTGCACTTCGGTCTGAATGTCCTTCTTGGCATATCAATAGCAGAAAGAACACTGATTTATAAATAAGCAAGCCTTCATAATACAACTACATCATATTTTATTCTTGCACATATTTTCTCCTGTTTTTGCTGCCCTCCAGGCATTGCTTGTGAAAATATACTGAACCACACGAAGCCTCACACATCTACCTATTCTGCATCTAATTAGTGCTTTAATTTAAATTAACTGAACCATTTCCTTTCTGATATAGACATCTGTGGTCTTGATCTAGTCACCCACTCCAAGTATTGGATGTAATACATTGTAGTGAATCTACATTGCAGTGAATGGTCACATATGGGTTTCCTGCTGAATGCAATGCTCTTTAAATCTACCAGGAAATGAAACCTAAATTATTTTTAACATGAACGAACCTCAAGCAAATTTGAACTACTGGTCATGCAACTACCTTTCAGGTGGAGCAGATAATGAAAGCTCGACACTGACATTTAAAAAATACTAGTCTTTCATGCATGGAATATGGAACATGGAAAATCAATAAAAAAAAAGGTTACAAGTCCAACTTTCATTTCTGCTTGCACGCACCTTCATAGCCTGATAGAACTCATCAGGGGAGTGCAGGATGTGAATGCGGCCCCCGGGCACCCTGAAGGCTGGCACATGGTCAGCGATCCAGCTGAACTGAGAGTGAAGACCTGCCGCGCCAGTTGAGCCTGGAGGTCTGGAGGAGGTAAGTGTGGGGTCTGCCTCTGCCAGGAGAGGAGCCAGGAGCAGCAGCGAAGACCTATAGGAAGTTAAAGACGAAATAAATCATCATGCTGTATTTCTCATTTACTTCTTTCCACATTATCAATGTATTTGCTAAAGACTTTTCATGGCAATGAATATAATAACTAATACATTCTTATTATACACCTTAGGGATGTGAGTAAAATATTGATATTTTTTCATATCATAATAAATTAGTTCATGAAAGAATTTTTAGTTAAATGAATATGCCATACCAAAACCTAAAACAAAAACAGGAAATATTTCACTCAATGTTCATCACCCAACAAATCTATAATGTTGGGTGAAAATCCTGATGCTGCATGATGATAAACATGAGAACTGTCTCTCTCACGACCTATATGTGCTCACTCTGAACTCAGCGTAGTATTAGAAAGTACAAAGAAGGGAATGTCAGAAGTAAGAAATTAAAGTGAAATTCATTCATCCTCTTGCCAAATCACCCACCTCTTACTTCCTCACTCCTTAGTTTTTTCTCATGCCTGTTTTTAGTGCTTTTTATGCATGTAACAAAATGTTATGCTTTTACTTTAAACAGGCTTTTCAGGTGGCAGGCATCAACTCTCAGACCCGAAAAAAACACCACTCAGACCACACTATTGGTTGTTATACATATGTAAAGCTCCTTCACTGCAGATAACCCATAGGTGGCGAACAGCATAGTACAATGCTTGGTTGTGTTACCAGGAAATGAGTATCATTAAAATCACTAGATCATATACACCTCTAGACAAAACAGAAAACTATGAAAAATAACAAGGAAGCTGCTCAATGCCTTGCTTGTTTTCCAATATAAATTCATTTGCCAAGGAACACATTTCAAGTGTTGACAAATTTATCAAAACTTGTGTCACAAAACAACAGTGTAACAAGAACATAACCAGGCTTTTTTTATTTAACATGTAACACGTCAACTTCTCTCTTTAAACACACTAAAATCTACCAATAAATAAAAAAATAAATATGTGAAGAAAAACTACTATATTACACAATGTTCATTCTAAACAAATTAGCATCTCATGTGTACCTACACTTTCACTTTAAGTTGCATGTAAAACATACGAACTTTACATCAATCAGCCTCTAAAATTAAAACCTAACATTAAAACTACTAAGAGTTGGTCCCAATCAGGCATCAAGATGCTAGCAGCAGACCTTTCAGATCCTGTAATCTGCAAATTGGTGTCTTTAAGGATCAGACCAGTTAGTCCAGTACACCCAACAGATCGATCAGATTTAGATCTGTGGAACCTGTGAACATTAAATTTTCTCAAACAATTTCCTCAAACAATTCCTGAACAGCCTTTGCAGAGTGCCAGGACAAATTATGCTGCTGATAGAGGCCACTGACATTAGGCATTACAGCTGCCCACATCTCTGTTCCTGTTGCTAAAAAGTAAACCTTGGGGACCATGACCCCATTACCAGTTTACTGGTTGTCCTTCCTTGGACCACTTCTGGTAGATGATAAACATAACAGGAACAATAATACCAATGTTATTTGTTACATGCGTAGTCATAAAAGTACAACACACCATGAAATGTTTTCTCTGCATTTAACTTCCATTCACTAGCAGTTGGGATTTGAACCCCAATCCTCTGGTTGCAGGGCCAACGCCCTGAGGTTTGGGATACACTCTGACCCGGTCATCACAGTATGGCCAAACCTCACAATTTGATCCAGTATTACTTGTCGCTACCATCAGATACCTGGGTAGACTCTTATACTTAATTAGATTAAATTAGGTTTGTTGTGTTATATAATGTTATAAATCCAAGCAATGGCTGGAGGCAGAAAGTAAAAATGGCTTCAATTTTTATAAGTGTTTGTGTATATATCTACATATCTATATACACACATTAACAGTGGCATACTACAGTGCAGTCCTTGAAATGTCTGTACTAGACGCGTAGTGATACAAACACCCAAAAAATGTCATGTATATAAATGGAGAACAATAAATTCTGTGCAAAAGGGAAAATTATTATTGAGTTTCTCTTCCTCCAATTACCTAATATCTGCCCCATATGACATAAATGAGGGAAAACTACTGTAAAGGTTTGCATGTGCGCAAGAATAAATGAGATCATTTCTGGTCAATATATTTCATCCATTTCCTGTGAGGTGATTTAAGTTTTTGTTCCTATTTACTTTCTGGTGATGGAAATGCAGCAGGAGATAATTATGTTACTATAATTTTGCCAACACATGTCAAAATATATAGACAATAAACACAAGCTTGTTAGAAGGTGACTAAATAGTTGTATAAATGTTTCAAGCAAAGTAATTAGGCCCTGTTTGAGGACTTAAAGACAACAAAAACACATTTATTTTAATCTACTTCCTGTACAAGATTGTCGGCATTTGATTTGGCTGACATAATGAACTCATGCTCTTGATAAAGGGTGATTACACTCTAGAATCAGACACAAATGAATAGTTGTCCCTAATGCAAAGCTGAATATCTAACACATTTCAAAACAACACTGGCAGATGCCTGTGGTATGATGGCAATGGCAAAAGGAAAACACTGGATAACAAACTCCAAACACTCATATTTTAATATCAGTGTGGAAATGCAGTATTAGAAAACATCTGGCAACATACTGATAATTTGGGTGATATTTTTCCAAAGTTCCTGCTCAATCTGAGATTTGTCAGTACACAGTGTTTACAGACTTCAATGGCTAAACAAGCAGTAGTAATATTTGCTTTTCTATTGACAATTGATATTCCCATTATCTCCTACAGCAACACTTTTGTGCAGTGCAGCACAGCTACTTAAAAACAGAGTAAAGTCCGTGCCAAATACTACAGCACTCAGATGACGGGAAGGAATAACATGACCTATGAGAGCCAGTATGAAGTCTAACTCTACAACCCTACTCAGATCCCCTGCCAAGCACCAAGGTCATCCTGAGTTCACCACAACTCAATCCCAGACATGTTTTTCTCGAAAGAACCCACACTCACCGCACGAATACAGTTAGATTTCAATTTCTAACTGTGAAAACAAAAGGAGGGATGCTAGAAACCATGACCCTGCACAGACTGTAGCCACCCCAAGAACAAATAAATAAAACATGACCGAGGACATGCATGTGTCAACCTTTCTTTCTGTCAGTGGCTTACTCTGATTGGTTCCCAATGTGTTTATAACAAAATGCATATATGTTGGCAAATCAAAATGTTTATATTGATTTGCCAATTGCAACAGACATTATCCCTGATAAAGTCAGATTGCATTTACACTACAGTACGCTCCAATCACAACTTAAGCACCACAGCCAATAATGCAATCTGATTACGCATGCATTCCCTCCTGACAGCAAAGCGACATCACGAAAACAAATCAAGTGTCCGCAATATCTGCATAAGCGACTACAAAAATAAACAAATGGAAACTTCTTAACAAATAAATGTGCCCCTCTTATCCATTCATTATCTGAGCTGCTTATTCTAACCAGGATTGTAAGGGGGTGCTGGAGGAAACACCAGGACAGGGCCAGTTCATGTGCTCCTCTTAGGTTTGCCCACATTTTCTTCATTGATGGGATATCAGCACTCAAAAGGGATCACATTTCTCTAGCCCTAGTATATCCACTCTGGCTGTCAGTTTGATACAGATACTAGTACATGGAGACTTGGTCTGTTTTAAAAGCTAATCACATGACCTTGAGCCTATACGTGTAATGGATGTGCTAATAAGTTCCTTCAGAATCATTAAGGTAAGCTTCTCAATTACTTTTCACTGTTCCTTAATCCCAGATTAAACTAAAAAGGAGATCATACTACCAGTACCACCAGTTGAGCATTTTTAAATTCAAGCTGTAAACACATTCTTATCCGCTGATTTTAAGTCTCTGCCGACTGGTCTATCCTGGATCAAGACAGAGTGTTGTGTTTTATGTCGAGTGTTGTGTATGAGAATGGTGGGACAAACTTGTTTATTGATTGTCCAGCACTTTTTAAATATGAAATACATTAGTAAAAAGGTATTTATCTCATGTAGGATAACATTTTTAATCAAGTAACTGCAAATGTTTTCTTCACATTGAGGCTCTTTAAAACTGAGAGGCTCTAGAACGCTCGTACTGCTTCACCAAGTCGAATACATACACACCTTGGTCATAGTTTTTATCTAATTTCTTGCTTTAATTCAATGCACATCATCTGCTTCTTATCAGCACTGTCCTTTGCCCTCACTTTCTTTGGACACATGGATGGATAAACAAACTTCACCAAAAATAAAACATGCTTCCGGGACACACCTAAAATATCCAGAGGATGTTCTAGGACTTATATTTCTCAGTTGTCTATGCAAGTAACAAGCAACAGAAGGATGATACAGAATTGTTTTGTTTTTATCAAATTGAATGTGTTTTTGGGTTATTATCACTTTTTTCATTTTCTAAATTCATTTCTATTTTCACACGAATATTGTCCTGTTGTCCTCTAGAGTGGACATACCAGGAAATTTTAATAAAAAATCAATTTCAAAACATTTTAATTGTACGTATTTTTAGCCCCAACTAGATAGAATTTCACACACAAAAGAAGTTGTATGACTCTTCTTCGGTTCTCATGAGGACACGGCTAAAACCTGAGGAAAATTCAAGGTTAACTTTTCAGGAGAGGGTGATCAATCAAGTTCCTGCAATCTTACACATCGGCAAACATTTAATCAAATACAACCGAGCACGCAATTTACACAGGTCACTAAAAGTACCTTGAACTAAATGGAGCCAAGTGGATTCTCACGACCTCCAACCGCCCTCAGATAACTGCATATTGGACGGGATGTGAGAGCTTTTCAGACTGGAGTAATCAGGGTTATACTCTACAGTAGGAGGTCAGGGTCCTGTGCCTATGTTTGTCCACTTAAACTGATTAAACTGCAGCACATAATGAACCGCCATGACAGATCTTATGGGACGGCTGGTAGACCTGAGACATCCTCAGGTGATACTGACTTTATCTCACAGACATTTTCATGTCAGAGAACAACAGAGATGAAAGAAAACTGAAGCTAAAAAACAAACAATAATATTTTCACCAATACACACTATTCAAAAACAAATCTAACTAATTAGTAATTAGTGCCGAAGAGGACAGTTGTCTAAAGGAGCTCCAGTCAGTGTGATGCATGTGTGAAGCCTCAGAGATGGAGAATCAACCTTCCACATGAACAGGCCCTTAAAACACTTTCTGTATAAGAGAGTTTACCCTGTCCTCCGGTCGCGAGTCTTCAGCAGTCTGTCTGAAGCTCTGCTCAAGAGTCCGGACAGAGCAGGGGCGCACATACCGCACACCAGTCTCCTCCAGCTCACGGGGGCCGCCATTTGTTTCTACTGCCTTCTTGAATAACAAAACTTTATGTGAAAACCAATGAGGACAGTCGCAGCCTGCAGTTTCGGACTGCAAACACGCACGCGCCTTTGGACCGCACAACAAATCACACTTCAATGGAGGTTAAGATATTATTTTTTTTAATTAAAATGAGACATTTCATCCCAAATAACCCACCTTTATGTATTTTAATTATTTCCCATTTTGCGGAAGAAATTTTGTCATGTGAGCCTTTTGAAGCTTTTGGAGTGTGTTCTTGTGAAGTTAACGTTAATAACACATGTCAGCATGACTTTGATTTCCTGGTTTGTTTTATTGCTCATTTTGTGTTTTCCGAAGAAACAGACTATGGACAGTAAAAAAATGAATCAATGTAATCTAGGCTTTCAGCTAAACATTACTCTTTCACCATTTCTCACCACACAGTGTCCTGCTCCCTTCACCCTATAGGTGGCGTCCCATCTTATTTTGCACTGCAACTGCAGACTGACTTTATTTCCAAGACTGCTTAAGGTTGAGAATAAAGATATTTCTTTTGATATTGAGTCATGTCTGCAGAACATGGAGTTCCGTGTTTGTATAATAGTATTAAAACCAAAATAATTGCAAAAACAACACACACACACACACAAACACACACACACATATGCAATATCTGCAAATCACAATTTCTGGTTGTAGTAAAAAAATAGATAATGCACGAGTTCTTAAAAAATAGGTTGAAAAATGATAACCACAAATAAAAACAATTATTAAGTAAATGAGAAAGGAGTCTGGAAGGGTGCTTTAACTTTTTCACCTTGTAGCCTGGTGGAGAAGGGGGAAGGGAGGACTGCCAATACCAGGAATCGTCCCGTAGAAAAAGGTCACGCTGATTATTTATTGGCAGTCCTCCAATAGAGTGAGAGAAAGTGTGTGTGTGTGTGTGTGTGTATGTGCGTGCCTATATGTGTGTGTGTGCTTACTGGAAGACGAAGGGGTGGAGCCTTTTAGAAAATATCAGTCTGCTCTCTCCCGATGAAAAGAGCAGTACTTCCACTACCCCTCGTCCAGGGGAGATGTAAGAAGCTTTTTTCGCCCGAGTCCAAACGGAGAGGCTTAAAATAAAAAAATTAAAAACAATTATCTGCTGCAGCATCATTTTAATACGCCATATTTCCCTTCTGTTAAGACGATCGCACCAAGAGAGCTGCTGCGTTTTATTTAAAAAAAGGAAAAAACCCAGCTTGGAGATTGGGCTCGGATAAAGACATTCAAGGTAACTCGGTCCTCTTTGCTATTTTAGAGTTTTGCTTAACCAGCGACAGTATTGAGTCAGCAGGTTGACTGTGTACACAAATTTAGACACAATGTTGCTCTGGATAAACTGTATTGTTACTTTGTAGCCTAACGTAACGCGAGTGGGCATTTTAGTGGAATTAGATCAATTCTAGTCAACAATCTGGCATGGTCCTCTTAAACCTTGTCGTCATGGACAGACCACTGCACCCTTTAGTGCTTCCCGTGGTGTTTTGGGGGGAAATAAGCTCGGCAGCCCGTCTCTTCTTTGTGTCCCGCATCCATGGTGTATTTACAATGCAACACGAGAAAGCACGGTTTGGCATGAATGAGGAATTGGGTCATTCACAATGAGCTCGAGAGCCTCATTCACTTGATCTGTCTCTTCAATAGCCCGTCAGCGATCGAAATGTTGCCTGTATCAGATGCTCACGTTTGGCAGTGCAGCAGTTAACTAAAGATAAAGTTTCGATTGCACTCCAGTTAATCTGTCTGGAAATGTGCTGGAGACATATTGCAGGAGACCCAGGTATTCACCCCGCCCCCCCGTCCCCCAATTCATGAATGGGTCCTGGTTAATCTCTGCAGGTTTATTACTGGTTATTAATGTTAATTATTCAGTAACTGCCATAAACAAAGACGTTCTGCAGATTGTTGGCACGTGTCCTGAAAATACTAACATGTGTACCTTTCTTCCTTCTCCTTCACCCAGCTGCATTCCTTACCTATTGAGACGTCATTGCTTCTTGATGTTGAGGGGGCAGTGGTGGTCTGGGCTTTGTGTTGCTGCTCCCTGGTGCAAGCCCGCCCTGGCTGGCACGGCCCCTCAGCCCTGGACCCCGAGCCCCAGCAGCGGCTGGGCGGGACAGGGCGTAAGCAGAGCGCCATGGTAACGCACAGCAGGTTTGACGGCGCCATGAGCAGCAGCCCCTTCCAAGGCGGAGTGCGCCTGCCCCCCCACCGCTACAAAACCTTCAGCTCCAGGGCGCAGTACCAGATGGTGCTGGCGGCCGTGCGCAAGCTGCAGGAGAGTGGCTTCTACTGGAGCGCAGTGAGCGGCAAGGAAGCGACCACCCTTCTGAGCGCAGAGCCACCCGGCACCTTCCTGGTGCGGGACAGCTCCGACCACCACCACTTCTTCACCCTGAGCGTGAAGACGGTCACCGGCACCAAGAACTTGCGCATCCAGTGTGATGCATGTTCCTTCTTCCTTCAGACGGACCCCCGGAGTTCGCAGGCTGTGCCACGTTTTGATTGCGTCCTGAAACTTATACACCATTATATGCCCTCTGCCAGAGGAGCAGGGGCTACCACCTCAGCTGTCGGGGCCGGAGTGGACGGTGTTGGTGGCAACAGCAGTGTAGATGGGAGTACATACTTCATCTACTCCGGGGGAGAGAAAATTCCACTGGAGCTGCTCCGGCCACTGGCCTCGGGCCTGTCCAGCCTGCAGCACCTCTGCCGGAAGACGCTGAACGGCCACATAGACGTGTCCACTAAGCGGGACCAGCTGCCTCAAACGCTTCAAGAGTTCCTTGAGGAGTATGATGCTCCCATCTAAGCAGCTACCACATGGTTCTGCAGAGCAGACACAGAACCAGATGTGCAGAACTGTATGGGCAGCTGGGGAGTTGATCAGCAAAAGCCCATGAAAAAGATGCAGAGCGGAGCAGTGCTATAAAAATGGAGTCTAATAAGGGTCCGAGTAATTTGCTCCAAGATGCTCCTGGCCAACTATGGTCTACTGTGCCTTTGACCTTTGTAGTGTGAACTTTGGGCAGTGGGTTGCTGCGTGTGACGGACAGCACAAAGTATGTACAAACTGTTGAACTGACAGCAGAGCAGTCCTGGGCGCAAGTGAAAGCAAATGGGTTCTCATCTTTTAGCCCCCTTTTGTTCTTGGGTCTGTCCTGAAAACGCAGACCATGTTGAAGATAAACACAAGCGACACGTTCATACATGGGTTAAGTGTGCTGCTGTGGCTGAGTCCAGCCTTTTGTCATAGGAAAAGCTCTCTCACACCGTTTTCATCCCCATTGACATTTTGACTCAGCTGAAAGGATGCTTGTGGCTGCCTGTGTTTGAGGGAGCGCCCAGAGCTGGGTGTTTGCAATGACCTATACATTTCCACTGGGGCCTGCCAAGCATAACTGCCTCATGAGTGGGCGCAGGAAAGCAAATGGGGTGGCTATTCACTGCTGGCACCTCTGTGTCAGCGCTGGCCACTATGCGGGGTCACAACACAAGACTGATGTTTCCAAACGCATTGACATGAAGGGATCAAAGCAGACAGGAGAGGCCTGTTACTACAGGCAGTTTCAGCCTCTGACCTTACACTTCTCTCTGTAGGACTCTGGACTGTTACAACGTTGTTCTAGACAGGAACCAAGGTAAACAGTTTCAGTTTTACTGGCAAATGATGGATGATTGTAGAACAACATGCTGGTGATGAAATTACAACACAATACAAACTTCCAAGAGCTGACAGTTTCATGTTCCTATGAAGCTAAGCCAAGCACAGTACGCCAGACCCTCATTTACTGGTCCTGAAGTTTGACATGGGGGATTTCGTTCCTCTAAAAGCAGAGGTGTTCGTTCTGTACTGTATGTGTTAAGGAGTAATCAGTCATGCCTCGTAACCCTCATTCAATAACAATGACGTAGTGTTTCTTTCGGCAGAACATGCTCTCTACAATTAAATGAATGTATTGTGAGTCAATGGAAGGGCTTATGGTTCCACTCGTAGTTCTTGCTTTTTTTGTATTTTGTCCAGTAGAGACAAAGTTTACATGTGTCACCACAAGAGGACAACATGTTTTGTACTCTGTCTTTTATAAAGATGTGGCATCTTAAGGTCTAGTCTCATGACCCACAGTGCAAGCTTGAAAATCAGAAAACAAAGGCATTACAATAAAAAATGCGGCAAGGAACTTTGCACATATTTATATTTATAAAATATTTCAATAATTTATATTAAAGAGTACTATTTTTACAAAATGGATCTTGGTGTGTGCTTTAACTTCTTGAGAAAATGCAGTTTGGGATTTATTTAATACCACTTTTTTCCTACTTGTTTATTCTGTGTAGAGCACAGATTTCCCCACTTTGTTCACACACACACACACACACACACACACACACACACACACACACACACACACACACACACACACACCGATACCACAGCTCTCTCTCTCCCTCTTATAAACAAAGAACCGAGGTTCACTTTTTTCCCCTTCTTTGTGTTTTGTGTGTTCTCACAGGATGTCACCTTGTGCATTCTCTTCAGCTCAAAGCCAAGCTCAGCACCTCCTCTCACCTCAGAGCAATAATAACTTCCTTTAGAACTTTATCCCACAACAGGATACCAGTCTCAAAACAGCTGTGAATTGAAGACTTGTATTTTACTATCAAATCAGAATATAGCTGTTCACATCCTTAAACATTTTCAACCACTATCCACCAGGGCTTGTTTTAACCATCAGTGCTATGTTGTGTGCTTTGTGTCATTAGATTCATTTTCTGCTGTCCTTTGCTCTAAGGGCAAGTCTCTGGGCTCTTAATGATGCTTCATTGATTACTGACTCCCTGATTGATTATTTTGCACTGTAAGTAAAAGCTGTTATCAAATCTCTTGCTTCTTATTATTGTAATTAACACACTGTAAGAGTAGAAGCCAATGAAGCACCACTTAATGGCAAAGTGAAAATGAATAAATAGTCTCGGATGGTTTCCAGAGTCAGGCTGGATGCATGAAATGGTGAGTATTTCCTCCTAATCTGAGCAAGTTTAGCATAGCCAAAGCTTCTCTTTTGACTAAGCAGTTATTATTAATAAAATTATTAATAAAATACTATCATCAATCTTTGATTATTGAAGTTAAATCAATAGAGTAATTAATTGCATGGCTTGTATGCTTTGCAGAAGACATCAAAGACAATGAAAAGATTGTTACTGTGGAGAATAATCATATGCTTATATATTTTTATTCAGTTTTTGTAGAATTTTGGTGAACTGTCCATTGACTTTTTTTTACCTCTAAAGGTAGAAGTCATCTACAGATTTCATGCTTCACAATTTATTTACACTATTTATTTATTTGCATCAAATCAGGCTTGATCTTACTTGCAGTAAAAAATACAGTTGCAATACTTCAATAAAATAACTTTTACAACCACTTAAAGTGAGTGGAATCACATTCGTAAGTCACAAGGAATGAAGGTGGCTAGTGATATTTTAGTGTAGTACAAGCTGAAGTATTTCATTTGTAAATATTTTTGCAGTGCTTTATGCATTCCACCGTCCAAGTTCCTTGGAGTGGTGGCAATAAGCTCACTTTTATTGCACAAAGTTCCTGACCAAAGGCCAGTCTGTGTGTCTTTCTCTTTGCACATAACAGTTACGAGAAGTACTAAAGCATCTGTTAATAGCAAATGTTGTATTAAACCAGTGAAAAAATAATATGAAAGAAAACAAACAAGAAATCCCACCCACTAGTGCTCATTAAGCTTAATAATTAACAAATCTAGAAGAGCAAATAATGAGCAACTACACCTGTTTATAAATACACCCAATCATGTTTATTCAAAGTCCCCTTGAATGACAGTTCTGCACACAAACAGTTCTATTAATAAATCATATTTGAGCAATGATTAGTCAATGATATATAAATACACAAAGCTTCCATTTGTGCTGAAAAGCATGCAATAAAAATTCAGATCAATCCTCACATAATAAAGCTGTCAAAGCTGGAATTCGATATATAATACTGTACAAAAATCTAGTGCCACTGATCATTTCTTAATCATTTGTTTTGAATCAACTTGTTGGGGCAAAAACATTATTTCATGCCTGTCAAACTGTCTTATCTTTGGCATGCTAAGAAAATTAAATGAAGTAAATGGGTATGAATGTTTTAGAGCAACATGTTGCAAAGTGCCAAAAGATACAGGGAGCCTAGATAAAGGTGTTCCAGCTACTCAGCATTCAGCACCACCAGTATACTGATCACTGCCTGATCATCTGGAATCATCTGCTCCAGTTTCCTCAGTGGTTCAGGCCTTAAGTTAGATGTCTTTATTATGCTTTAGGACGGTCATGAAGTCCTACTCCTCATGGCAATAACAAAAAATACAACAAAGAGTTACTTTTTGGAAGAAATAAGGGGTGAGGTTCAAGACTTTTACCCAGAACTGTATACATACTCATGGGCATTCCCACAGGCTTCAGAATGAAGCTGGTCTCTGCCTTGCTGTCGAAGTGGCTTCTGTTCTTTCCAGTATATTCTGGTATGGAAATTCACTTCCATTCACCCACAATATTATTAGTAAGGCTGGGCACTGATGTAGGGCCAATTAAGCCTGGCTCACAGTTCTAATTCCAATTCATCCTGATTGTGATTGATGGAGTTGGGGTAAGGGATTTATGTGGGTAGTCTGGCTCTTACACACCAAACCATTTCTTCACAGACCACACTTTATACCTGGAAATGGTCTGCTTCAACAGAAAAAGGTTTTCGCTGAACTGTTACAATCAGGATGGATGCACACAAAGCTACTGTGTACCACTACATTAAGATTTTTCTCACTGGAACTAAAAGGGCCAGTACATACATTAAAAGCAGCCACAGACCATTACTGCAGATGGCACTACAGTAAAAGGTAGTGTCCTCCTGGCATCATCCAAATTCTGATAAATCTGACAGACTGTCTGTTTTATGGTAATCTTAGGCTTCTGTGCAGCTATACATAAACTCACTGGGCATTTTTGACTTTGTGTCTACACTCATCTTCCACTTTATCAGGTAGACTTACCATAAGGTGCACTATAATAACAGATTGGATCTCTGGGGTCTGTGTCTTAGCCGTTATTAAATAAGCCATTTCCTCTTGGATCAATAAAGTTTTCTGATTCTAAAATGCCCTTTTTTGCAGTTTGTGGAATGCTATCTGAAGCTAGGAAACCTCCGTACAGTCCAGAAACCATGACAAATTTGATGCATGGCATGATCTGAAGTTGCCTGTGTCCTACTTCACTGTAGCATTTCTCAGTGTTAGAACATGATTGCATAAACTGGCTCTATGCACATCTAAAGATCTATCAATCTAGGCTCAGCTTGGACTGTTCCCCTCCACACTCAGGTTCCTCATATACATTTGCAGTTTGGGCTGAATGGTAGCTGCAACCCTGAAACATTGGAGAATTAGATATAAGAGGGTTATGAATTCATTCATATGCATAAACACATCTGGCTAGTATATACAGCAAATACAATGTGCTCCATAAATGCTATTATATACATGTTCAGTTTCTATAAAATTTTGGTGAACTGTCCATTGACATTTTTTACCTCTAAAGGTAGAAGTCATTTACAGATTTCATGCTTCACAATTTATTTACACTATTTATTTATTTGCATCAAATCAGGCTTGATCTTACTTGCAGTA
>JBBKCR010000101.1:30313264-30325810 GCA_037577295.1 Ladigesia roloffi
TATACATACATACATACATACTTTCATAAAGTAAATATTCCCCATGCACAATAACATACAGTCTGTATGCATAGTTTTGGTTAGAAAAATATGCAGGGCAATCAGTGAGTAGAATTCTGCAACGGAGAAAAATTGAAGAATGAAGGGAACCCTTTCAAACCAACTTCCAGTAACCCTCCTCCCCCACCCCCCTCACTGCACTGCAATGACAGCTTTCACAACAGAGCCCCTTTCTGCCGTTATGTAAAAAAATGTGGCCAGAACACATTTTGTGCGCAGAAAACAAAGAGCGTGTCAAACTCAAACAGATGCATTTTGAAGGCACTTGAACAGAGTGACCTTCCCTGGGACTGCTGGACTAACACTTGCAGTAAACTCAATCTGACTTTTAGTATATTTAACATTTCAAAATTATACATATGTCCTACAGTAGTCCTTTTGTGGATTATATGCATGAATAGTTCATCTTAAACAGTATGCTAGAGATGTTGAAAATAGTGTGCTTGGTGTGTTAACCCCAAAAAGCATCTGAAGTTTTCTGCAGCAGTTCTCAGTAAGCTTGCAGAGGCACAACCAGAAGCGCCTGTTGTGGCTCTGAGCCAGTGAGATAAATGTGCTCATTAGAATACAATGTGAACACAGAGTGCCAGTGGACACACCCACTTCCACTCCCCTTCCCACCATCATGTCTCTTACTGGAAACCTGGACAGCTGTTCACTTCACTTTCACAGCCCAGCCTGACACCTCCTGTAGGCTTTTATTAGAGTCAGCCTGACAAAGCTGGCCACTGTAAACACAGCCAGTAAAGGCCTGGAAACCTCCAAACCTGCCTGCATGACCTCACAGCATCAGGAGGGTAGGCCTGCCTGTCTGGGTGGAGTGGCTACCTAAATCTTCTTGAATGTGACACCAGAGAGTTCAGCCACACTACACAGCTTGGCAGACACGTGACCTGTGATGTTATTATCTATTTGTAGTAAGGTTGTTATGGTGGTTAAGTAACTAAATATGAAAGATGACAAATAGTTTGGCCTTAAAGAAGCACAGTAATTGGTGCAATGGATACCTAAATATACATGTAGCCTATTTGGAAAATAATTACACAAAATTATATGCATAAATTGATGGGAAGCATGTGATTCTTAGCAAACAAAAACACTAATATTAGAATAAATACAAATGACATGAGTGCAGTAAATAGTGATTATCTGTATGTCAATAACTCACACATTATGCAAAAGTGTGTTATGAAGTTAATTTTATATTGCAAATTGCCACCCCCACAAGTTTTGTTCCAAAACTTTGGTCTGGTCTTCTTAAAACTACACTGCACTATCAGTATTCGTACGGCAGAGGGCGCTAACAAACAGAAATTGGAGCAGTACTGAGATACAGTTCACATTAACCCGAGTTTATCACCCAGAATACAGTACACTCTGTAAACCTTCTGCTCTGTTAATATCAGTAAAAAGGACAATGTTTAACCGCTGCAACTGTCTTAGATTGTCATACTTATCGTGTTACAGTCGTTTGGGAAGATTTACATCCCGTTTACACTATTCTCTTACACTGTCGATTTACGGTAGAGTCTGTTGTATATTTCTCTTAGTCCAATACTGCTGAATGCCACTCGTGCAATATCATACTTATGGTGTAATAATAGTCTTTCCTGAAGTTTTAAATCCCACTCACACAATATTGTTATATATTGTCTACTGTTTTGGTTCTGATTTACATTTCACTTATACTGTTACAATGCTCTATTTATTGTATTGTATTGTGTTCATTGTACCTTGCAAAATGTTGTTAACTGTCATACTCATGATTCAATTCTGAAAGTTTTACTATACATTCCACTCACACTATCATGTTATACGGCTGTCTATTTACTTTACAGTCTCTGTCATGCTTTGAAATTGTCATCAATCAGTGGTGCTAACTGCCTCTCGTGCAGTATGGTGCTGTAGTTGCTCTGGACAGTTTACCTTCCATTTACTACATAACTGGCCTACTGTTAAAGGACTGTATTGTCTCTGTCATCATGTGTACTTTGTTCAATGCTGCTAACTACCTCTTATGCAATATCATGGTGCAGTCCTTGTCACTCTGGAAGGTTTACAGCCCAATTAAACACACAGTTTGCAATATCTACTTATTCTCTTTTTTTGTAACGTGCACTTTGTTGAATGTTGTTATGCTATGTTGTACTGTGGCCCATCTGGATATGTCTCATTACATAATTTGCATGCAGCTGATTTATTTAACTCTACGTAATTCTCCCGTAACAGCAGGTGGTGGATGGTGGTAAGGGAGGATCAGAAGGTCGTGAGTCTGAATCCCAGGACTGCTTCTAACACCACTAAGGTACCCTTGAGCGAGGAACTATCCCCACACTGCTCACCAAGCGCTGGGTTCCTGCCAGCTGCTTTTACTTAGCGAATTGCAGAGAAGGAATTTCGCATTGTTCACACTGCACTATGAAACACATTGTACTTAAAATGTGCTTAACACTACCTTAATTTACCCCTGAAAATATGCCAAACACCATCATTTGAATTAAGTGGCCATTAATTTGTAAAATTATCCCTTAATTTTACCTTAAAAGTGAATGAGTGTGAAACCCATTAATCCTAAGCATTAGGCATTTTTTTCAGCAGGTTCGGTTATTTAAGGGGCATATTTCAAAAAGTAAGGTACTTTAATTTTTGCACACTACTGAGACTACATTTTCCCCAATTTCCTGGAAATTTAGATAAAAATTAAGGTAATTTTAAGGGGTAAAATTAAGGGGGTTGGTTTCGTAGTGCTGTGTGGTGTACTATGATGTGGTCATGTAAGGGAAATGGACAGACACGTTACATGTAAATCCCGAACCTTTCCAAATTACCGGCGTTGTGCTGTTGTCAGTGATCAGATGGTGCCCCCTACTGGCCACCGTCAAACAGGACCGACAATTAACGTTCAAACTATGTCTGGCGAACTAATTTAGAGGGTAAATTAATATTTATTTCTTATTTGTTCACAAGTATATCTGAGTAGAAGGAACAGAATTATGAACTGAACATATTCAGGAAAGAAATACATCAATCTTAGTTTTACCAGAGTACAAGCAAGTAAATTGGACTAACAGACCCACGCCTGTTAGAACTCTCACTGAAGACTACTGAATCCTGGCAGAAATTAAACTAAAAAAGGTTTTTTTTTTATCCGGAGAAGCTACAACACGCAGTGCAAGAAATAAACCCGATCTCGAATCGATGAGTCATGCTCTATTGTTCATGCCTTGTCCGAAGCTCGGTCTAAAGTTCTGCTGAACGCTGCAGCGCAGAGTGCAAAATCTGCACATTTGAATCATGACTTTTAGCTCGGTGTCCGGGTCTCTTCGTGCGCTCCTCCGGTGCCCACCGCGGTGTCCAGTCTCTCCAGCCTCCGCACGGACCCGCAAGCCACCAAGTCTCCTTAGACCGGACCCTGGGAGCTTTGGCTACAATTGCAGAACAGTTGCAAACACGACAAATGCCGCTCCGGACAGAAGCGGGTCCGCCTCCGTCCGGACCGTGGACCTCCGCAGCGACACCGTCACTAGTCCCGGAGTAGCGATGCGCGTAGCCATGGCACAGGCGGAGTTGGGGGACGATGTGTTCGGAGAAGACCCCACAGTTAATGGTGAGAAAAGTCACCTATTTTAAAATAGGACCAATTTATTTAACTTATTTTTTAATGAATATTGTATTTATTCTGTATCTAACCTATAACTCCATCCATGCAACCAACCAACCATAATAGACCCACCCCTGATAATTTCAAAAGATGTTTCAGGACTATGCTGCGTATGTGTATGTATGTATATGTGTTACGAATGAGGAATTTATTTAAGGAGCACCTATTGCAACTGTCAAGTAACATAAACTTCAGCTATTACCACTTCCTCTCTTTTTGGAAGGATTTCCACAAGATTTAGGAGTTTCTGTGGAATTTATGCCCATTCATTCTGTAGGGTTGAGATCAGGACTAGGTGTGGACCAGTCAAGTTTGCCACACAGAATTTATCCAGCCATGTCTTTATGGAGCTTGCTGTGTGCTCTGGGACACAGATATGTACTGAAGCATTAAGACTGCCCTTCACTAGAGGAGCATACATGGGTGCTTCAACATTTGTGAACCCTTTAGTATGTCCTATATTTTTGATCAATCTGATCTAAACCATCATCAGGTTTTCATACAAGGCAGAAAAAAGAACCAAGTTAAACAAATAAGCAAAAAAAGTATGTGAAGCTCTAGAATGAGCGATTATTTCAAAAGGAAGATTCAGCGGATGGAATGAATAACAATTGCATGTGAGTGTGAGTCTGGCGCCAACAAATCCAGTGTATCTGGAAATTCAAGAACAAATATCACGCAAGATCAAGACCTAACTTGCCATGTCAGGTTGGAATCCAAGGTAACTTAAGGCCTTGCTCACATTGTTTGATATAAATGTTCATGAAACCACCATTAGGAGAACACTGAACACTGTGTAAAAAACGATTCTGGGTGATCTGACAGAGCCCTGGTGAAACATTAACTTAGCTTGTTAGCAGTTATTAATCGAGGTCTGGGTTTACTAGTTTGAGGGACATGTTTTTATTGTAGACTGCAAAGCACCCATGTGTGTCCCTCTGTAAAAGAATGTCTGCCAAATGCTGAAAATGTAAATGTGTGCATGGCTGGGGTGCAAGGAATGACACTGTTCTCCAGAAAAAATCATTGCTACCCATTTGCATTGGGCTTTTGGAAAAAATGTTTTGGAGATGGATGAGACAATTTTATTGCCCTTTCCTTTGTTTTTAATTGTATTCAGCCACATATTCATGTACACAGACTTATATCCCATTTTAATATGGATTTTAAGTGCAATGGCTTACTGATTTTTTTTAACAAACAGAGGGTCAGAGTTAATGGAATGCTGTGCAGTAAATTCTCGTCTTCCACTACAACCCCTCCAGGCATTCTTCCATATTAATGCGGCTAAGATTAAATGTGACTATTAAGGAAATAGTTACTGGAAAAGGAAGCCTTTTCTCTCTGCTGCTACACCATGTTAGATTTGTGCACACAGCAATATAAGTAATTGGGCCTTGTTTTATATATGTAGTTCAATTCTGATGCAAATATATATACTGCATGTAAAAATGTAAATCAACTGTTTTTAATGCGAATGCTACACTTTTTATTCTTTCTATATTCTTTTTGTATTGAGCCTATCCCTTCATTTCTAAGATAGGCTGGTGTGGAAACCTGAGTCTTAAAACACACACTGAAAAACATTTCAAGATGTGCTGTAAGGATACTGATATTACACTTAATGACCTTCAGCACCAGAATGCAGTGAGTGTCATCACAAAGGCACAGTCCATTCCTCATGTACTAATACTGATAAAAAGTTTAGTTATCTTCTCAAATACTCACAGCTTTTGGGGTCATTCTGGGAGACTGGCGTCCGGTGGGGGCTCCAAGGCCTGCCCCTGATGTAACTCCCACCGGAGAGGTGAAACAGTGATGTTTTTTGAGATAATAGGTGTGGAGTCCATCCGGGGTACGTCAGCTTGGTGCATCCTGGACAGGGCTTCAGCTTTGGTGTTCTTTGAACCAGGACGGTAAGAGATGGTAAAGTTAAACTGTTCAAAGAACAGGGCCCATTGCACCTGCCGGGGGTTAAATTGTTGGATACCTGCTGGATGCCAATAAGATTTTGCTGATCGGTCCAGACTATGAATGGGTCACGACTGCCCTGAAGTCGGTGACACCACTCTTCCAGAGCCCACTTGATGGCCAACAGCTTGTGGTCCCTTACCCTGTATCACTGTTGAGTGGGATTTCATTTTCTGGGTCTGGACCTCTTGGGGAAAGAATGGCCCCTACGCCCACATCGGAGGTGGTGAATGAGAATGGGAGTCGAGGTGAACAGGTGGCAGAGACGATGAAATGTGTTGATGGCTGAGTTTGAAGGAGGTGGTTGATGGTCTGGTGAGAGCAGTCAGAGGCACAGCGATTGAACTGTAGTCTTGGATGAAGCGGCGATAGAAGTTCGCAAATCCCAGGATGCGCTGAAGCTGTTTAAGCGTAGTGGATAGAGGGCACTTACGCACTGCATCCAGCTTCTGGGGCTCCATTGCCACACCCTGAGGGGATATTACAAACCCCATGTGGAACGCTGGTGGAAAGTTCAGACCCAGTGACCTAGCATGTCCCAGAACACGTCATTGATGAGTCTATGAAAAGCTGCCGGACTATTGTACTACCCGAACAGCATAACCAGCATTTTGCAGTGGCCGGTGGGATTTATGAAGGCGGTCTTCCACTCATTGCCCTCCCTGATGCGGACCCGATTGTATGCATTGTGCAGGTCCAATTTAGTAAAGATGGTAGCACCAGAGAGAGAGTTTCCTGAGTGGTGTTAGTTAGCCGGAGTGGATGATGGACCTTGATGGTGATCCGATTGAGTCCTTGATATTCGACAAAGGAAGACCACCATCTTTCTTCTTAACGGAGAAAAACACAGCGGCCGCTAGGGAGGAGGAGGGCTGGAGAATACCTTGCTGGAGGCCCTTGGTGACGTACTCCTCCATGGCTTTCTGCTCTTCTTTGTAGAGGGAGTACAGGTGACCACGGGGTGGAGACGCACCGGGTTGAAGGTCATTGGCGAGTTGTAGGGCCGATGAGGAGGGAGACCGATCGCGTGATTCTTACTAAAGACCTCCTTGTAGTACCGATTCGGCTCCAGGATGGCGGCGAGGTCGATTTCGAGGTCCTGGGGCTCCTCTGAACACGTCCCAGCCGTCGCCGTGAGACATAACTCCTGACAGTTCGCCCCCATTGTAGAATGCGGTGCTGGGACCAGGAGATTGGAGGGTCATGCTGGAGGAGCCATGGGTAGCCCAGGATGATAGGAGGTGAAGTGAGGTGAGTGACAAGGAATGTGATCTTCTCTGAGTGCTGGTCAATGGTGAGTCGAAGTGGGCATGTTCAAGAAGTGATGGGATTGTGAAGGAGGGGGCGACTGTCAACAATGGTGATGTTAAGTGGCCGGGATAACGCCTCAATGTTCACAACCAGCTGAACAGCAAACGTAAGGTCAATAAAGTTGCCGGCAGCTCCTGTGCTGAATGTGAACGTGAACCAGGAAACGGGAAACTTTAAGGTTGATGGAGGTGGTGGCAGACAACTCAGTTGAAGACCTCCTCATCTTCACCGGGTTTGAGCGTTTAACCCTAACCCTAACCCATAGAGCAAAACAGCAACCTTATTAATTGTTATTCTAAAGAATGGCTGAAAAAGATTTTCAAAGTCCAAGTTCTGACCATAACCCAATAGAAATGTTGATGAAAGACCAGAAGCAAGCAGTTCATGTACACACCAGAGGGCTCTAAACCCCCTCAGGGCAGAATATTACACTAAGGCTGTTTGAATTTTCAACCTTTAGTGTTAAATCACTGCTTCTTTGTTCACCAGTTTACTTCATCTGAATAGTTAGATGTGTGCAAAGATAAGTCCTATAATTAAGAGATTTTTTTGCTGTGATTTTGTAGAATTGCAGAAATTGGCAGCTGATATTTTTGGCTTGGAGGATGCTTTGTTCGTCGTCTCAGGGACCATGAGCAATCTGATTGCCGGTAAGATGGATGGATGGTGAAGGGCGCCCAGAGGTTAAGTTAAAATTAGTTCCATTCTTTATTGGGGGAGATAGAGAAAATGGACAGAAGTAATATGTTCTTCACTGTAGCCCTCAGATGGTAGGAGAGACAGGCATTCTTCTATGAGTGTGTGTGTATGTCAGAGCGACTCTATCACACTTCTCTAAAAAGAATGAGCAAGATCATATTCTAGCACATATTAAGGCTAAAATAAGAAGTGCGCAGCGTGGCTTAAATCCATATTCACCACATTTTTATATCCAATGATACTTAGGTGGTCAAATACTACTGCAAACTACAAAGTTAATGATTAGTTAGTCCAGCTAATATCAGCATAAGAGCTGTTTGTTAGGCTCTATTTAACTTTGTTCATTCAACCTTCATTTAAAATTAAAAATACAATACCTCAAAGGTGTGACTGGTCACAAACCAGTAAACATGCTACATAATGTAGTGTGAGGTACAAAAAGTAACTGAAATCTTAATTATTAAATAGCACCTTCCATTTAGCTCAATGTATTGGTCCTTCAAAAGTTTGTACTGTAGAAAATGGAATTGCTTAGCACTCTTCTCTGATCATTTAGTGCTTATCACTGTGGTTATTTCTGTTGTGCTGCCCCCCCACCTCTTTCAGTCATGGTGCACTGCCGGGAGAGGGGAGATGAGATGATAGTGGGAGACCTTTCTCATATGCACGTCTATGAGCAAGGTGGGAGCGCACAGGTATGATTTCCTAAGATGAATATATTTAATCTGTTTAAAAATCGACTGTACAGATTTAATGCTAATCGGGTCCAACCAGGCAAATGCACGTTTTCTGATGCGGGCCATATTGTATTAGTACCTGATGCTAGTGTGTTGGATGTTGATGAAAGCCTCATGCTCTGATGCGGTTCCCTAGCTTGCTGGAGTACACTCCACCACAGTCACGACTCTGGCTGATGGAACGTTTGATCTGGACCAGCTGCATTCAAAGATTCGTCACGGCTACCCTGATGCCCACTATCCCCGCTCTCGTCTGGTGTGTGTGGAAAACACACACAATATCCAGGGTGGACGTGTCCTCCCCGTTTCCTTCCTGCAGGAGGTTAGAGATCCACTACAAACTTGTGTTATAATAGTCAGAAATCAGCTAAAAACATTTAGGCTCAGTTGTGTTCAGGGAAACTTGCTGCTTGTAAAGATGTAATTAGACTATGTATTTGAGGTCACCTGTGATGAGTCACACCATGCAATTACCCTGTCAACTCAATTTTATCAAGCTAGGGTCTATGTGAAGTGCATATAAAAGTGTTATTCTGTTTAATTTATGTCAAGTAGCTCTCTGATATTCCAAACTACAGAACATGTAATTCCCTCTCCCTGTTAGCTCCGTTCTTTAGCAGATAAGAATGGACTTGCTGTTCATATGGATGGTGCCAGGTTAATGAATGCAGCAGTGGCAATCGGTGTCCATCCCTCTACCATCGTACAGCACTGCCACTCAGTCAGTGTCTGTCTGTCTAAGGTAGGATCTTGCAGACTGATTCAAATATGTTATTCTCTTCTCTTTGTTCTTTGTACTGCTTCCATCACTTTTTGAAGGCATGATATTGTATAACCATATAACTGTATTATAACAAACTCCAGCAAAAGCTCACACCATTGGGTCATAACAACTTTGATTTGTATGGTTACAGTAAAAAGAACAGGGCCATGCAGAGGTGTTTGAAGGGACGGGTGCTCGAAGTTAAAAAGGGGCATATAGAACCAGGCTGAATAACAACAACCCACATTCATCTAGAATCTAATATTAAATAGCATCATACTATATCACAGTCATCAGGTGGAGACAATGCAAAGCAAATGTAGCCTGCGTTCAACCTGATGGGGAACAATGGCAGAAGACTTATTTAATGTTTAAAGTGTAGTGATATAATAATTTTGCTACTGTAGAATCAGCATTTTGTAATATTTGAAATATAAATCTAATATATGTATCTAAATGTATTTTTGTAAAATACAGCGTATTTCTAAAATATCATAATTATAATAATCCATAATTATGTGGATTAGCATATTAGATCGTTTTCAGTTAAATACATGCTCTCCAGAAAGGCAGGGAAAAGCCATGTAACTTACTTTAAAATAAATAAATAATGACACCATTCCCCACGACTAATTGTGCAGTTAATATGGTGGGTGATGTTTTCTTCCACTGTTGCTCAGTGCACAAACAGCATGCTTGTTTGTTTCAATTTGTCTGTTGCCTCCAGACAACTTAATAATAACTTAATTCTCCTTTGTGCTAGAGACTATAGTGAATGCTGTAAAACTCATGTCAGAATAGGAAGTGTAGTACTAGTATCGTGTTACTTGTTTGGATCAAAACATTCTTCACTGTTAAATTCACATGGGAACTTTGCTTATATGCACATTGTCTTATCATACATGGTAAACTCTTGGCAGGAAATGAATGGGTTGAATGCATTGGTCCAAACAATTAACAAACAAATGGTTATACACATCCTATTTTACCTTGAACACGTGAGTTTTCAGTAGACCAAAGCATTTAACCATTTCTATTTTGTCAAGAATTTGCCATACATTATAAGCCAATGTGCACATAAGCAAATGTCCCATGTGAATTTAACAGCTAAGAATATTTTGGTCCAAACAAGTAACAAGTGAAACTAGTCCTACATATCCTATTCTGACCTGAACAAATGAGTTTTCAGGGGACCAAATTGTCCTGCTTGGAAATTGCTATTCATGTTTTTATGACAGGTTCCTAGGATTTAAAGTTGCAGAATAGTTTAAGATTATGAGTAGAAAGATATCATTGCCATGTAAAGATTTAAAATGTTTTTATTTGTGTTAATGCATTTCTGAAAAAGGCAACATAATTCTGGATGTAAACCTCCTTAAGCAGAGCTTCTTCAGCATTCTTAAGTAATGCCTCAAGAAAAAGGCATTTGGGGTACCCAAAGGGAAAGGGGCAGGTGCTCAAGCCCCCTCCACTCCTACACCCCCCACCCCCGCTATGCACGTGCCTGAACAAGAACACCAAGCAATGCCATATCTTTCATTCAGTATTCTTCTAACTTGAAAGCAGATTTGCTATAGTACTAGCACTGCAGCTACGAACATCTCAGGATTATAATTATAATGCGACATTTCTGTAAACCCCTGATTAAATAAGCTGCATTCTGAAACATGTTTGAAATAAACAAATTGACAATGCTGTTGCTTATTTAGCCATTTTGAACCCATACTAAATAGAGGGCTTCAGTGTAACATCTAATTAATTGCTGCTCTGTTAAGTGATTCATTTAAACAATGGGCATTACCTGCATACGGAAAGCAGTGAAATGTAATGTAACATGTCTGAGCATTTCTGCTGTCCAAGTAATCAAGCCTCTTTGTTCTACATAATATTGAATCTCATCACTTGTAGAAGGCCTGTAATCATGTCCTGCCTTCACAAGATTTGAGATTCTCTGCTTCTCTCTCCAGAAAGAGTAAGCTTTGCATTGCTATTCAGTTCATTGCTCACATGCGGAGTTGCCTGGCTGAAGTACATCCAATCACACTCGCCACTTAATGTAATCCATGTGGATGTCAATGAGGACATTTGCATTTTAATTACAAGACTTGTTTGTATCTTTGAAGAAAAGAGCCATTTCTTTTGCTAAATTTCCCTTTTTTCCTTATCCTGAAAGACATCAAATGAATTACACAGATAAAGATTACTAACAGATGCACGATAAACTGTCCTTTCATGCAAACACTGTTAAAGATGCAGACACACTTACATGTCCATATTGCATGTCTCATGATCTGTGTGTAAGGTGGCGTTGTTGCTATAAATGTAGTTTCCTTGCAGGGTAGTAATTTCATTGTAATCAGTAAAATTGTCATCGTAATCAGCATGCTCCAAATGCTTCTGCAGTATTCAGCTTTTGAAATAGCAGTCTGGTCAAAGTGCAGAAGATCTCAATGGAATGCTTGCAACCTGTAAATTCAGATTTCTTTATATCTATCTGTGGTAGGGGTTGGGGGCACCAGTGGGCACCATGCTTTGTGGGTCCAAAGACTTCATAAAGCAGGCAGTCCGCGCTCGTAAAGCACTGGGCGGTGGAATGCGCCAGTCAGGCGTTTTGGCAGCTGCTGGTAAATTGTCCCTCACAAAAATGGTGGGTAGACTGGAAGAAGACCATAGGAATGCCAAGAGCTTTGCACAAGGTGATGTATTCCTATTAAAATCATGACTAAAGATGATTTGATTCTGTTGGAGGCAATATGAAAAAATATCTTTGGCTAATGTCTATCTATTCCAATGGCAGTGATATGACATGTAATATGGTGGTTGAATGCCAGTCAACTATGACACTAAGACTGTTAGCTGACATCTGACTTCTTAGCCTTAAGCATATAAATAGGACTGTGATTTTGAGTGACAAATTACCGCACATCATGAGTCAACCTTTGGAATTTTAGTCTCTTCTTCAGCTCCAAGCTAGTATCAAAAGGAATCAGCAAACATCAGCAGTCATTAAAACTTAGGTGGTTTAAATGCTAATGTGTACATTTTCAACACATGCTATTTGTTTTGATACTTTTTAGTCTGTAAAACCGATTGGAAGTGGAAACTACCCATATAAATACTGAATATACCTTGGTCTTCAGAAATGAAAACATCAGTTTTTGCTGCCCAATTTTGCACACTATCTTGTAGTACCTGCCAAAACTGTACAGTTGTTTTTAATCACTAGTTCTCGGATGAAGTGATTAACCATAAATGTAATAGTCTTAACCACCAGTGTTGTGCATGAACTAGTTCAAAAGAACGCGTTCATTGAACACGTTCATATTTCAGTGAACTTTGAACTG
>JBBKCR010000101.1:30335563-30350042 GCA_037577295.1 Ladigesia roloffi
TGAACAGTTCACTTTGAGCATGTGTGAACTGAACTTTGAACTAGTTCATGAAAAGTGTGAACTTGCACAACACTGTTAACCACTAACAGGTATTTATTTTCTTGTTACTGTGACGCCTGTCAAGCAGTTGAATGTAGTATGCAGCAAGTGAACAGTCAGGTTTATAAGCTGATGAGATAGAAAAAGGGCCACTCTGACCTGGGCCAAATCGTGAAGGCTAGATGACTGGGTCAGAGCATCTCCAATATAGCAGGATAAGTGGGGTGTAACCAGCATGAAGTGGTAGGCACCTACCAAAAATAGTCAAAGGAAAGACAACCAGTGAATCAGAGACAGGCTCATGGACACTCCAGGCTCACTGATGTGCTTGGAGAGTGAAGGTTAGCCCTTCTGACCCTATTCTAGAGAACAGCCACTATGGCACGAATTGCGGAAAAACCTAATACTGGCACAGTGCATCATAGCTTGCTGTGTATGGGGCTGTGTAGTTATTAACTGATCAGAGTGTCAAAGTGTTGACTCCTGTCCACCACATCTTAACCATTTATAATAGTCCCTTCATAAAAATGGCAGAACTGTTGGTGCGAGGGGAATCTAAACACAAAACCACAACAAGACGAGAGACACAGCAGCAGAGGAGACAGACACACATAACTGTGTGGAGATCCTTCACTCTAGACACGCAAACAGCATGGTGACCTGCACATGATGATATGCACAAATCAGTGTTAATATACAGTAACAGTGCCGGGGATCTGCATGGCGTCTGAAACAGCACCGCTAGCTTTAATAAAAGTTAAGTGTTTGTCTGGTGTGTCATCAAACGAATAGTCAACTTTGTTGACGGATAAATCAAACTGGAAAAACTAATGTCATGAATGCCCAATTATGAACATAGATTTAACTACTGCATATTATTTAATAACTGCTATGGGGAATTCCCATATTAATCCTGATTAAGTTGCATGATTGAAGAGCTTTAGAATATATATATATTTTAAAGAAAATTGCCAAATATTTAATATATTTTATAGGTAGGATAAACTATGAGATAAAAAAAGAATCAGAAAATTGTGTTTCTCATTCAGGTGTCTGATATCTCTGTGTTCTCTTGCAGCATTGACACAATGCAGTCCTGCGCTATATGAGGTGAACTTGGCTGCCATGGAAACGAATATTGTGCGCTTTGGTCTGCGAGACCCTGGGCTAGACCCTTCTAAGTACTGTGAACTGATGGGAAGAGTGAAAGAAGGGGAGGTGGAGGCTCTGGGGCAGGGTGTGCGTGTCCTGATGTTTCCTCATGTTGGTGGCAAAGTGAGAGCTGTGTGGCATCTGGACATTAGTGAGGAGGACACTCAGCTGGCGATAAAGAAGGCACAATTTGTGGCCGAGCACTTTGGCTGTAAAAGTCTGTAAAAGGCACATGAAGCAAAAAGAAGAACATAAAAACAAGTTAAATCAGAAAAGCTGAACAGTGCCTTTGGGAGAGGGGGGTACACATTTGGCTCCTTCAACACAATTTAGCACATTTACTTACTGTAACAAGTCAGATTTTAGATTTTGATTCTGTTTTTGTAAAAGCAACATTTTTTGGATTACTTATGATTCTTACTGCTGTTTTTATAACGAACTATGA
The DNA here is from genome assembly GCA_037577295.1 of Ladigesia roloffi. Taxonomy (NCBI): domain Eukaryota; kingdom Metazoa; phylum Chordata; class Actinopteri; order Characiformes; family Alestidae; genus Ladigesia; species Ladigesia roloffi. The sequence continues at coordinate 30,337,200 of JBBKCR010000101.1, forward strand.
GCACTGAGTTGGGCTATTTGAATCAAACAGTACTGTCTGGGTATATGGTTAACGTACATGCACTACTTTATGTAGCATGCATACATTTACAATAAACCTTTTAAAACCGTATATTGCAGTTTTATTAACTGAGTGTGTTACAATATACAGCATGTGATGTAATGCAGTACAAATATTTAGAATACACATATCTATACATATGAAGTATCTATATATGTACTCCATTTTCTAATTTTGAAAAGTCAGTGTTCAGAATATGGTTACAGACTACTTTCAAAATACTTACCACAAATCTTTGAAAGAAAATACCCAATAACTACATTCAACACAGTTTTAACACATTCACATTCAGGAGACTTTTGACATACACAAACAAAAAATATATTGTTTCAGGATGCACCATATCCTAAAATCTTATCAGATATTTTCCTGAAAAAATTTCAGAGTTGGACAGATTGGCCAATATTTGAACCAGTATTTGCTGACGAGTGAATCACACTCTGGAAGAGGAGTATGTTTAGATGATTCTGAAACATCATGATAAGTTTTCGTTTTCCCATTTTCCCTTATTTTTTTAGTGTACACAAATAGATTTATACTAAATATATATTGTATACCATTAATAAATGATAAACTGCCAATTATTTAAAAAAATATCTTACGAGAGTTCCCACATGCATTTCCACAAAAATGTTTTTTTTTCCTTTGGTTCATGAGGCAGAAGGCAGTTGTGGACTGAAGCAGGTAAAAATGTGTCAACATTTCTCAAATAATTTTACATAAAAGTTTTTTTTGCAGAAATTTTACATGAAGACAAAAAAACAACCCAATGTTTTTCTACCCATGTGTCTTATCACGATGCATTCTAAATGTATGCTGAATGTTTGTTACTTAATTGTGACAATTTAGTCCTGAGTACTCAGTCTTCCGCCCCTGTTACGTTTCCTTAAATATTCTGTCCTATTCTGTACATATCACACAGGTGCCAACATGTTTCATATCTGCAATCTGAGACCAGTGACATCAGTGGCTTACCAAAAAAGGCATGAAATAAAAGGGCATAAAAAGGCATTTATCTCCAGGAAAATCAAAGATGTTCTAGTAGAGTCTCCAAATCTCCAGGTCATTATAGAAGTGGATTGTCATGACGACAAGGCAAAGACTGTGTTTTCTCTGGTGGACCAGAAGGAGCCCAAGGCTGGACGTTTATCACATAACATGTCCAAGATACCTCTGATCCAGGGTCTTTTTCAACAGCATGTACATGGAATTTCAGGCAGAAGTTGTCCAAGAACAGTTTTCTAAAATATATGCAGTTTATACATGTTTTATATGCTTTATTTGTAATTATTTTGTTATGCATTTGAACCATGGGTTTGTTTGAGATTTGAAGATCTGTTCAACAGTTGCCCATGACAACACTGTAATTCATCAGTGATACCCAAATTACACTCATGTTAATAATTAACTCTTGGTCTAAAAATAGCTAGATTAAAATAGATACACTAGTTTGCATATTTATAGCAGTGAAGTCATTTGGAAATCTTAAAATGATTTTCCATTGTTAAGTAGTTGCACATTAAACTTAATGGCTTGTTGTGTTTAAAATTTTACTTTTTATGACTACTCAAAGATTTAGAATATAAATAGGACTTACTGGAGGCGTATTGGTTCGAAATCTGTTCTTGGCCCAATGTACTCATATTGTTTTGAAATTCCTCATAATTAAAGTAAAACAACAACCACCAAAAATTCAGTAGGGTTAAACATATAAGAATATTTTACAGTGACCATGAACAGAGCCCCTTTTAGGTCCAACATTTTTCAAGACAATAAAAACCAATATAGTTATAAGTATGGTACAACACTTAAAACCTACTTGCTTGATAACAGAAATACTGGGACAATATCCGCTACCACAAGCACTATTGATTTTAAATTGGCATACACAAATAACAATTACCTTGAAGAGTTTTGGCCCAATCCACTCATATTGTTTTGAAATTCCATAATACAGCTGATATCTTCATATGCAGGCACATATAAATTACATCCAGATTTGTACTGAAGCTACTGTCGATTGCAGTCCATGTTGTTTGTTGCTCTTGTGTGCTTTTTTGCCCTCTCTTTCCTGTCAGCATTTGTGGTCTTGTGGTGCAAAGTTCTGTTCATGTATTGAAGCCATGTTACGTATATTTGATGATTATGTAGGAGGAATTTATAGACACTGACAAATTTTTGTTTTAATAGTTTTCATTCCACAGTGAAATGTTTTGGACGGCAACAAGAAAAAGATCGATTTTGCACAGTTTCAAGTAGCAAAGAAAGTGTAATCCTTACTTGCACATATGACTGTGTGTTGACTCTTCCATGTGAAGATTATGTGATACATATCTAAATTATACCGCCTTACTTCATTATAGAAACTGCAAACAAGGCCTTGCTCACAATGCTCATGCTCTAAAATCAGCTGTTCACTTTTTTTATTCAGTAAAACTCACAGTCATCCAAAAAGAACTGAGAGATTAGTTTACATTTAGTTGGGATGCTCAACATGAGATGCTCAAATCCACATGCAACTTGGCTCCACATGGCTGGAACAGAATAAACAATCTGTCTCCGTATGTAAGTGTATGTGGTGCACAAATGACTTTTAGGCAATTGCTCAACTGCCATTTGGCCAAAAATGTCAAAATTTGAATAATAAGTTATAGTGCACTTTGATTCATTTGTGAAGTAGCACCGAGTGAATTAATTAAACTCAGAATTCTGGGAAAATGTAGGGGTGCTGCAACTGATATATTTCAATAGCTTAAGAACCACTTTAGCTAATATATTTCACATTTTGGTATGCTTAAATATGTATGACCTTATAAGATCTATTTGGCTCGCTCCAAAAAATATATACAAAATTGGAATAAAAAATACCCCCAAAAATCAGTTCAAATTTCATTCAAATTGTCATAGAGATGCGATTTACACAGCTTCAAATAAATAATTGTATAACAAATTACAAGTTTCCTTTCTGACATGGTCTTTGAACTCTTAGGTAATATTAACAAAATTCATTGGTTCTCTTTCAGTTTTCTCCAGGACCGTTCAACTTTAGAAATACAAGTGCAAAAACTTTCAGCGTAATTAAGTCATACATTTAAGGTTATAATTAAGGTAAAACAATAGCCACCAACATTTCAGTTGGGTTAAAAAAAATAAGAACATTTTACAGTGACTGTGAACAGAGCCCCTTTTAGGTCTAACATTTTTCAAGACAATAAAAACCAATATAGTTATAAGTATGATATAATAGTTAAAACCTACATGTTTCATAACAGAAATACTGGGACAATATCCGCTACCACAAGCACTATTGCTTTTTTACTTGGCATACACAAATAACAATTACCTCGAAGAGCTTTGGACTGATGACATACGCGTCTATGTGGGGGCCACAGTTTCCTGGTACTGGGTTAATTGGGCCATCCTGGCAGCAAGCAGCAGGAGAAGACCGGTTATTACCTCCAATACGAATGAGAGCCAGGCCATGCCCATTGACCAGCCAAACGACGTGTGAACCAAAGCCATCTGCTCTGGCCCCATCCTCCTCTCTGTCTCCTCCAGAGCCTGCTGGGAGTAGCTGATGTACAGACTTACACCAGAAAGAGTGAGAAAACCTGAGAATGAACACCAACACACACAATTCAGCAATATACAATGATCAGCCATAATATTAAATCCACTGACAGGTGAAGTGAATTTCATTAATTATCTCATTTCAATGGCACCTGTCAAAAGTAAACAGGTAAAATGGGCATGTAAAAAGTGACTTTGACTTGTCACTATACAACTGGGTTAGTGCATTGTGTTGCTCTGGGAAACCTTGAGCCCTGCAGTTATGTGGATATTACTTTTAACACAGGCAACCTTCCTAACCTTTTCTTGCAGACCAAGTACACTCTTTCATAGCAATGATGTTTCCTAATGGCAGTGGCCTCTTTCAACAAGCACAGCTAAAACAGTTTAGGAGCAGTATGAGGAACATGATAAAGAGTTCATGGTGTTCTTCAGGTTCACCAGATCTCAATCCAATTGAGCATCAGTTCGATCTGCTGGACAAACTAACCCAAACCAAGGAGGCCCAAACTTGCTTATAAAATCTTTGTCGGATACCACAGCATATATTTAAGGGGTCTTATGGAGTCCATGTCATGACAGGCAAGAACCCTACACAATTGCAAGCACTTTTCATGTATTCATGTATGTTCAGTATGAACTGTACCCTCTTAATTACAGTGGCATTAATAAGCAGACAGTGCACACAGGGATGCAAGGAAGTTTGGGTAACTGATATAAATGACAGAGGACATGCTCAGCTCTGCTTTGAATGTTGGCATGAACCAAGTAAACAGACTTGCATTGGTAGTTTGGCAAATGTGTTTTTTAAATGAATAAATATTTTAAAAAACATATCTAAGACTTTGCACATGAATGATTCAAGTCGTATCAGCCTCACTGCTAGGTCCTTGAATGCTGTTAGTTTGCTGTAGACATTTGAGGAATTATCTGTTCAAAGACTGCATGGATTTAGATAAATGTCTGTAAATAGTGCAATATAGTTATATAAAGTTACGTACATTCATGACTGGTAATAATAATCACTGGTTGAGTGACTGGTTGTCACAATAAGATCAGTGTTGGGTAAGTAATTAATTTCTAATTACTAATTATTTAATCAATGTTAAATAAATACTTCTTAAAATGGCTATAAACCTTGAGTGGACAAACGATAGAAATAATAAAAAATAAGTCAAATAGTTTAGCCTTTTAGCTTTCTGAACCATTGCTATTACATTCTATAAAAAGAAAAAACATTTTATAATTATAATTCTTTTGATATATATCGTGCTATTGGCCCCAGACGATTGTTTTTTTCTCTCCAGTACATAACTCACATTTTACTGTAATGTTGTTGTCTGCTAGTTTCAGAAATTAAAGTGATGGGAATATTTCCATTTCGTGAAACAGCCACTCGCTTCATCCGAGCCCGCCATCTTCCGCTTTAGAACTCGCGCAAAATCACGTGCACCTGCACTACATGGATTTTAAAGCGGAAGAGTTTATTTTTACCTTTAGAAGATAAGTTAATAAAATTAAATAATGATATTCAGCGATTTTCATTATATTACAATGTAACTACTAAATTATAAGTAACTGTAATTAAAATACCCAAAAATAAACAGTAATCACTTACTCTATTTTTTCAGTGGAAATGTAATTGAATTACAGTAATGCATTACTTAGTAATGTGTTACAGCCAACACTGAATAAGATACATGTTGGCAACTGGCCAAGATATCTTTTCAAAGTTAGCCTTTTCACATTTTGTATTCCTCAGTAAATGACATCTGAGATCAGAATAGCCTTTGGCAACTCTGAATAGTATCATGAAGAAAACACAAAGTTTTTTTTTCCTGAAGGACACTCTGCTGATTCAAAGGAAAGGTTACTGGTGGCCTGCTGCGTGCTCAGCATCTGGTTTAGACGACCATAACTCTCCTTTAGCAGCCTCACTGAACCACTTGAATCCAGAGATAAATCTTAGTCACTCTCTTTCAGGTACTCTTAATTACATTCTCAAGTTGAGTCAAAACAATGCAAGCATTTGCCAAAAAAGATGTAAATGTAATCCTTCTCCAAGCCAATGTGTCAATCGTGATTGCAGTAGACTTTATAGTAGCACTCAAGAGATGTTACTACATCCTACTGGTATGTTTCATCATAGAACCAAACGGCGGACTCGTCGAGTGGTCTGAGCTCTTTTCTGATCAATACAGAATGGCTAAATTCTGCTAGAAACAAGACCTGCTTTTTTACTGCCCCATCCAATCAAGAGAACTCTTGGGTTGAACTGCTGTGGGCAGAGCTCATATTAGCCCAACACTACAGCACCCAAGGCACCCTGAATCTTAGACAGCAGTCATTATAACCAAATCCTGATTAGAGAGTGCCACTGTGGAATTGCAGCATGTCTAACTGGGTTCCGTTAACTCAAAATGAGAGGATTTTCAGATGAGTCATAACCCAAAGAGGCAATAAAAAATCCAATGAATGCAAGTGCTAATTAGGAAATGTAGCACTGATGCAGGAGCGAAATGACTGAATTTGTAATTTACATGTCACATTAATTTAGCTAAGCAGATCCTGTTTTTGTAACTAGATGTGAGAACATGGTCGTAGACAGAAAAAAAAGACAATAACTTTTAGAACATTTTTCCAGATGCTCCATTTTGACCTGCTGTTTAAAAACGGATTACTTTTGTGCTTCTGGGAACTTTCAAGCTGAGTCTGAATGAAATGCAATGTGAATTCCTCCGGTGAAGCAACCTTTTTGTTTCTCATTCTTTTCTGCTCTCATGTTGTGATCTATTTAGGCCTAACATTTCAACAACAATAGAAAGTCCTAAAATGCAGCATGTGGTGCATTTATGGCTCACACAGTCAGTGGGATATGAAGAGCCACCAATAGTGGCCTATTGTAGGTGTGCTGTTTGTATTTAAGATGGCTCTATTTGTTTACAGATTTTTGGTTGTTCAAAACGTAAAAGAATTAAAAGTGAATTTGTGCTTCTGGGTTTCACCATATTTCACTAGAGTCAAATGTAACAAAGGCTTGATTTAGCAAAGCTGATTTCACTGAATCTTGTTTTAGGCTTGGTGTGAGAAGTAAATGCATATAATACACTTCAGGAAACAGAGGGACTAACATAAATGCAGACACTGGATTTAACACTCCCCATGTGACCCACATTACTTCATCACCTCTTAGATTAGTGTAAATAATTTTTTGCAGTCTGCTACTTATATATGAAGACAAGGAGACCTTTATGTGTGTCAAATGCTTTGAAGTGCCAACTGAGGGGACTTTGAGGAACAGGCTTTGAAATTATCTTAGTTAACAGCAAACAGACTCTATCTCTGTTCTCCTACCAGAGGGCAAGAAAGAAAAGCTGTTCTTCTAAGACAGGGAAAGAAGGTAAAGCTGCAAAGAAATGGTGAAAATGACCTGAATGTTAAACTGCACATTACTAAGAGGACCAGTCCTTAAGAACATCCAACTTCACATTCAGTCAGTGCTAGATAGACTACCGAACTACGAGCCGTAATCTCATAACAGTCATAACAATTTTGTAATCAGTAAAATATCTTAATTAAAATAAAAATCTTACTTAAGCTTACTTGAAAAGTGCAATCTGATCTGATTACTTTTAGATTACAACTGAATTTATAGTTTATCCCATTCCCCCATTCTTTCCTATTCAGTTCAAAAACATATGAGGATACAAATAACACACTCTTCATCTTTCTGCTTTCCACCCAAAACAATATGAAAACTATACTGTGCAAATCTGTTCAATAAAAGACACAAGTAAAATGACTTATCTGGGCAGTATACATGTTTTTTTCTTGAAGAAATGATTTATAATCCTGGAAAAAATAGATTGTGTTTTAGATTATACTGATTTAAAAACGTATTTAGAAAATTAAAGATGTTTAGTACACATCTTCCACATCTAAATGCATCTCCAGCCACTGCACTGATTTGTTTAATTCTGCAATCAGTACCCCTGATTACAACCTGCTGCTTTGCCGCCATGATGGTCCAATTAACCCAGCTCCAGGAAACTGAGGGCCCTACACAAGACGTGTATATCACCAGTCCAAAGTACTTGAAGGTAATTGCTGTTTGTTTTTGCCACATTAAATAGAAATAGTGCTTGTTTAAGTGGACATTGTCCTACGATGTGTATTATCAAACAAGTAGGGTTCAAAATGCTGTACTTGACCATTGGAAGGGGTGTCCTTAGTCAGCAACACAGTTTAGGCAAGTGCTATGTGTCAACATAACATAATCCACATGAATGTCAGGACTCAAGGTTTCCAAGCAAAACATTGTCCAGAGCATCACACTTCCTCTGCTGGTTCGCCTTCTTCCCATAGTGCATCCTGTGCTTCATTAGACCAGGACAACCTCTTCCCTTTTTCAGTCAACCAGCTCTGGTGATCCCATGGCCATTGTTGGCACTGGACACATTCACAGCAAGCTGTGATGCACTATGTTTTTTGATACCTTTCTATTATAGCATTAGCTTTTACATTATTAGTGCTATATTAGCTCTTCTCTATGATCTGAACAAATGGACTAGTCATTGTTCCTGATCCCTACAATGAGACTGTCACCAGTTATTTGGGTGTCCTTCCCTGGACCACTTTTGATAGCTACTCACCACTCTGTATGGCCAAAACCCTGCAAGACCTGCAATTTCAGAGTCATCTATCCATTACACTTCAGCACCTCATCGCTCAGATCCTTGCTATCTTTTCGTGCTTTGTGTTATAAGGTAATCACTGTTATATTCTAATAGCTGAATGTTGTTTTTCTATTTGTGGATAAGTGAAACGTGGAAAATGTAAGATATGATCAGATATGAGCCCCTTACAAATAACTACTAGTAATCCCCTCCCCCTCTGTAATTCTGCCATTTCCCTCTATAAAAATGAAGAGATATCGTGCAGTAATATCAGGAGTCCCAAAGCACATCATAATAATATAATTATACTTACAGTGTAACACTGGCAATATCCTCTCGGATTTCCTTTGTGTTAGTAAGCAAAAGCAGTACACTCATCACAAGATATTGGAAACATGAATATATCCTGGTAGCTTATGAAATCTACTGACAAGTCAGCACTGACATGTACATAAAACACAAAGCATACATGTACATGCTTTGCCATCCGTTTATGTGTTCAGGCGGCTGAAACTTACTGCAAAGGAGAAAATAGGCAGCAGCGCCAGTGAGAAGAATCCTGCTCCTAGCCAAAGAGCTGACCAGACCACATATTCCCCCAAACACCAACAGCACCAGACTCAGAGGCAGCAGAACGGCGATAACGTTATGCATGTCTGCAAGGAGAAAGGTGAATTACAACTCATTAGTCTCAGAGAGGTCCATGTGGACTACAAACACAATCATGAAACCCATGTTTGCTGTGCTATGCCTTGGCAGAGAAGGGGAGGGGCGAGGGGGATTGTGTCTAATTGTTGAAATTGTAAATAAACAGCTTCATACAGAGGAGAGCATCATGACAGACAGAAAGACAGACACAACAAACACACTTACTTTCCATGTGCTTTGCTGATTCTGAAAGGCTAGTGGGAGGTTCTACAAAGACACCAGCAAAGAAGTCATGATGATTAATGACATTTAACCCATTTTATTTGCTTATTACTGACACAGCATCTTCCACTTTAGGTATAACATTAGGAGACAATCATAGAAGAGTCCTTTAACTATATGTCACTATTAGAGAAGCAATCCGGCAGAGATACGAGCGCAAAACAAAAGGAACATACCATCACTCACTCCCCAGAATCCAGAGTGAAGGTGTTTGGAGTCTGTGCTGTTGATACGCGTGTCGTCTATAATGTACCAGTACTCCGTTCCTATAGCGAGCGCCAGGAAACAGAAGCTGAGGACCCCAGTCACTCCAGCAGTGACGACCACCGCTCCGAATCCAAGCTTCATATCGAAAAGCAGCACAAAAACTATCCAAACCTACCACTCGCCAAGCTAATCTAACAACACGGCGAGAGAGTGATGGAGACGCTCTTCATTTATAATTGCTCACGATGCGGGAAGAAAGGTCCCTAGATGCCAGTAAGGATGTTCACAGTAATCAGCAGCTGTAAGGACACTCCAGAGCAGGAGCGAGCAGGCACTCCGCGCACCCTCACGCCAGCGCGCCATTACGCACAGCATCCTGTGACAGAACGTTAGACGTATAATCTGGCCTGATGTAACGACTCAAAAATATTGTACACTACATGGACAAAAGTATTGGGGCAATTGACCATTACACCAACAGTGACTTTAATATAGCAAATTTCCCACTTGTGGGACTAATAAAGCCTCATCGTTGCACCCAACTACATAATCGAATATTGATATCCCTATTAAAACTGCTTCTATCTCCGTTCCTGTTCATCCCAAAGGTGTTGGATGGGGTTGAGGTCAGGGCTCAGTGCGGTCAAGTTCTTCCAACACCAAACTCATCCAACCATGTCTTTAATGAGCTTGCTTTGTACACTGCAGCAGTCAGATTGAAATAGAAAAGGTTAATTCCCCAAACTATGCCCAAGTTCAAAGCATTGTTTTGACCAAAATGTCCAGGTATACTGATGCATGAAGACAGCCCCAATACTCTTTCCCATTTAATGCATTTAAACAGATTTGGTCAGGGGTCAGGAAGAAACCAACTTCAAATATGAAAGTCAAAACACAAGAGAAAGACACTTGTACAGTTATGTCAATATATTTCCCAGACAAATAGCTTATAATGCCCACAGGCTTTTGCATGGCGCTCCATATTCACCTATTTTAAATGAGCTGGAGAGTATGTTGTGTTCAAAATGAAGTTTGACCTTTTAACTAACTTGTCGGAGTCACAGAAGTCCAAAATGATGAAGTGACAGGACGAGAAGATTCTAGTTGCATTCCCATGCAAATGTCTAAGAAGTCTGTTAAAGCTATTTATCCTGGCAGCACATCACACTACTTAACATCAGAATGCTTTAAAACATACAGTAAAGGTACAAACAATCCAGCACTTTCCAAACAATTACTGATAAATTGTGGTTGTTGGTTGTACAATAACATACACTCATATGTACAGACTCGCATAACTCATATGAAATGATACAATTGCAGCAAACATTGGACACCGTCCAAGAAATCACCAAAAATGATAACTTTACAGGACTAATTTCCCTTGATTCATTATTTAATAAAAATAATCAGTGAAAAGGACAGCTGCTTTGATCAAATGATGCAGAAAAAATAAAACATGAAAATTTGAATTCATCATTTACTCTGGACAGTTACATATGTATATACAAAACCAAAACACCAGACGACAGTCAAAAATTCACAGTGTGAGTCTCTTTGTCCATCTTCATTCTTCACCCATCGCTGTCTGTACAATCTGGCCTCTTTTCAACTTCACAGCCTCTTCAAATTTCTCAATGGCTTGGCTGCCTTTCTTTTTCTAAGATAAAAGCACAGGTTACTTCATTTCATTTCACAATTCACTGGTAATTTGTGGACAATGAACTTAAGGTGATCATGTGAATTATAAGAACTTCATTTCTTTCTTTACATAGATTTCATTCATAAGACATTTTTTATTAAAAAAAGAGATGCAACTTGAGGAGGAATAATAGATAACACCTTGTTAGTCCCAAGCGGGACACATCATTTCTGACAGATGTGATGGCCATACTTAAACCTTTGATAAAGGTGTTCTTCGGACGATTTTAAGAGTGATTGGAATGGTCAGAATGCTCATGATTTTTTCTAATGTAGAGGATTCTTTACTACATAAAGATGATGCAAGAAATAAATTGCTATGAAGAGCATATTCAAAAGAATAGGCAAGACTTTACATTATACTATAAGGCCACTACATGCATTAGTCTTTATGGATCAAAGACAAGCTCAAGAATCTTGGGGGTTTATTTTTACAAGGTATTTTAAATCAACAATGTCGGTTAAATAGGGTATTTTACTAATATTTTAATCTGTGATAAAAAAAGTAATACATTACCCTTCAAAAAAGGTAAACCTGTATACGTACTGTAAAGTGTACATTGAACGGCTGTCTTAATTCACGCATGCACATTTTCTTTGGTATGAACTGGATAATTTAATTTACAGTAATAAACATGCAGTAAAATAAATGGGTTATCATAATAATATGAATAATAAAATAAGTAATGATATTGATTGAAAATGTGTATTTACAGTTCATTGGGCAGTGCTTCTTCAGGCGCATCAGGAGGAGTCTATTTTATTGGCTCAATGGTTAAAGCAGAGCCTGGACAGCGACTGAGCAGTCCAGGATTTCCAATAAAAGCTGAGTTGCTGTAAGGCCCAACTCACTCTACTAAACCAGCACCAACCATGCCCACACTTATTTAAAACGTTAAAATGTTTCTGCCGTTTAGGTTCATTACCAGAAGCTTGTGCAGGATGTTTGTGCAGAATCTTAAGGCTTTAAAAACAACAAAATGAAACACACGAGTACACACGAGCAGCAGACAATATACTGTTCACGCGACAGTAATAAATATAGCTATATTTTCATGGAAACATTTATGTTAATGTCACAAAATTAGTCAATTAATAAAGGATCGTATTAATTTAGCACTAAAATGCACTAAAACCCAAAACAAATTCAGAGGATATTTCCACAAACAATTAGTTAGTTTCAAAGAAAAATCAGCGAACTCTGAACTGTAACTTTGCAGGGATTTACTAAATATTTTTTCCTACCTGAGTGTATATGCTCATTCTGTACATATCTACCTTCATATGAACTGGCTTTCACTGCAGAAAAAATAAGCCTTAAAAGTTTGTGTATTTAATTTACTCTTTAAATTACTGCCGATGTTATTATATGTAAACTTGTTTTTCTGGATTCATATGGTATAGTTTGAACATGAGATACAATCACATAAAATGCTGCTGTATATTTAAGAAAAACTGACCAGGTTCTTTATTAAGTTCTGTTTTTGCCATGACTTATCTTATACAAAGCGAAATAAAACCGGTCATGGTAATGTCATGGTAAATTCTAACCACCTCTTTTTGCTGTTATCAAAATGATTAGCAGATTTGTGCATATGGCTATCAGCTTTTCTTGCAGGTACATTTCTGAGTTCCCTAAAACAAAAAATGTAAAAAACTTTGACTCATGATTCGAATACCATTTAATGGACAGCTAATT
>JBBKCR010000101.1:30361398-30373250 GCA_037577295.1 Ladigesia roloffi
TGTGTGTGTTTGTGTGTGTGTGTGTGTGTGTGTGTGTGTGTGTGTGTGTGTGTGTGTGTGTGTGTGTGTGTGTGTGCACTGCAAGTGTATGGAGTGGATTGGAGAGAATGGGATCTGTTACTGACCCAGCTTCTCTTCCCTTCAGTGCATATTCAAAGCCAATCAGTTTCTCCAGTAATTTATCTATTGCAGGTGGCTCAAAGTGCTTACCAGGAACACTATGCTGGAGATAGTGGAAACCACTGCAGCATGCAAGGTTTACATTACACTATCGCTGCAACAAGCACCTCAACTCAGATGCCTGGTCAAGATGGAAAACCAAAATATGCAGCATGTTTGATATCAGTTTACTTAGCCAGCGAATATAAAACAGCAGCATCTGGCCGAATAATAAAGCACGCCGCAGCTGAGGAGACAGTCGCAGTACATTATACAGCTAAGGTCAAGCTCATGAGCAGAACCTTTTGTTCGCCAGCTTTCCAGTATTTTTACAGTACACAAAACTGCAACACTTGCTGTGCACTAATGTGGCAATGTATTTCTCCTTAGACTGGGAGGAAACAAACACAGACTGCATGAGGTCTAGTGCAATAGGACACCATTCATTAACTTTTTTCATCAGGAAATTATATGGGTAACATTGGTAGGAAGAAATAACAGGGTAAAACTAAGAACAACTATACATTTGGGTTTTTTGAGGGAATACTGTGAATAGTGCCTTTACAGTTCTAAATGTCAAACAATGATTCCTATTCTCTTGGATGGAACCTTTCCAGAGAGCATCAAGTCTATTTGTTAATTTCAGCCTTAAATCATAGCGACTGCAGTTATATCTAGATAATGATGGAAACACCACACATTTACACCATGAAATTTAAATCTCAGCTTCTTCAACCACAGCCGAGATATCCCACTGTAGCAAAAAATAAATTATCAGTAAATCATACATTGTAGGGTTCATGACTGATATATATATATATATACTACACGTTCAAATGCATTCAGACACATTTTAAATAAGTGAATTAATTACTTTGTGGCGCAGCTTAGCCTGTCACAGGTATTCAGTTGTGCACACACCAATTAAATGATCTCCAGAAAGGCAATTCAAATAAAAAAGGGCAGCTGAGCATAATCCTTAGGTCATCATGCTCAATGCCAAGCATCACCTATGAGGATGTAAAACCTGAACCTGCTCGTTCAGACACAGAGCTGATGTGTTGTAGAGGTTAATAAGTGTGCTGTCCCTGTGAGTAATAAGTAAATAGTCATGTACACATGTGCCTTCTGTCAAAAAAATATACCAATCTCACCTCTTGACAATTTATTGTGCAATTTATTTGCATCTGAGCTCTTTGAGGATAACTAAAGGAAAGTTCTTGAAAGTAAGAAGACAGATTTACTAAACAAACAGAGATGGTCACACTGCTGCAGTCATGGCTAGACAGAGAAAGTGAAAACCCTTCTGGGATCCCTTCTTGAATAGAAATGACCTCAGGATATAGCGGGCCATGCTCCTCTATAGCACTCAGCAGTTCTCTAGTCTCAGTTACCCAATAGGTATCAGTTGATTGTGACAGAAGCAGCAATAATGAGGTCTGTTACACAAAACTACTATGAGAGGACAAAGAGAGTGAGACATAGGGAGAGACCTGTGCCATGACATCACCAGGTTCATTGCATTTTGCAGATCTGGGCCCGACTTGGCAACTTTGGAGACCAGTGAGGGATAGTCTCTTTATCATCCCTCATTGCATTTTCAATACATTTATCTTAGTTTTCACATTTCTCTTTAATTTATTTGCAAACTTTTTTGCAGTCTGACTGGCAGACGTGTTGTATCACTGTGTATGTGACAAATAAAGAACCTTAAATCTTGTGTTTGTATTTGCAGCCTTATTAAACTCACTTCAACTCTTGGACTGTCTGTCTTAGCCTTAGCCTAACCAAATGATTTTCTCTGGTATTGCCTCTGGACCGCCTTTAATCTTAGATCTATGTTGGGGAGACTAAAATGCTGCCAGCGTTACTTACCTTGTCGGATTGAGACAAATCTGTTATTGGAGGCCTGAAACACCACCTGTGGATGGCTTTCCTCCAAATCAAACAATTCATCCTTGCCTGGCTTGGAGCAGCGTCCTGAACGTAGGGTGCCTGTTGGCCCCATGGGGCTCAAGTACTTTCCTTCACAGTCCTTGAAGGCTAATTTGCCGGATTTCAGTTCCAGGGTATATCCTGTTCCACGACCATTTTCGAAAGACAGCTTCCCATCATTGCTTAAGAAACGGCTGTCACTGGTCTTTAGGCAGTATTTGCCATCCACATAGACCAGGGTTAAGAGGGCATCAACACCCCATGGAATGTTGCTGTCCACAGCTATTTCACCGTCAGGTGCAGACAGGTGGGCATAACGCTTGCGGGCTACACTTAGCAAGTTGGCTTGTGGGTGTAGGGCCAGGTGCATAGCCCAGAGTTCTGCCTCACCAATGGTCTGAGCAAAGCAGGACAGGTAATCCTCCGACCCTCCGAAGAATCGCAGGTGTGGCTCAGATTGCAGGGCCCAGCGGCCATCGGACTGCGCTACAATCAAGAACCTACAGTCTCTCTCTTGAGTCTCAGCCTCACAGCTCACTTTGCCATCTTTGTCAGAGGCCAGGTAACGGCCCAGGTGGCTGCGCAGGTACACTACCTGGCCATCCATCTCATCTTGCTCAAGTGTCCATATCTGCTTCTTCTTGAGACTCAGAGCTGAAGCATTTACCTTGAACCCAAATGCCTCTGCCGTCAGGTAGCGGTTCTCATAGTTAATCAGCCCAAACTGGAGCTTCAGCGCTTTATTGCCATTTGTGGGCATTGTCGTGTCCCACTCCGAAGAAAAACAGGAGGCAACTGCAAGAGCAGAGATGAAACTGACTATCAGAAGTGCTATCTGGCCTTTCTGTTTGATTTACCTCCAAAAAACATGTAACTGTCAGAGGATGATGTCTACTAAAACCTCCTATTTTATCTGTTTGTCAGGTTTTAAACTTCCTTCCCTCTGATGATTATCTCTCCTTCTCCTTTTCTTATTAGTTTGGTCCTTCGTTATTTCAGTGTTGTTTCCCCAGGTCCTTGGCCTCTCCTCCGAGTAAAAAAAGACTCCTCTTGTCTTGCTCCCCAGAGAGCTCGCTGAGGCTCTGGGTTTTTTTTTCTTCTGTTTCCTAATCAGCTCAGATTAAAATCAGCAGGACTCAACACCTCAATCCAGTGAGCTGCTGACGTCACCTCGATCCCACCGGTCTCTCTCACTCCCTTCCTCCCTGTTCTCCTCTCTCGTGCTCCTTCTATTTCTCAGTTCACCTCACCAGCCTTATCCTACGTCTCCGTCTGTATTTGCAGCGGCCACCTGTGGGATTACCAAAAAAAACGATCTCCTACAGCGATGCTGTCCAAGGCCAAGCAGCTCAGCGTGACTGGGCTTTTGCTTTCGCTCTTGTCTCTTCTTTTCTATCTGTTTGATTAATTCCTTCTTTTTACCCCTTCTCAGTCCTGTTGCTTCATTTATATCTCAGTTTTTCACCTGATTGGTCTCCAGGTTGATTGATGTGCCCTTTGAGCAGGGACATCCTTGGATGAGAAAAGGTGGCCTCCAAGATCTCACCAGGCAGGCTCTTAGCAAGACTTCGGCATTTTTCCGGCAAGGATGGCCAGACAATTCAGGCCATTACTAGCATAAGTACTACCTAGCACTGCTGCCACAGCCTTGCAAAGACTTATTTCTTCGTCTTCCTTAGTTATTTGTTATCCTTTTAGCCTATTTTTTCTTTCTCGCTAGTGTAATTCCACAGAGCCTTGTGAGGCCCTGTAATCCACCCTTTCTGTGGTCCCTGTGTCTTTATCCGCAGCCCCAGTCTTCAGCTCTTTGCTGATGGTGAAGGAACACAAAGCTAGGTAACCAGAGCCCTCCCCCAGCGATAGTGGCCTGGCTAGGGGATCAGTTTTCCAGCACACATTTGGTATTGAGTTACATAGCATCTCTGATTCCAAGCTCTGTGGTACATCTTTATTGGGATCTTTTCACATATGTGTTATAAGTGCATACAGAAAACTTTTGCATATTTTTTTCTTTTAAATCATTTCATTTTTAATATAAACTATTTTCTAAATGTAAAAATGAATTTAATGCTGCCTAAGCAGTTAAATAGTAGCCTGAACAACCCTGTGTGGGTAGAATGCAGTGTACAGTCCATCCATTTCAAATCAAACATATTAGTCAGGAAAGCACCCTCCCCCTCCCCTGCCCAATTGGAGCCTCCCCTAATCTTCCTTTCAATTATCCCACTACATTATTAGCCCAATCTAATCCACTAACAGCCCCCAACTCCCTTCTCTCTCTTCTAGTGTGTCTTGAAAACAGGATCTTCCATCTGTCAGTGATTGACCATAGGAGTCTGAATAAGCCTGAATAAGCCTGAAAAGCACACACACACACAAATACACACACACACACACGCACACACACACACACACAAATACCCAAGACTGCTAGTGGCACCTCTGAGGAGCAAGGTACCGTCCCCACAAGCTGCTTCCTTGGCACTGTGTTCCTGGCTTGAATGGGTCGAATGCAGAGGAAAAATGTTGTGCTGTTTACACTGTGTGCTCTGTTGTGTGTTCACATACGACAAAGGGTCATTTTACACTTTCATCTTCACAAATACATCATCACATTTACAGTGTTTCTTTCAATACACAGACACACACACACACATATATATACACACACACACACACACACACACGCAGATATACAGATGTGTGTGTGTGTGTATTGAAAGAAACACTGTAATGTTCCATAGGCCACTGATATATGTATTATGTCCTTCATAAAACATAGGGACTAATTTAGGCATTCATATATTTAAATACACACACACTATGAAATATCTCTACCTAAACCGTTAACAGAGCCCTCAGAACTTAAGATTTCATGCTAACTGTTTCATGTTGTCCACATAATGTCAGAATGGCTAACACTCTCCTCCTTGGAACAGAGAAACCCAGTAATCCAGTAACAGCCTGATTGACACCTTTGGCTTTGTTGTTTGACAGAAATAGGCTACAGTGACCTGTGAGTCTGATTAATTCTACAGCCTGTACACAGTCAGGTACAACCTCATGAGACTGGAAAAGCTTTAGTGTGAAGTTTTCAGACTCACTTTTTTAAGACCTGCAGACACTAGTATTGTGAACTTTTTTAAGGTTTGAAGATTTGGGGATAGGGGTTTTTAAAAGATAACGTTATTCATGCTCTAGTGAGATTTGGACAAAAAAAAAACAAGTTCTGTTTTTCAAGAATATCTCTCAAGTGTTCAATAATTGTACGAAATCTATAGCTTAAAAAAGTCAAATATGTGGAGAACCTGGCAAAAGTCCTTAAAAATTCAAAGAACAAGAAGTACTAAACAAATCCACTAGAGGACAGTAGAGTTACAGAAGTAGATAGGGGTACAACGATCCTGCCGTAAGTTCACATTTTATCAGTGTCACATAATAAAAGAGAACCAACTCTGTTGGTTTTAAATGCTGCTTTAACCAGCCAGTGAATACAATGTGAAGAACTGATAAAATATGCAGAGTGTTAAATGCAGCTCATACACAATTTTAAATGATTTTTGATTATAAGACATTGTGCTACATGGTCAACTAACCTGCTTTACACTAGTAAATGTCCCCTGTAGTGAAAAGGTGCTGTGATATTAAATACTTATACCTAATAAGAGTAAACTGACTAATCACTGAGTTACTTCTGACTTCTTACAGTTCACATGCAACTCCTTCTCACTGTCTCAGGAATACCTCTGGTGGGGTGTGTTCAGTGTGTGTAGGAGAATTAATTGTTTCCCCAATACTTTGCTTGACAGAGACAAATGAATGTATTTAAACATGAGTTCATAAAAATGAAATGGCAAAAGTGAGAATGGTTCACATCTTGAGTTACTATTAAATGTGTAGTAATAATGTGTAAATGTCTCATTTATTGGGTCAGGTGATAAAAGTGCATCCTCCCCCCCAAAGCTGAAATGAAAACTATGCCAATGCTTACTGTCAAAAACGGAAACAGAAAGTAAAGGTACATGCAATTGCCTTGAGGTGGTGCCCTAAAATAAGTAACTCTACCCCATGGAGTGGCACTTCTACCAATCTCTAACTCCTATTATTTTTTTCAATACAACAGACTACAACTAAATTATAACCACCATTGGTATATTTGTTGATGGGCGGCACCAAGTGCATTGCCATGGCCCATTACCTAAGCCTGACCCAGTGTGGTGCAGGGTGGTCATATGTTGTGGTGCGTACGTGTGTGTGTGGCGAGGCTGCAACAGCAGTGGCTCTTGATAGGCGAGCAGATGTTTTTGGGAGGCCAGCCTTGCCAGGTTCGCTCTGAAATGGTGCTTTAGAGCCCATTACCCTGCTCCTCTGATGACACTCAAATAGCTATCATTACCACGCAGCCCGGGGAGGGAGCAAGACTGTCAGAGAGGGGGTAGAGAGAGAGAGAGAGAGAGAGAAAGAGAGAGAGAGGTGTGAAGGAGTGGATAGAATAAAGACAGAGGGGGAAAAAAAAGCCAGAGTTTAAAAATGAACATTTCAGAGTTAACAGCCTCCAGCCTTTTCTACCCTATTAACTGCAGTGCTGCTTTTCCTTTGCACTGTTGGGAGCAACCCACTATCTCCAGTACTACCAACTCATGAAGACCCCCCCACCACCACCACCATCTCTCTCTCATTCCCTCCCTCTCTCTCCATCATTCTGTCCCTTCGTCATCTCCTTCATTTTTCTGTCCCTTGCATGTTCCTCCACCTATGATCTTTTCTCTCCATCATCTACCAATCTCTCTCTTTCTTTCCTCCCCTCCTCCCACTTGCCCTTTCCTCACCCCATCCTCAATTTTTCTCACCCTCCTCCCCGCAACCCCCCCTCTCTCTCCATTGATCTCTGTCTTTAGAAACCAAAGACTCATTTCCATCGCTCTATCTGCTCGCTATCTTTCTTCCCCTTTCTACCAAAGACTCTGAAGCTCCTCTTTCGTTCCATCAATTCTGCACCCTCATCCTCTACTCTTATCCATTTGTGTAGCCCCCTCCCACCCCCCTTCCATCCCCCTAACAGCTCACCCTCTCCACTGTTTTCATATATGACAGGAGCATGTTTCAATTAAGATGAGGCAGCGCTGAAAGGGGCAGAGGGCTTTCACCCCCAGCGTCCAGGCCGCCTGGTCCTCATTGACCACTGACTTAAACCCTTGGTTTCCAGGCTTGTGGGGCAACAAAAATGAGTCTGTTTATTTGTGGAGACTATTCTTTTCCTTTAATATCCTATTCTTTTCCTTTCGTATTTGGTGTGGCATGTCAGAGAGGGATATTCCTGACATGTCCAGCTCCCCTGTGATAATGCACACCAGCAGCCTTGGCCACAGGAATACAATCTAATGGCTGGAAATCAGTCACTCATGGTGCAAATAAACAGGCTGATCACTCATAAACTCTGTTCACTCACCCACTCATGAAGGGTGCTGCTCATGTTGATGCAGTGTTATGCAGTGAGGAAGAGAGGAGGGATGAAGCCAGAGGAGGCAGCAGGCTGCAGGTTAGTGTTTTGGCTGCTGCTGGAGCTGGCTATAGCAGGGGCTGGAAACTGCAGCAGTAGCCATGCGGCTCTGCGTGACCTCCTCGTCCACAATGGCAGTGGTAAATTGTTCCTCTGCTACATAATTCATGGAGGGTAAACGGCAGGAGCACCAGCCATCACTTACGAGCCTCAACCCATCCTGAGGGTGGCAGTGTTGCTTTATTCGATAGGGTCCTGAGAGCAGTCTATATCAAGGGCCTTTAAAAACGAAAAGATTAATGCTCGGTTTGTCAGTCTTGGTGCCTCTGTGACTATGAAGATGATAGGATAATACTCCGTTAACTATTTTTAACCAGCATGTATTGCCCCCGCAAATGGGACCTTCCTCAGAACTGCGGGGAGAAAGAACACAATTAGAAATGCGTGTGCTGCCCAAATCGATGCAGCAATTAACCATCTTTCTTTTAATCGTTTTTTTTACAATTGATGGACACTCTACCAAATGAGTGTCATAATTCTGATGCAATTTGACTTTTTTTTACATCACACGCCAGCAGTCCTTTTTACAGACCACGACAGAGCCATTTCCCCCACAAATGAAAACAAAACCCTTAATTAATTATCCAGACCATTTCTGTTTGGGGGACTTTTTTTTATTTAATATACTATGTTAGCACTAATACACATATACAGTTCTGACAGCATAAGAGTCGACCAACCAGGTCCATGAATGAGTTAGAAGTTTATAAAGGGGAACTGACAGAGCAATAAACATTTTTTTTCAGTTTTGCATCTAACTTTATTTTCATCTGTAGATTACATTTCCCCGTCGGATTACAGTAATATAAAACTAAATAGATAACCACGTTTCAGGAAAAAAAGAAAGCGTCCAAAGCCGAATGTTAGTGGGGGGAAAGGGTTAAAAACTATCGAGTCCTTCGAGATGAATAGGGAACTATTTGAAACTGTCAGCCAATCAGGATCGAGATGAACACGTCGCTGCTTTGTGATTGGGCAGACCGGACACGATGCACGTCCGTTCTTGTATACATGTTTCTTGTCCCACGTGGGGTGTTGGGATTGTGCCGGGTTACTATTGGCTGCACGAACATCATAAACCCCGCCCTGCTTCACGGGATTGGCTGAGCCGCGCTGACCGAGCCCAGCCCCCTGCCTTGTTCTCTGTCGGCTCGTCGCCTCGCGTCTACGAGACGGCGCGAGAAAGCAACACGCTTCTGACATTTTGTGGCGCACCTCTTAACAACCTTAATATGATTTCCTTTAAAAACATGATTATTTGATATGATATTTAACTCTGTATTCTCTCCGCCTCTGCATCCGTCTTGCAGCAGCCGCAGCATCATGCGTGTATGGTATTTTCACTTCATTCCATTCTGCTGCAAGAGATCACACACCTCTCTGTTTCTCGATCTGCTTCGCATTCCCTCTGTGTCTCTCTTTCCACTTCTCTCAATTTGTGTGAGTCTCTCTCATTCAGCCTTTCTCTCCGTGTCTCTCTGTCTGTGTGCATGTGTCCCTCTGCCTGTCTTTCTCTTTTTTTTAAGTCTCCACCCGTGTCTGTCTCTCTCCCTCTCTCTGTTTCTTTCTCTCTCTGTCTCTCTCTATGTGCCTCTCTGTCTCACTCTCTGTTTCTCTGTGTTACACTGTATCATTGATATCTGTCGTTGTTTCACATTCAAATGGACATTGAAAACAGACTCCCTCGTCATTGTGCGTTGGTAATCACGCTTGCCTTGATAAGATTCAGCGTCCTGAGTGAATCAGACAGCATCAGACAATCGGACAGCCGCGAGCACCATGCCGCGTGCGTGTTCGGACTACACTAACATACATCTGACAAACAAGTTGGGCTGTTATTGTAAATATTGATCCACACCCATCCATCTGTTCTTCAATCCACCCTTCAGTCCACTGAGCTTGACCAGCTCTCTTATGCTCTGCAGACAGACGACAGTCAGTGTAAAGGCTAAGGTCAGTCAGACAAGGTGAGTGTGTAGGCCTTTTGTTGGACGTGTCCCATTTGGGTCCCCACTCAGTCTTTTGGCTTTGATGGGCAGGCAGCAACATCAGGAGTCAAAATCACCTCCACAATTTAGCATCAGTGTTTTCTTCTCCAGAGGGAAAAGGGATTTCAAATATGCAAGCACCCGCTACGTTCTGTTCCGAAGCGAAACTGAGCTGGATCCAGCTGTCAGTGTGTTACTCTCACCATCTCTGAATCCAAGAGTGACGAGACTCCTGACATGCTGATTTCAGCCACATAGTTATTCTCCTGGTGATGATTACCGTGGTGGTTGCCGTAGCGATCATGTCCCTTTCTAAGCAGCCTTCTCCATCTCTTCTGTTTGTTATTCATGCCAGTAGAAATGCATCTTGGCATCCTAGGACATGGTTAATGAGTTAAAGAGTTTATGGGGTGATCTCTCTCTTTCTCTCTCTCTCTCTGTCTCTCTCTCTCTCTCTCTCTCTTCACCTCCTGTCCCTGTCTCTCTTTGCATCCCACCCTTTCTCTCTCTCTCTTTACATATGTCTCTCCACTGTCTTTTGCTATTTTCTGTCCACCTCATTCTCTCTCTCTCACTCTACCCACCGATCTGTTTCTTTCAATACCCCTCTCTTGGCACTTTCTCCCTGCCCCCTCTACATCTCTCTCCCTTTCTCTTTCTTTCTCTTTACATTCTCTCTCTCTACCTTTCTCCCTCTGCTCTCATTTTCTGTTCTCTCTCCACCTCTCTCGACCCTTTCTCCCTACCTCTGTCTATCTACACCTCTCTCTACTCCCTCTTTCTCGTGTTTTGACTTTGCTGAGTGATATCAAACACACACATTCGTGATTTACTCACAGACATGTCATTCACAAGCATGTTCGTGCTTTGTCTGCAACTCACACACACACACACAGACACATACACACAAGTGCACACACACAGTTGCCCAGCATTATCCATGTCCTGACTCAGACACACTCATCTATACCCTTTCTCTCTCTCTCTCTCCCTCCCTCTCTCTCCCTCTCTTTCCTCTCTCTCTCTCTTTCTCTCTCTTTCCTTTCTCTCTTTCTTTCTCTCTCTCCCCCAGATGCTGCCCCGCTGTGATGCCTGAAGCTAAGCAAGCCAGCAAGATTAATAACGAGCCGTGCTCCCCGAAAGGCAGGGCAAAAAATACACTGTTTGCAGAGGAGAGAGAGACAGAGAGAGAGAGAGAGAGAGAGAGAAAGAAAAAGAAAGAGAGAGAGAGAGTGAGAGAGAGAGTGTGTGTGTGTGGGTGTGATTGGAAATGAGAGAGAGAGAGAGAGAGACTCTTTTTGTTGGCAGGTTAGTGCCATTCACTACCTCTAACGCTCACACAGACCCTCCCCTGGGGCCTGCCGACATGGATTAATGTGTTTAGTACAATTATTTCATTTATTACTGTCTGGAGCTTTTTTCAGATAAGAACATTTTTCAGGTTGCTAACCATTATTACCTTCAGGACTTGCCAAGCACGGGGGCTCGCGGTCAGAAGTGCTTCGCTCTCTTTTGTTAATGCTTCTCGCCAGCATCTGTTTCACAGCTCTGCTGAAAGATTGAGAGGGGGAGAAAGAGCTCCGTCTTTCTCTTCCTTTCTCCCCCCACCTCCTTAAACCCCCCGCACGTTTACTGTAAGCAGAATGTATGCTATTTAATTTCTCTGTTTGAATGGGATTCTGCAGTTTTCACAGTCATTAGCTGCAAATTTTTTAATACATAAAGACTGCATGATCTGTTGCTCATCTTCACATTTTTTTTTATTCCCAATTTATTTTAATTTTGTCTTTTTGTTTTGGCTTTTTAATATGGATCATGAGAACTTGGAACAGGTGTACTTCTGCCACTAATCCTCAGCAGGTAGTCCTATAATGCTCACACAATGGCTGCCAGTCTGAATGATGATACCTGCTTCAGAGGGTGTCACAGCGCTTAATCTATCAACCTGCCCACCAGGCACCCCCAAAATCTCCTCCCCCTGTGTGTAGCTTCGCCTTGTGAATTTCAGATCTGGCTTTGGCACGCCTGTCCTATTTCTCCAAATGATATTGCTCACATTCACACCGCACAATTCTGCCTGCTTTTAAAGCAATAGTTCACCCAAAAATGAAAATTTAATGTTTATTTGCTTATCCCCAGGGCATCCAAGTCGAAGGTGACTTTGTTTTCTCAGCAGAACACAAACGCAGATTATTAGCTTTAGCCGTAGC